>CM060948.1:112888833-112911333 GCA_030765055.1 Mantis religiosa | reverse complement strand
TTTATCTAGTGTAAAACAACTAGAATTACCTGCCCTCAACTTCAGTGAGGATTGGTAACACTGTGCCATGCCTTATTTACCTATAAATACACGATAAATATGTCAATTTAGTTTTACTCACATATATTCTATGTCCTTTTTGGTGTCATGTCTGGAAATGCCGATCAAAACACACAAACCTTTGTCAATAGAGCTGATAACCTCATCTTTCACTGCAACAGTTAAAATAGATTTGTTAAAATAACATACACAACGGGTACCTTTATATAAAACGGCATTTGCTATAATTTATTTTAACCTGAAACGCTAGCTTTCAGCACTCTTTGGATGACAACTTTCATTTTAAATCTGTCACCAACATACAGCAGCCAGGGACCAACTTTCTTTTATAGATTTGCACAGAACACCAAAGATTGTATTTCGCATCAAAATCACTGTTTTCGCTGGCAACACGAGAGATTGCAGTGTCGACGGTGTCGTCCTCCTGTTGGGAGGAGGGAAAATTCAAATGCAAGTACAGTATAGCTCGCGATAAAATTTAGTGATACCTTGGTCATTGAAGCTAAGTTAAGTACCCTTTGTGTTTTTTTTTATAAATTAGTCAGGTTATAGAGCAAATTTGTCTATAAAGTTACACAGGGCAATTTTTCTATATAGATTAAATTAAAAATATAATACCGCCCATCAGGGTGGGCAATGAATCATAAAGGAGAGACTTGTAATCCCATAATTCAGGATGTAAAATTTGTTGAAGAGACTAGTGGCGGCTCGTGGCCTAAATGTTTGGGGGGCGCGGAAACAGTTCTGCTTGCTAAGTATTGACAACAATAAATTATTACACTTGTAAATTTTAAGAACCATTTTTTTTTTTTTCAAATTCTACCTTTACAACCCACGGAAATAATGATTCTCAAGTTGTGATATATACATCAGATATAAGTACAACAAACCCAACACAAACTTTGCCCAAAGCTGCATATTAATATGCATGCAACATATAAAAGCATGTTATTAGAACATCATTCAAGCTCACGGAAATCCATATAAGCTGCCACCACACCAGTGTATTTTTTTCACAGATTCACGCGCATATCACTGAATGTATTACTCATTAATTCCCGTATTTGGCATTTGTTCAGTTTATCATGAATTGTACTTTCGGCCAATTTATATGTTCTTTAATTTAACGAAATTCTCCATCACTGCCCACCTCGGTAGCGTGGTGGTAGCATGTGTGCCTCACGTTCAAGAGGTCCCTAGTTCGAATCTCGGTCAGAGTGAGTTACCTGGATAAGGCTTTTTCCGGGATTTCCCCTTATCCTTCAAGACGAATGTCGGGTAACTCTAAGCTCTATGGACCCTGGGCTCATTTGAGCATCCTTTCACCCATTCCATTCATCGACCGATATGACTTAACGTTGGAGGACGTAAAAAACAAAACAAACAACTCTCCATCACTCTTTCAACAAATTCCTGCATGTTACTGATAGGAGCCTTATTTATTTACAGCATTTCTAAAGCATTATATCTGTCATTTGTCACTGACTTCTTAAAAACGTTTTTATCCCTTTCAGAGTGGAAAAGCAACGTTCAGCTTCCGCAGTCTCCTCGGCATTGTTATGACAATTTTCAAAAGTTTTGTGACTTCACTGAACACTGACGAAAGTTTATTTTCGTATATGAAATGAAAAAGTTTCAATGCTCATTGAGATTGCATCACTCGTGTGAAAATTTCTCTCGGGAAACGTTCACAAAAATCCTCAAATAAGTCGTTACACAGCAAAGATGCAGCTTCTAGATGTCCATTATAAGCAGATCTACCTGTGACAGCAGTTGCAACGACGTCACACACCTCCTTGGGCATATCCAACCCTTGCACATTCCATACTTTTTCTTTTCTTTGGCGGCTGCGGAAATTCTTCACTTAAGTTTTTGTGCACTTCATGAATATTGAATCTTTCTTTTTCCATTTGTTGTTTAAATATAAGGATGTCATTCTGTAACGTTACCCTATCTTTGCTCTTTTCAAAAGATGGTGACAAATGTTCATTGGCTGGTACATAAAGACACCATGGGAAACGCTGTTTTCCTAATATTAATACATTTTGGAACACAAACGATTAAAGTCACAGCTAACTTTCTTAAAACGAGAAACAAAATCATCAACTGGAATTGATTCGACTCACAAGTCAATAAGAATTTAAAGAACATACAAGACATCAATGAGAATCAAACATTTAATCAGTAATACAATGTGTTATATAATTTTTTGGATACAAACAACCCTTCAATCATCAGAAGTAAACACCTCAAGCTTAAACCACCCAGATGGCTTAATGAAGAAGGCAGAAATGCTGTTTGTCAAAGAAAAGAAAAAATCAAGAAATTTATTAAGAACAAAAACCTGAATAACTTTTTAGAAATGAAACACTAAATAGCAAAGACTAAGAAGATATTATTAGATTCCAAGAGAACTAATTGGGCTATTTTCTGTAATCCACTAGCACTACAAAATAAAAATATGAACCAGATATGGAAAGAAATAATATCCTTTTCAAAACCCAGAGAAAATAACTTCACTACCATTAATGACAACAGTGAGATGTAGTTAAGCTTCTTAAAACAAATTGTACCAGATTTTGTGGCTCCTGATTTTAGGGTAGAAGTGGATTTCTGCAACTGGACTTTTAATTCTACGAACCCACAAAGTCACAATTTGTGTCAGGAAGTAGAACATTCGACAATTGACGCTGAATCGGAAAAGAATTTGGAGAAGATGATGGAAATGAAAGCCGATCTGACCACGGAAATGAAATTGGCAAATAATAGCCTGGCCGCGGAACTAATAGAAATGAAGACGGCTAACGATAACCTCACCGATAAGATGAAAGAAATTAAGTCAGCGAATGACACCCTTGTTGCGAAGACGGAAGCTGCTAACAACAACTTGCCCGCGACGATGACTGCAATGAAAGCCGAATTAACCACAGAAATGAAAGCGGCGAATGACAGCCTGGCCACGGAAATGAAGACCAAATTATCTGAAATGAAGGCTGCGAACGAAGCCCTAACCGCCAAATTTGAGGAGTAGTTGGCCGGAGTAAAGGAGAACGTCACGGAGTTGAGCGAGCGCTCAAAGATCTGGCGAGCCACGTTAACGATCCGGAGGGAAATGCCGACAGTAACACCAAGTCCCTGAACGCCATGGCAGAGGACATCGGCGGAAGGAGTTTGAAGGACTAGAAGGCCCAGGCACCGGGACGCGGCACAACATATGCGAGCGTCAAACCTCCTAAATACGACGTCGCAACAACGTTCGAAGTCTTCTGCCGCCAATTCGACACAGTGGTCAAGCAGAGGACGAGGCCGCACAGCTAATAGTCAACCTCCAGGAACGGATCGCAGAGGTCTTGAACGCGGCCCAGACAGCGGCGGTGACCAATAACATTTGGAAAGCGTTAGAAAACCGCTTCGGAAACCACCGCTTAGCCGCTGCCTACCGCAGCCAACTAAAGTCAAGGTCACAGCAGCCAGGGCAGACGCTGCAGAGATTTTCCCTGGCATTCGAGCAGTTGGCTAGAAAGCCTTAGTCGACCTCCCACCAAAGTTGGTATCCCGGGAAGCCGCCTACACCTTCGTTAACGGGGTACGAGACAAGGAGATTCGTCAGCGCCTAATGCTCGGCGACTACTAAACTATCCCCGATGCGCTAACGGCAGCATTGAGGATGGAGGCGGCCAAGGTGACGGCTACCCCGACGTCGAGAACGAGGAGTATCCGCTACACTGGGGACCGAAGATCAGCCGAGGGACGCCGACGAAAACCAAGTGGCGTGTGTTGGAGGTGTGGCCAGCCGGGACCCCTGGAGAGAGACTGCCAACACCAGGAAGAGCAGTTGGAAAACGGGAGAGGCCCGGCATGGCGAGGGGCACTTCGGCGTCGTCATCACTATCCCTTCGAGTGACGTTGCGCACTGTCAGCAGACGGATGGATGACAGCCTAATCGAGGAAGGTTGGGTGAGATGGAAACCGTGCAGCGTGATAGTGCACACCGGGGCAGCCTCGAACATCATCAGACCAGACGTAGCCAGGGGTTTGCCGTCGAGAAAACCGAACCGACCATACCAGCTTGTGACGGAATCGAGCGACACCTTGCCTGTGGAGAAGGAGGCCCTGCTGCAGTTGACCTTGGGACGGAGTGCCGTGCGTCAGTGGGTGCTCGTCACGAAGGTGACTGAGGAGAGATACTGGGATTGGATGCCCTCAGGATCAACGAGGCGACGTTCGATGTCGGCAGGAAGGTCCTGCGGCTAAATGGAGAAGAGGTCATATTCCGGCAACACGAAGAGCGCCTTGGAAATTGCAGGGTCATCTTGAAGGAAGAAGTGGTTGTCCCCGCGAGAAGCGAGATGTTGGTGATGGTGCGACTAGAAGGCCAGCAGACCAAGAACATGATGCTGGACCAGAAGACGCCTGTACACGGACTCTGTGTAGCCAGGACATTGTTGCCGCGCCGAGAGGAGGTGCCTGTGAGGCTGCTCAACCCAACGGATATCGATAACGACATCCAGGCCGGGACGGATTTGGGGACGTACGAGCCCGTTGTCAGCGTGACAGCAATCGACAAGACACAGGAGCCGGTGTCGACGCAAAACCTGGGGCCCGGCTGGAAGGCTTATTGATGAGACGATACCAGCGCGTCTTCAGCCAAGGCGACAGTGACTACGGCCACACGAACCTAGAGCTCCACCACATCGACACCGGAAATGCCCGGCCCATTCGGCAACCACCTAGACCCGTTCCGCTGGCAAAACAAGCGGCGGTACGGGACATGCTGGAGGACATGAGATCTAGGGTAGTGATTGAAGAGTCTGACAGCCCTTGGTGTTCCCTGTAGTCTTGGTGACGAAGAAGAACGGTGAGCTACCCTTCTGCGTGGACTACAGGAAGCTGAACGCTATCACCACGAAGGACTGCTTCCCCTTACCCCGGGTTGACGATACCCTGGACACGCTTGCTGTTACTTAGTGATTCTCGACCCTGAATCTTAAGTCGGGTTACTGGCAGGTGGTCCTAGATCCGAAAGGCAAGGAGAAAACCGCGTTCTCAACAGGTCAAGAGCCTTGGCAATTCACAGTTATGCCCTTTGGGCTCTGCAACGCACCAGCTACCTTCTAACGCCTCATGTGATCAGAGGATTGATTTATGACGCCTTCTTGCTATACCTGGACCACATCATCATCGTCAGCAAGACATTCGAGGACCATCTCGACAATCTGAACAAGGTGTTTCACAGACTGCAGGTGACCTACCTGAAGTTAAATGCCAAGAAGTGCCAGCTCTTCCGCAGGGAAGTCAACTACTTGGGCCACATAGTCTCACCAATCGGAGTGGCCACAGACCCGGAGAAGACACGGGCCGTGAGAGATTGATCTCGGCCAAAGGATAGCGAGAACTGCCTAGCTTCTTGGGGCTGTGCAGTTGTTACCGGCGCTTCATAAAGGGGTTCTCCAACATCGCCTAGCCCCTCATCCACGTGACAGAAGAACACTAGCCTTATGTGTGGAATGCGGACGCCGAAGTCACTTTCAAGCAGCTGAAGAAGACACTTTGCAGTGCTGCTATTTTGGGATTCCCACATCCAGGTGGCGCCATCATTGTGGACACTGACGCCAGCGACCATTGCATTGGAGGCGTCGTATCCCAAGCCCAGGACGGCCACGAGCGGGTGATAGCCTACCACAGTATGACGCTGTCCAAGGCAGAGGACTACTGCGTCACCCGGCGAGAACTACTGGCGGTAGTAAAGACCTTGGAGCACTTCCACAAGTACCTGTACGGTCGGCCATTCCACCTGAGGACTGACCACTCGGCCCTCACCTGGCTATTGAGCTTTAGGAACCTGGAAGACCAGACAACACGTTGGGTCCAGAGGCTGAAGCAGTACGACTTCACCTCTGAACATCGTAGAGGATAGAGCAATGACAACGCAGACACCATGTCCCGAAGACCCTCCTCAGAGGAGTGCGGCCAATGCACAAGAGTGGAAGAGAAAGAGCGTGCCACAGCTGTCAGAGTGGTCACGGCAGTACCTGTGGACGGCTGGGATAGCGAAGGCCTGAGGAGGGAGCAGCTGACAGACGCCGACTTGGGACCACTCTTGAGGGAAGTGGAAGCAGGGGCAAGACCAACCTGGGAGGATATCGCAGCGAGGAGCGGCACATACAATTCGTACTGGGCCCAATGAGAGTCATTGAAAATTAAATAGGGCGTGCTGTTCCGGGTACGGGAATCACCCGATGGGAAGAAGAAGAGAGAGCAGTTGGTACTTCCCCGGAGTAAGGTCCCGGAAATCTTAGGGGAAGTGAACGTCGGTAGTTGAGGAGGACACATGCAAACCGAACGATCGGCGAATTCCGACAGCGCTACTCCTGGCTCAGGCTCCTAGCAGATGCTGACAGATGGTGCCCTAAATGTCACGTGTGCGCGGCGAGTCGCGGCCCCTAAACTACGAGGCAGGGTGGCATGCAGCAGTACAACGTTGGGGAGCCATTCGAACGCATCGCTCTCGACATAAGTACCTGATGGTGGTCGTGGACTACTTCACCATTGGCTGGAGGTGTATGCTATCCCGATCCAAGAGGCGAAGGCAATCAGAGACTGCCTTGTAGAACAACTGTTCTGCCGTTATGTGGTGTCGTTAGAGCTCCACAGCGATCGGGGCACCAATTTTGAGTTGAACCTGATGAAGGAGGCACTGGAAAGACTTTGGGTGAACAAGACCCGCACAACAGCCTTGCATCCGCAGTCGGACGGCATGGTGGAGAGGTACATCAAGACCTTAGAAGAACACCTATGGAAGGTCCTGGCCAGCCATCAGCGAGACTGGAACCTCAAGGTGCCACTGTTCTTGCTGGCGTACCGCTCGTCTACACATGACACCACTGCGATGACGCCAGCCAGCTGAATGTTCGGCCAAGAGTTACGTCTCCCCTGTGATCTGGCTTTTGGGAGCCCTCCGGAAGCAAAACAGCCAGCAACCGAGTACGTGGAGAACCTCGTGGACCATCTGCACGACATGCGTGAGATGGCTCGTCAGAACATCCAGAAGGCGAACGATCGCATGAAGACCCGAAACGACAGGCAAGCGACCGCATGAAGAGCCGATACGTCAGGCAAGCCAACAGCCAAGGGTTCCAGCATGGTGACCTGGCCTAGTTGTAAGGCCGTATTCGGACCAAGGAACGCTGCCCAAATCTTCAACAACCATGGCAATGACCGTACCGGGTGAAAAAGAGAATTAACGACGTGGTCTCTCGCATCCAGAAGGTGCCCCGAGGAAAGATGGTCGCCTGGCCCGCTACGATGGTGGTGTGCGGGACGACCATCCTTGAGGGGGGGCAATATCGCGACTGGAGGCCGACGGAGTTAAGGGACCGATAGTTAAACGCGGAGATAAAGGGTTGCCGAAACAGATAAAGAGACAGATAGCTGACTGGAGGTTTCGATTTCCTTCTTGTTTGTTACGGAGCATTCCAGAAACGTCTAGAAATATCAATGGACGTATAAAAAGAAACTGTGAGCGCCATTTTGGGAGAGTCGAATTGGAAGTTGAGAATCGTCCGCGTACAGCTGTGCCTTGAAAGTGAACTCTTTTGTTTGTGTCCTTGAGCATTGTATTGGTGTATGTTACGTAATTCTGCTACTGTAAGGGTTGACCAAAGTGTATTTCTACGGAAATAAAGAGCACATTGGAATTTCTGCAACTGGACTTTTTATTCTACGAACCCACAAAGTCACAATATTAAGGAAATTATAGAAGTTATAGAGAATTTAGGAATTAGTATTAACCCTACTAAAAGTAATTGGATGATTTTCAAGAAAGGAATAGCCATACAAAATAAATCTCTGAAAATTGGAAACCAAGAAATTACAGCAAAAAGTAATATGAAATTTTTGGGTATGTATTTGGACCATAAATTATTATTGAATCAACATCTACAGCACTTAAATAATAATCTAGAGAATAGTTAATATGTATGTAAATATTTATCTAGTAAGAAAATGGGGAGCACATATCTATACATTAAAATCAGCTTTAATAATCTAGTGAATTCAAGACTGGAATATGGATTTATCTTGTTAGGGAAAATACCAGGAAAGGCCATGTTAAAGTTGAAGTCTAATATTTACAACATTCTCAAGATATGTTTAGGAATAAATGGGAATCCATCGAAAGTATGCCCGCCTCGGTAGCGTAGATGGTAGCATGTGTGCCTCACGTTCAAGAGGTCTCGAGTTCGAATCTCGGCCAGTGTGAGTTACCAGGGTTTTCTCTTATCCTTCAAGATGAATGTCGGGTAATTCTAAGCTCCATGGACCCTGGACTCATCTAAGCATCATTTCATCCAATTCATTCACTGTCCGATATGACTTAATGTTGGAGGACGTAAATTAAAGAAAAAGCGAAAGCATTAGTATTTCAAAAAGTTAATTTTGAACCAATAAAACTTCGACAAGCAATGTTATCATGCACTTTTATTGGTAAAATGATGTACTACTTGCTAGATAAGCTAATGACATTAGCATACACCACAATTAAAATAGATGAAGTAAAAAGTGATTATTTTAAAAGAAATTTTGTACTAATGTACAAAAATATGATTCAGGGAAATTGTTTCCCAAGATTACCTTGCTATTGTATAGCCTGGGAGAAATTATTTACACAATTAAAAATGAATTTAGAGACCTTCTACAAAGATGACATAGGATTAAAACAAAGCTCCCACCAAGTATTAGAAAATTATCACACAAAAGAATGGATGCATATTTACACTGATTGTTCCAGGGACACCGAAATGGGAGTAGGAGCAGCTGGTAATAATGAGGATATACTAAAACTTTAACTAAACAGCAACATTTCCATATACTCAGCGGAATTAATTGCCCTTCGAGCTCCTATCATATATATTTTGTATAAGAATATAGGCAAAGCTGTAATTTTCTTTAATTCCATAATTATATTAACAACTTTCAATAATTTAGAATTTACGTCAAAAATAAGATTTATATAGCGCAAAAGAAAGGTATTATAATAAAATTCTTTTGCATCCCAGGGCACAAAAGCATAAGATGCAACGATAAAGTGGATATTGTAGCTAAAGAGGCACGATAGTCAGGAGAAGATTATAAGATACAAATACCATCAAATGATTTGGCTGCATATCAAAAAAGATATCAGAAAGTTGTGGTTAACAGAGAACTCAACTTCCCTTTAGAAAATTACAAATATGTGGTATAAAAAGATATATGGATCCAGAGAGGATTTCCTAAATATTTTCAAAATTAAAGTTAGTATTACTATGAATTCGATACTATTATATAAAATGAAACGAAAAGAAAATCCGTATTGTCAGTGCGGTGAACCTGGAACCACAGGTCACATATTAATTGGATGTCAGACAAATAAGCAAGAAAATGATAACCTTTGGAAATCCTTATATGATATGGGATTACAAGGTTCAATAAAAATTACTAACATTATACAATATGAGCCCAAAATTATATTTAATAAAATAAATAAATACATAAGAAAATGCAAAATAAGAATTTGATAGGTATCGCAAAACAAAGGGTACAAGGCCACATAGGTTCATTGGAAAATAAATACTACAGGGACGGACGTCATAAGAAGTAGGAGCACTTCGGGGGCATCCTTAAAAAAAAAAATAAAAAATGAAAGAAAGAAAGAAGAAGATGATGATGAAGAAAATTGCAGTGTCCATTGTGGCCTGGCACGGAACTACACCATGAAAAATCGCACCCCTTTTATGATAGGTTGGGCCGTGGTTGCACCTTAGTTCTTGAAGAATGATCTTCAGTGGGAATACATTGAATTGGACTACCCATAATAAACAGGTCAGCAAATAGTTTATATTCAAATAATAGACAGCTCTGCTTTTGACTGCCAAAGTCTTGTGCAGTACGGATGCATGCAATGTTTTAACGAGTGCTAGTTATTCCGTAGTTACGTGACAACACCTCCTACAGTATCAAAAAATGAAAGGAAAACCTCTGCATAGTTGAAGTCGCAAGATCATTGCTAATATTTATGAGTATATGAAGGAAAAAGCCAAACAAAGATTGATTTTCTCCAGTGTATTTTAAAGAAATTCAGAAGGTGCAAAAAAAGAGCAGCCCCTTAACTCTGTTTTAGTAATTGACAGTGTGTCCTACCATAATGCACAGTTAGACAAACCTCCAACATCAAAATCTTTAAAAAATATATATTCGGTCCTGCCTACAAAATCACAACATTCCATTTGCTGAGCATAGCACGAAGACACTTTTGTATGACTTAATCTTAGCCAATAAGCTGGCTCAGAAGAAATTTTTGATTGATCAAAGGGCTGAGCAAAGCCACACAACTTTTAGACTTGCACCGTACCACTCGTATCTGAATCTCATTGAATTATAATGGGGAAACTTAAAGCAATGCTTAGCTGCTAGAAATTTATAATTTAAATTAAAATATGTTGAAATTCTCTGTAAGCAGCAGAGGCGTGTCATGGATGATTTATCTATTTCTGTTATACATAAATATGATAAATGAAATATTTAGAAAAATACAAGAAGAAGGGGGAATAGCGATAGGATGTGTAGAAAATTTAACGATAATAGTTAAAGATGACACAGAGGAAAAGCTTGAGCAAAAAGCTAATCAATTATTAGCAGTAGTATATAACCTTTTACAGGGATTAGGTAGGATATTAAATAAGGACAAAACTGAATAGATGTAAATTAGGCTGGGTGATAAAAATTATTCATACATAATACTAAAAATAGGGAATGACAGTACCAGACAGGCAACTCATACAAACTTTTTAGTGACAGAAATTTGAACTGGCGAATGCACGTGGAAAATATTATCAAGAAAGTAAACAGTGGAATTTATCGAGATTCAACTGTATTGGAACACCACAGTGAAGCGAAAAATTATTAAATTTTAGATGTGTTAAAAAATGCGACTCATCTAAAATTTAATAATAGTGGAATTTATGTTTTGAGACGAACTAGGCAGGTGATGGGAGAGAACAGTATTCAGCAAGTGTATTTTGTTTTTATCCACTCACACCTAAAATATAGTACTGTTTTATGGGGTGCCACTCAGAAAACTGTAATTATAAAACTATGCAGGCTACCGGAAAAAGCTATAAGATCCATTGAAAAAATACCAGTTAAGAGAAAGCTGCAGAACAGCATTTAAGAAACTAAATATACTTACAGTCTCTTGTTTATATATCAGTGCATTCAATATGTAGTTATAAGCCACAAGCAAGAAAAGAACTTAAATATACACTTATACAACACCAGAAGAAGAGTAGATTATTTCAGAAACAGATTAAGAGGTTCATTAAAGAGTAAATGTATAGTGTATTGTGCAAAGGATCTGTACATCACTTGCCTTCTAGAATCAAAGGTTTGGAAGTTAAACAAAACCTGAAGGAAACAAAATCATACAGAATAGATAATGTGTTTTACTCAGTTGAAGAATTTAAAAGTGCTGGTAATCAAAATATATGAAAAAACTGTAGTATAATTTTTCACAATCATTCCTTGCAAATATTCACTTCCATCAATCATCATACGTAGCCATTGTGTCTTGACATTACCATGCAACGGCTGCCCCTGTAGCTCAATCGGTAGATCACCTGCCTGCCGTGCTAGGGGTCCCGGGTTCGATTCCCGGAGGTGGGTGGGGATTTTTCTCCGACTAAGATGATTCCCCATCTTCCCCAGAGTCTGGAAGTATGAATGAGAGTGAATGTGTGCTGAACTGAATTCATAGGTGTTGCCAGTTGCTTCAGACTTTATCTTGCAGTCGCGAATTCCGAGAATTTCCAGGTTAATATTCTGTAGGTTATATGTAATTCTATAACATTAAAAGCACAAATATACAAATAAAAATTATAGCGCCATACCTTATTTAAAATGCATTTACAACCTTTCTAATATACAGTATCTGTATGTATTTCAGCGTGTATTCAGCAGTGTGTTGATGCACTGGTAGCAAGAATAGTCAAAATTAATTCATGAAGTTTATACACTTTGACAAAGATTAAGTCCTATGGCATACAACTTCTGATGAACTTCGTAGACTGCTTTGTTTTGAAATTCAGAGGAAGAATACAAATGACAGAGTTCGTTTCTTAATCGCACTGTGTTAAATACTCTTCACTACCCACAGAATCTTTACCACGGAGCTGCACTTCCTGTCTCATGAACTGCTTCATTGCACAGTTCCATGGCCTGCGGATTTCCCACCACGAAACTTGGAATGTATTGCACTTCTCTGTTGACTCAGACAGCTAAACTGACCGACTGATTCGTGAACTGCTTCACTGCACTGACTCCTCACTGGGATCAGCACTCGTCGACTCAACTCGATGCTCAAAACATACACAAGCCGCCCTAAAACTAGCACGCTCTGCCTTACCAGGCCCCGTATTCGCTTTTATATGCCTATACCGATCGCGGTAGATTGTTTCAGTAGTCGAATTTTCTCGAATTACATTTAGATCGGTACATGCATAGTAATAATACTACTCGACTTTGGCTTCATGGCATCTTCGTGACGTCAGCTAGTAGCCACTCAAGAGGATATCTCTATCCGGTCCCTCGCATTCAACAGAGAATAGCCTCAGAGAAGAAAAATAGCCGGCGAGTTAAGTAAACTCTTGGCGAAAAGTTGCTAACTGCGGAGTTTTGAAATATGCCAAGATCAGCGATTGCCTCAACCACTGTTCTTTCCCACAGTAGATGGCAATGGCAGCAACATGACAAAATTCTGATATCTTTATTAAATTTTAGATGAGTCGTATTTCTTACACATCTGCTTCACTTAAAGAAAGTGAAGCAGATGTGTAAGAAATACGACTCATCTAAAATTTAATAATTTTTCGCTTCACTGTGGTGTTCCAATACAGTTAAATCTGATATCTTTGTTTAGCAGCAGTGCATTTTCGGGCGAATCCCCAGGCTGGAACGTCGTATTTGGAAACGTCTCTGATGAAAGTTTTTTTATAAGATTTGGCCCATTTGCGTGACGAGAGAGACTTTTGGTTTAGTACCTGGCTGCTGGCGGTCTAGTCGGGCGTTTGCCTTCTTTCTTACTGTGGCTACGTTTTTAGAGAAAGTCAGCTTGGAGTAGTGTTACTCCGAAGCTATATACTGTGCTGGTCCAGTCTATACTGTCATATAACTTAAGTGGAGTATTCCGGTTTCTCTGTTTGGTTCTTTTGCTGTGAAGTATTGCTTGAGATTTCCCCAGATTTACCTTGATTCAGCATTTTTTTCAGCCACGGAACTATAGATGAGTGTGGTGCCAGGCACGTATTTAAAAGTCAGTTTCCGGGGGGGGGGGGGGGGGGGGCCAAAACATCTACGTTGAATTATTTGCTTTTAATAAATAATTAATCAGGGATGTGTTATTTTCATGTTAGTAAAAAATAAAACATGTGTATTATATTCACATGACTTTCTCCACCCAAGCTTCTACAGATTGTTCTCAGAAAAGTTTTTTTGTCTTGTTTCTTTGGATAAAGTCTGTAGAAGGGCCTTGCATATTTTTTGTTCTTATACCTGGGATAAAGTGATATAAGCAGTAATCAGATATTTAAAAAGCGAACCACTGACTGATGTATTTGAAGTATTAGTTCTCCTTGAATGAAAAAGGGAATAGGAACTTAGAAGTTAAAAATTACACACCTTTAAGTAAGTATCTGGGAATTCTAATCAGCCAATTATAATATATCGGAATTGGTTAAATTTGCAATACATTATTGTAATTGACATTATTTGTGTATTTTAAAGGGTTCTGCAGCTGCTGTGCTGTAACTTTTTGTTTCTCTCTTAAATAGCTTCATGTCTAGAGACGTTAAGTTGAGAAGCTTGAATAAACTTTTTCAATTTATTTTTAAACTAAGTCTTATTTCAACTATTTATTAAAAGTTTGAAATGATAATTCATTTGTGGAGGTCTGGACCCCCTGGACCCCCCTTAAATACGTCCTTGTGTGGTACCTGTAATCAGTGTTTGATCTTCTCCAGCTCCCATGATTGAGAGCAAAGGACGTGTTGTCTACGTAAATGGAAAGTTGCATGCTGTTGGTTTTGGGGATCTATTGGTGTACAAGATACAGAGAACCGGAACTAAGAGCCGTTTCTGTTATATCCCGGCTTTTATTTCTCGGCTTGAGTGTTTTCATATACTTAAACGGTGAATGTCTTATCTCATAGGTAGTAAGTAGACTTAGGACTTTTATGACTCGGTTTGTACGTGCGCATGCTGTGAGTATAGGAAGAGGGGCGTGGTTTAACTCCAGTAGTAAACAAGGTCGGCCGCCTTAGGGGTATACAAATGTGCTAACAAACTGTTTTAGTAAAACAATATATAAATTATGTCACCGTTTTCAGAATCATTCAGTAGAAGTAGATGTCTAACAAAACGCATTTTAAATAATAAAGTAAAATAAATTACTTTTGCAATGCAAAATAAATGCCTATTCTTCAATTGTTCAATTCATTACAGTGCATAACAATATACATTTTATAGTTTTCGAAGGTGAATCTCCTGTCACTCACGCAATATTTGTATTTTGAAACATTTCTATCGACATTAGATTATGTAGCAGGTGCTGACATAAAATACTGCAGATCACAGTGCCTTGTAAGCGCTGTTTCCTTGTTCACTTGCAAATTATTTTTAATGTTTACCATTTTAAAATAGCCTGGGTTTTTCTTAAGTATGGTTTTCATTTTGTTTTTTATTTTATCCATGACAAGTCCAGCAGCTGCTGAGTCTACCTGTAGAGCTAGTTCTTTCATGATCCCTATGACATGAGGCATAACTGAACAATGATTTTGGACAGGTCTGAAAAACTGATGAAGAGCAAATCTTCGTGTAATTTGCTTGAAATGAGGGACTGAGCGGCTCGTACTGCAGAACTATGCTCATTATCTAACACACTAAGAATTTCAATAACTATGTCGTAATTATACGCATAATAAATAGCGGCATTTATCTAGGTGCTCCAGCGAGTTGTAACCTGCTGAGGAGGTAAGGCACCATTTCTTGGGAGGGTGCCACATTAACGTTAGGCGCCATTTCTTTATATTCACGTTTTCTGCTTGGAGCTTTCAAAAATATCTTTTTTACGTTTGCAATGAAACTGTCTACATCACTGTAACTTCTGCGAATTTCCTCGGCTACACAATCTTACACAAGTCCTGGAAAAATCTGACTGAGTCGGCACAGTTACACTTGGTCCTCGTTGTTCCTCGACCTCTGCTCTTGCTAAAATCCTTGCTTGATATTTCTTAGTGTTACAGTGCTGTCTCAGCCATTTGGGTTTAGTGCTCTTAATTTCTACATAGCATACCTTGCATTGGATATTTTCTCCCTTCTGTGTGAAAATACCACATCTTGCTAACTCTTTGTCCATCGTGCGTTTACTTTCTTCTAACATTTATGTTCTTCACTGTCAGCGAACAAATCAATGTCTCCAAACACCGCCACTCTGCCTCTAACGGCAGGGCGTGCAGTATATGTACGGCCCTGAGCATTTTGACGCATGACGTAGCAGGTTGTATTACGTCGAGTAGCAGTTAACTGTGTTCTCCCGTGGGGTCCTAAAAGTCCTAACTCTGGTAGTAAGTCATTAGTTTGACCAGAAAATCACTGAATTTAACGCTTTTTGGCTTATTGTAAGCTATGGATGGTAAATTATGTCAGAGGCCTGTGGACATCAAGAAATACGTATGATCCAGGAGGTTTTGATTTCATTGTGACCTCCTTTTACATGCTCTAGTTTCGGGTTAGCTGGAGCGTGCTTGAATACTTTGCCCTGACGCTAAATTGTGCATCGATTGGTAGGTTGTTCTTTATGATGTGGACATTTATTCGGTTTAGTCTCATACTTTCGCTTCAACGTTACTGGTGGTTTTTAATAGATTGATAGGCATGTATCTATTCGGTCGCAAGCCCTTGGACCAAGTGTTTTGCGGTCTTGCAAGTGTCGAATTATCTATCCGAACTTATTTAGATTCGTTTTACATGGTTTGTTTGTGTGCTGGATGGAGCTTCTAGTGTTTCCAGCAGTTCTTTCATTTCTAGGTGTAGAACCTGAGCTCTTGAAGCGACATCTGGAGTGCATACAAATAAAGAATTGGAAGATAAGCGCAGAAGAGAGTTGCTCCAATCATAGAATATTGCAGTTCTTAATAGGGAAAAACGAGTGGAACATAGAACAACTAAAAAGCTAAGGAAGAAGACTGCAAAAAGTATCAAGGAACACTACTGTACGAGGTGGCAAAACAGTTCTGCGAAACAGAAAAAGAAAATAACACTGAAGATCTAAACGGCCAACTATCCAGACAAATACAAAGCTCAGTGAACATAGAGGAGGTAATAAATAAATTCAGCGCAGCCCAAACGATGGCATGCATGACAGCCTTCAAAGTTAGCAGTAAATTCACTAAAACAGCCAACCCAAAACATATAACAGTTCCATGGTGGAATGACGATCTTACAATAATGAGGAAGAAGGTGAATGCCTTCAGAAGAAAATACCAGAGAACACAGAACAACAATGATCTCCGAGAACAGCGGAAAAAGCTCTACTTCGAAGAGAAAAGTAAATATCAAGCAAAACTAAAAAACCCAAAGATTCTATCGTGGAAAGAATACTGCAATAACACCACTTTTAATCCCTGGAATATAGTATACAAGACAGCCTCAGGGAAAAAAGAAAAGACAGCCAAAATGATAACAACTCTCATAAACAAGGAAGGAAAGTATACAAGAGACCTAAAAGAAACATTGGAGTATACACTCAACTATGTCATCTCAAAAGATAACGAACAACAAACAAATAAAGCAAGAAATAGAAGAACCAGTGAATACAACGGACGATAGAAAATTTACAGAAGAAGAAGTTAAATCAACTATCAAAAATATAGATCACAAGAAAACGCCGGGAAAAGATGGAATACCAGCAAAATGCTGACATGGACAATCGAATGCCTCCCTCAAACAGTAACATCTATATACAATGGATGCTTGGAAAACGGATATTTCCCAAAGAAATGGAAAAAGGCCAGAATAATACCAATCACCAAACCAGGAAAAGAGAAGCTCATAGATCCATCCAAGTTTAGACCTATAAGCCTATTAAACGTAGGAGGAAAAGTCCTAGAGAAGCTACTCATAAGTAGAATCAACCACCACCTCTATACGAACAAATTACTAAGTGAAAATTAATATGGCTTCAGGCCCCCAAAAGCACCACAGATGCCGCAATAGCAGTTAAAGTATTTATAAATAAATCGTTTAGCAATAGAAAAATTACAGCGCTCGTTAGCCTGGACGTAAAAGGAGCCTTCGACTCAGTGTGGTGGCCAAGCGTCATAAAGACCCTAAAAGATTTCAAGTGCCCTAGAAACCTATACAACCTCTCCAAGAGCTATTTTAAAGACAGAGTGGCCTTCATCAACTCTAACAACATCCAAATTGAAACAACAGTCAAAAAGGTTGCCCTCAAGGGTCATGCAATGGACCGGGGTACTGAAATATACAGTACAACAGCTTACTAAACCTGGAATATGAAAAGAATAGAAAGGCCATAGCATTTGCAGATGACCTATTAATTGCAGTCAGAGCTGAAACAGAAGCAGAAGCAGAGAACTTCATGAACATTAATATCAGAAAAGTCATAAAGTGGCCGATTGAAAACAAAACTCACTTCAATGAATACAAGTCAAAAGTAATATTAACAGCAAGAAGAAGAAAAAAGAGAAACACAATAGACATCTACAAGAATGGGAAACAACTGGAGCAAGTAGAAAAAATAGAATACTTAGGCATAACCATAGACAGCCGATTCACTTTCAACGACCACATAAACAAAGCCAGCGAAAAATGCACTAAATTAATCAATGCGCTTTCTAAATCGGCAAGGATAGGTTGGGACTTAAAACACCAGGCTCTAGAAGTAATATATAAACGAGCAATACTGCCAATTGAAAATATTCTTGAACAACTGAACAAATTCTTCTTCATCTTCCTGAACAGTTTCAACCAGCCTTCTATTATAATTCCATCGTGTTGGACATACTTTGGGAAACCTTTTTTTCACATCTAAGTCAGCAAGTTGTTTTTGTAGATTTAGAGAAGAAAGAAGACAAACTACTTAAGGTCATGAAAAAATGTTGCATCTTTTTTATGTTGGATGTTGTCTGTGAAAGGACAAAATTCAATCTATGAGCAAAGCAATTGATAAATAAAAGCATCAGGATACTTTTCTTTCAATCTTTTCTGTAAGTCACTAACTTCCCCCGACATCACTGCTGCTCCATCATAACATTGAGCGACCAATTTAGAGCCACACTTAAACTCGTCCATCATATGGAATACGTATTCTGCTAGTGCCTTAGCACTGCAATCACTGCTTACATCTGTAAAACTCAGAAACCTTTCTTGTATCTCTTCATTGTCAGATACCAGTCTTATAACAGTTAAGAGTTGAGAGTGAGCAGATATGTCAGTGGTTTCATCAATAATAACTGCTACAGATGCAGACTGAAATATTTCTTTTTTTTTTTATTTCATTCAATAATACCGTGGTTACTCCATTAATAAGGTCATTTTGAATATGGTTTGACAGACCCGAGAACACAGTAGCTTTCTGTAAATGACATACCAGAGTGTCATCATGCTTGCTTAAAACAGTTGGCATTTCAATATAATTTCCACAGTTCGCAGAATCTTTGTCCTCGGCATGCCCTCTGAAGGGCATGCCCTCTTGTCTTGCCAAGTATACTGCAATATCAGTGAGACATTGAATAAATGTTCTATTATTTTTGACAATTTCATTATGTCTTATTACTTCAAGTTTCCACTGCTCATCTAATTTAAAATCTCTCCGACAAGTACCGAAAGTGGTGAGTAGAATTTTAGCCCCAATATATACTTGTGACTGTTAGTGAAACTGAGTTGCTTTTAGCAGATCCTTCATATCATTGAAACCTGAAGTATTCCACATACCGTTCTCGTTTGAGAATAAAATTCAAAGTCAATAAAGTTTTAATGTTTTTTTGCAACCAAATAACCATTTAATTTTTTATGGTGCTCAGAATTGAAATGGCTTACACCTCGTTTTATCTTGGTTTTCACATCAGGTAACTCGGGCATTGGTCTACCCCCCGAAATTAACGCCACCTTTTCTTCCAGTTTCTTTGAACTCAGTCCTCGCTGTTTTTTCTAACATGCAGTCACAAGTTCCTCCCTTCCGCCTTTTGCTTCCGTCAGTTTCCATCCTTGTCACTCACTGACTGGGCTGACCACACAGCCCTACTGTCCCTCAGCAGCGTCGAGAATGAAGGCTTGGCGTGCATTCCCTTCACAATCTCTGGGGAATAGTGATCTCTTTATTATTTGACAATCACGCTTATAAGAGAAAAATAACTATAACAATTAATTATATTTATTTACGTAAATTAGGTATGATAATGAGGTTCCAAATGACGAGAAAAGAATAATAAAAACAATTAGAAACACCAGAAACTACATTTTACAAGTATGCAACTGGAATGAACAAACATTTCATTCCCCTTGTCACACGAGACTCCACGAAAGATTCCGAATCCAGGTTCGGAACAGATCAACTGCATGCACCAATTGGTCAAAAAATCCTAATATTTCTAAAGAAATCAAACTTTTGGTACCAGCAAAAAAGTATTGGGAATTAACTGTTTGGGAAAATATACACATTTTTAAGAATAGAAAGAGAGCCATGAATTTCGAAATACCAATACTGGATGACGTCATTCAACTCATTGAACAGAGCCAGGAGAGGAAGGCGGTCATCTGAAGAACTAGTCAAACATCAGCTGATGATGGGGACGCGTGCTCCTTGAAACATGTCCTAATTTTAAATGTAAGTGGAGCTAAAGTGTCTGTATAGTTTGACAAGTGGTTTAAAATAATTTTATGGATAAAGCTCCACTGTTTATAAATACTTCTATTTTATAATTTAAAACTTACCTGAGTTCAGTATTTCTAAGTTTAGTAATGTGGTTATCTACTTCTTTAATAGATGTACTATAAATTTTTCTTTTGAAGCAAAACGGATTGTTTTGTTTAAATAACCATAAAATGTGTACTTACATATTTCAATAAACACATTTTCAAATACAACCTTAATCCTTTCTTGGAGTTAAAAAAGGACTGAAATTCATTATCAATGTTTAGTGAATATGAAAAATAAGTTGTAGCATATTTTTTTTTATAATAAACATTTTAAAAATTAGACATAAAACAATCTACATTATGAAAATTGTCCATTTTTGTCTTTGATGATGTTATCTGTGCAAGTAATAACTTTATACTTTTTCCAGCAAGCAACAGAGGGTTAAAAGATAAGGTTTATGCCACATTATCTTCAGACACTGGATGATTTGAAACACAATATTGCACTTGAGATTAATCCTGTTGACAACAGAATCATCCACAAGGTTTTGAGTTGTGCTTCATACAGGATGGAAAACATGTTCAAAATTCGCTGTAGAGATAAGTGATCTCCCTAAGATTTTCTATATTGGAAATATAATGAACTGTGGCTAGCATCATTTGTTTTGAAATGAAGAAAGGGAGGGAAGAAAGAAGGGAGGAAGGGAGGAAGGGAGGAAGGGAGGAAGGGAGGAAGGGAGAAGGGAGGAAGGGAGGAAGGGAGGAAGGGAGGAAGGGAGGAAGGGAGGAAGGGAGGAAGGGAGGGAGGGAGGAAGGGAGGAAGGGAGGAGGGAGGGAGGGAGGAGGGAGGAAGGAAGGGAGGGAGGGAGGGAGGGAGGGAGGGGAGGAAGGGAGGAAGGGGGAAGGGGGGAAGGGGGGGAAGGGGGGGAGGGGGGAGGGAGGGGGGGAGGGGGGTGGGGGGAGGGGGGCGGGGGGGAGGGAGGGAGGGAGGGAGGGAGGGAGGAAGGGAGGAAGGGAGGGAGGGAGGGAGGGAGGGAGGGAGGGAGGGAGGGAGGGAGGGAGGGAGGGAGGGAGGGAGGGAGGAAGGGAGGGAGGGAGGAAGGAGGAAGGAAGGAAGGGAGGGAGGGGAGGGAGGGAGGGAGGGAGGGAGGGAGGGAGGGAGGGAGGGAGGGAGGGAGGGAGGGAGGGAGGGAGGGAGGGAGGGAGGGAGGGAGGGAAGGGAGGAAGGGAGGAAGGGAGGAAGGGAGGAAGGGAGGAAGGGAGGAAGGGAGGAAGGGAGGGAGGAAGGGAGGAAGGGAGGAAGGGAGGAGAGGAAGGGAAGGAAGGAAGGAAGGAAGGAAGGAAGGAAGGAAGGAAGGAAGGAAGGAAGGAAGGAAGGAAGGAAGGAAGGAAGGAAGGAAGGAAGGAAGGAAGGAAGGAAGGAAGGAAGGAAGGAAGGAAGGAAGGAAGGAAGGAAGGAAGGAAGGAAGGAAGGAAGGAAGGAAGGAAGGAAGAAGAAGGAAGGAAGGAAGGAAGGAAGGAAGGAAGGAAGGAAGAAGGAAGGAAGGAAGGAAGGAAGGAAGGAAGGAAGGAAGGAAGGAAGGAAGGAAGGAAGGAAGGAAGGAAGAAGGAAGGAAGGAAGGAAGGAAGGAAGGAAGGAAGGAAGGAAGGAAGGAAGGAAGGAAGGAAGGAAGAAGGAAGGAAGGAAGGAAGGAAGGAAGGAAGGAAGGAAGGAAGGAAGGAAGGAAGGAAGGAAGGAAGGAAGGAAGGAAGGAAGGAAGGAAGGAAGGAAGGAAGGAAGGAAGGAAGGAAGGAAGGAGAAGGAAGGAAGGAAGGAAGGAAGGAAGGAAGGAAGGAAGGAAGGAAGGAAGGAAGGAAGGAAAGGAAGGAAGGAAGGAAGGAAGGAAGGAAGGAAGGAAGGAAGGAAGGAAGGAAGGAAGGAAGGAAGAGGAAGGAAGGAAGGAAGGAAGGAAGGAAGGAAGGAAGGAAGGAAGGAAGGAAGGAAGGAAGGAAGGAAGGAAGGAAGGAAGGAAGGAAGGAAGGAAGGAAGGAAGGAAGGAAGGAAGGAAGGAAGGAAGGAAGGAAGGAAGGAAGGAAGGAAGGAAGGAAGGAAGGAAGGAAGGAAGGAAGGAAGGGAAGGAAGGGAAGGAAGGAAGGAAGGAAGGAAGGAAGGAAGGAAGGAAGGAAGGAAGGAAGGAAGGAAGGAAGGAAGGAAGGAAGGAAGGAAGGAAGGAAGGAAGGAAGGAAGGAAGGAAGGAAGGAAGGAAGGAAGGAAGGAAGGAAGGAAGGAAGGAAGGAAGGAAGGAAGGAAGAAGGAAGGAAGGAAGGAAGGAAGGAAGGAAGGAAGGAAGGAAGGAAGGAAGGAAGGAAGGAAGGAAGGAAGGAAGAAGGAAGGAAGGAAGGAAGGAAGGAAGGAAGGAAGGAAGGAAGGAAGGAAGGAAGGAAGGAAGGAAGGAAGAAGGAAGGAAGGATGGAAGGAAGGATGGAAGGAAGGAT
>CM060948.1:112730465-112887833 GCA_030765055.1 Mantis religiosa | reverse complement strand
AAAGCTGTAACATATCAACATGTTTTTGTATTACTATGATTGTGAATAGGGCGTGATATTTTTTTAATGGCAACATTTTTTCTTCTTATTTTGGTTCTCAGGTTTCGGATCATACAGGTAGATGCTTTTTTAAACTGTAATTTAAATTTATTAGGACATATTACGGTACATGAGATTTAAACCAAGAAAACACACTCATAGCAAAATTAGTGGTGCTGTGTTGTAGCTCATGATGAACTGACTTCAAAAGATGCTCAAAGTAGCCTCCATTTACTGCCAAACAATGCCAAACTCTGTCTTTGAAATTATTTAATGTTTCCAGCAACACTGTTTGCCTGATCAGCTGCATTTCTAGCCCAATTCTTCACTTTAGCTTTTCAAGATCTCTTGGTTAGTCCTTGTAAACCCTCCACTTTAAATATCCCCACAAGAAAAAGCCTAGGGGGTTCCAGTCAAGAGAGCTTGGTGGCCATTCAAAACTTCCTCTTCTGCTAATCCATCTAACTGGAAATTCTTGATTTAGGTAGTTCATCACCTGCCTTCCGTAATGTGCTGGCGAGTAGATCAATGTGGGTTTTCTTCCATTGATAATAAAACATCAAGAGCTTTATCACCATCTATAACTCGTTTTGGCTTGTCAGACTTTGCCTTATTTTTAACACTTCCAGTTTTATTGAATTTTTTCAAAATTTTGCTTACCATAGAATGAGTAATCCTTTGTTCTGGATACATTTCATTAAACAAGACACAAACCTATTCTTGGGTACTCCTCCTATCACTATATCTGATCATAATTAGTATTTCAATTCATTGTCTTTCTGTAAGTTGTGCCATGACTATTACTTTCAGGAAGATTTTGCAGTGAAGTAAGCATTGTTATCCTTATTAGCTTAGCTTTTGTCTCTATTTGTTCAATCCAAAGCCACATATTGATGTAGCCTACTGTATTGTTTAACTCAAAACCTACTCAATTTGAAGTAAGGATGCATTTTCCTTTGCTCAGTTCACATAGAGTAAGGTCTTATTAAATTTAAATTGCGGTTTGAAAGGGTAATTGTTTGTACATTCTGAGACTTGAGTGCAGAAGAAAGAAACATTGCCATTTAAAAAAACTCACACCTTTTATTTGTAATAATAGTAAGGTAAGGGCATGTTGATATCTTACAACTTTTCAAAAAAATATTACTTCATAGAGTTGCAACAATGGTGTTAAAAGCATTGTTCCATACATTTTACTCAGCCGGTATGTAAATCAATCCCTATAGTACCTATTATTTCCATCTTTCATCTGGATCTCTCCAGAATCAATATCTTGTTTTTTGTAGTTTATATTAGGTTGAAAATGAAAGAAAATATGTTTTAATTGTGTATTTTATTTACTCTATTTTTTTTAATTTTTTTTTTTTATTTTACAAAATTTACAGTTGTGTTTAAATTGCACATGACAACCTTTTCAAATGTCTGTGAGTTCTGGAAATAAGTGCATTATATACTTTAGCAATAATATCATTTATATATTTGTTTACATAGTCTTAAGTATATTATGCACATCACAATTTCATAAATTTTTGTCCTCCACTTGCTCAAGCTCCTAAATTTACTTAGCAATGTGGCATTTTAAAACCCACAGAGTTTTGAAGAAGTGACTTCACATTTAATTATTGTCACTCTTATTGTCACAACATATTGAACACTGGATACAGTTTAAAGCTATAGAACATATTGTTTGATATGTCTAATTTATTATTTTTAGGTCTATTGTCATCTTTTGGTACATATATTTAGCTGCGATATGGTAATTATAGTTGTAGACAAATACATATAGAGTGAATTCACACAAATTCTCTGCCATTCTCTGCACATACATTCACTTGATAATACCACAAAACATGGTAGCTTTAACAACAGTTTAATAATGTTACATAGCTCCTGAATCAGATGACTTACAAATAGGCAAAATTAAATAGCATATGAAAGAAGAGTGTACAGTAAAACCTGCTCAAAATATACTGTAATTGTTGGAGATATGTTTTTGGAAAATTTTGTTTGATAAAGGATGAATTTTAGTTGCAGAACTGTTCCATGAAATTATAAAATAATTCTCATGAATACATTGTTACTTAAAAAAATATAAATAACAATTAAATACAATTAATTGAAAATATTAATTTCATTATTTCAAGTGGAATTATATTTTTTGTTCTTTTCAACAGAAGAACATTGCTTCTTAGTTAGGCACCTATTTGAAACAGAATAATCGGCATATGCACCAATTTCAGCATTAAAAGAATCATTTTGCAAAGATGCTGCAAAATCATTTATGCAGTCCAAGTATTACTTAAACTGAAAGCTATTATCCACTTAATTATACTCTTTATTATTTTTCCAGTAGCTTTAGAATGTTATTTTAATTGCTTTTCCTAACTTTTATCAGCTTATATAATGTGTTTACTTTTGATTTAAAAAAAAATATTTCCTCATCAGGTATTTTGTGATGTTAATATAATTTTTTTTAATCTTTAAGGAAGAAAGCTTTCTAAATCAGGCAATTGCTTATTTTATGAACACAACATGGAAATAAACTAAATTACTTATGCATACATAAAAGGTACAGCATTATATGACTTATTACTTATAATAAAATTTTGTGAATACATCATCTCCTCTAAATAAATGATTAAGTTCTCAGTATGCTGACCAAGAAAATATTACAATAAATTAAGGATGTGTTATCAACTTATCACAATAGTGGTCTACTCTTTCTTATATGAAGAGTGAGGTTTCAAGTGCTGTCTGGTTTGATCATGGATGAAAATTATTTTGAAGTGGATTTCTATTGAGAAAGATCAGCTACATCAAGCCAAAATCTAGTTTTGGATTAAAAAAAACTATTTAAATCAGGTAAAAATATTGGGCCTTGGTTGAAAATGCGATTAGCCCCCCTTACAGAATTGGTTCAAACTGTGGCAAATCCAACCTGTTATGACTGTTGCACCTAAAAAGGAATAATAATGATAATAATGATGATGATGATGATGACAACGATAACAATGATAATAATGATAATCATGACAGTGACAGTGACAATAATAATAATAATAATAATAATAATAATAATAATAATAATAATAATAATAATAATAATGATGATGATGATGATGATGATGATGATGATGATGATGATGATGATGATGATGATGATGATGATGATGATGATGATGATGATGATGATGATGATGATGATGATGATGATGATGATGATTGATGATGATGATGATAAAGTTGAAAAAGCAAATATTCTAAATATTCACAAGAGGTTGTATACAGTTGTTATCATTAGCAATGCATTGCCATATGTAGGACACGATATAATTTTTTATTTAATATTTATATTTGTGTAGACATATCACATTTTGAAACGTGACTCCTGATATTTTTTCATTTATTTTTTCTTTCTTTTTTTTGATCAACCTAGGTTCTTGTTAGGTTCTTGTGAACCTAATCAAGATAGGTTCTTGTGAAATGTTGTGAACATTTATTTGGTGCTACTTTTAATGATCCCATAGCATTGTTTTTATGATTGATTAGATGCTTCTGTACTTATGAACATTTATTGTATTATTTTCTTGACTTCGTAGTAAAACGTTAAACATAAAGAACAGTAAAGATAATACATGTCATTTCACAAAACAGCATAGAATGTTTGACACACAGTGGATTAAATAACATTTTTCATTGTCTATCCTCCTACCTCCCTCACCCCCCGCCAAAAAAAAAGAGGAGTAGCCCATAGTAAGTGATTGCTTTTCATATGCTCTTACATGATTATTAAAAAAAATACATAATTGTAGGTCTATTCACATTTCTTTTCAGTATTATCGAGGATAAAATACAAGCTACAAGCAAATGGAATATTATAGAAACTCTTTTTTTTATCTGAGCAATAAATTCAAAGCAAAAAACCCAAATGTGTGGGACATTTGTGAGTAATAATGTCATTAAGCTGTGGTAATTTGTAATATCAGAGGATTGTAAGGCTGTGAACATTTTTCAACATTTTAATATACATTGAATCGATTTTTCATACCAGTAGAGAGGACAACAAAGGCTATCAAGATACTGGTGCAGAAAAATAGATTCTCTAGCTGAAAGGAAAAGACTTGGAAACAAATAATAACGAAGTGCCTTGGATAATTTAAGGTTTCTCAACAAGTTTATTTGTAAATTAATCATAAACTTGATGTGAATAAAAGTTATGATTATCAACCTGAATGGTATGCTGATCACAGGGATTTTAACTATGGACAGAATTTGTATGTTAAAATTTGCAAGTCAAAGCATGTTTTGCAAAATATGTTCTCTTTAATTTTTAACATATGAATGTCTAAAAGCAAATTCATTTTTAAGAATTATTTTCAAAAAAAATGCATGCCAATTTAAGCGTTGTTAATATCAAACAGGATTTTTTTTTTGTCTTGCAACTCCGTTTTCAAAAGAAGTTTTTGTTAATTAAATATCAGTGGAGATAAGTTGAAAGTGCAACCATTTCATTCACTGGCTACCCTTCTCCTTTTACCTAAAAGAAAGCAAGCAGGAGTATTATAGTTATTTACTTCATTGTTTACCGTGATACCTTACCTATCATGGCATAATGTGTGAAGTATCCCCTATGCCCAACGTGGTTCGGAGTCCACGGTAAAAACTGTAGGTCCTCTCACCTCACCGCCACCTTCACTATCACCCTATCATCGGAGGTAATGGACACCGCCCTCTGGGTGCCTCCACCTGAGAAATGGGTCCGGTCATCACTTGGTGGGGTGAGGTTACCCCGAAGGCCAAGGTTGCCATGTGGGGAGTGTTAGTAACTAACTAACTAACTAACTCATGGCATAATGTTACCCAGACATTTCATTCCAAATAATTGATTTTTAGTGAAATACTTGGAGTACTTGGAGATGGACCAAACATTATTAAAAGCTTTCATTTTTCTATATCTTTATTGATTCCCCTGCATACCATAAATATGAACATCTATACTCACTCTATTCTGTGTATTTTTCTAATATTGCAAGTGAAAGAATTTACCAAACCTTACCAGACCGTCACTGATTAGTAAATAGAAGTATTAATGGCTCATACTCTTTAAAATTATTTCTGGTACATGGATGTATTTAACACAAAATTAGTTTTTATTTGCTATGGAATTAAGAAGGGATATGATATTTTTTAAAATCAGATTATTTATGTAAACAGCATCTCCAACAACAACAGCAACAAAAATCATACTTCTGCAATGATTGGTCTTCCACCTTTAAAGTTAAAGCTTACTTTCCATCCAGTTCACACATGGTCTGTTTAGAGAGGTTTTACTGTAAATTTTTACAAGTTATTACATAAAAAACATACTATACTAAATATCCTCAAACAGAGATGAAACTGCTGCTTTCAACAAAGGCAATAGAGCAATTGAAAAACCTCTAGTGTATATTTTATCACTGACACAACATGTAATATTTCAATTTAAATTTCTTATTAAACCCATATAAAAATTTATTATTTTTCTCAAAGTTTACAGCAATTAGAAATGCCGTTCTGAAATATTACAGGAATAAAATGTAGGTATTACATTTTAACAGCTATTATTAAATTATAAATACATATTCTACAAATTACAGTAAGACAGTATACTGTTAAAACAACTGTATAGTACCTGACCTAGGGAACATGGTATCATATAATACAGTAAACAAGCATAAATGTTGTTTCACAATTTTTAACAAACCTATTCAATTTGTACCCTCCTATATATTTGTGAAACATTTATAGAACTTTATAGATTGCCAACTCTAAGGTCCATAACACTTACTAGTTATAATTAAATGAATTTAGAAAATGACACCATACAAATGTTGGTTTATTATACTTATGATATATAGAAAGGTTTTTAATTTGAAGTAGCTAAGATTAAACTAACCAATACATGAACTATGAACTGGAACAAACCCTTAAATAGGAAGTTCTTTTGAAACTGATATTAACTAATGTATTTTCTTAGATGACAAAAACATGGTTCAAGTACATTGGACAGAAATTGTCTAGATTAGTGTTGCAGCTGGAGGAAAGCTGTGGCTTAATCTATACTCCTGTTTTGCTCTTCAGTTTGCTTACCATCCAAGGAGATTCTATTCCATTAGCACTATGTCATCATTAGTTGAACTACCTCCCACACACAAACTTGGGTGGAGGAAGGAAGCAGGAGGATCACATAATGGGTCTGGATATTCCCCTAACACAAAAGACTTAAACAACTTATTAAATTCAGTATGAAAACAGGATCAGATCATCTCCTTTTTTGAGCCTCAAATTTGTTTGAAATGGTAGCTGACAAACAAAATATGCTAGAAAAACAAAGCTACAATGGGGAAAATTGTGTCTAAACAGAAATGAACAGCTTTATTCACAAGATTAATATATGCTGTACACCACAAAGAAAAATAACAAAGAGAGTAGAAGCATTATTAGAACTCTGCAGCATGTAAAAGTCCATGGAGGTAAAAGAAAAAACATTACAAAGGCAGAGTGTATTAGAAGAAAGCACTACCCCTTTTTCTCACTAAGAAGTATATCAGGGGAATATGATAAAGATGCTCTTGGGTCTATAAATGACAAAAATGCATTAAGCTTACTCATGAGCATAGAACATGCCTATCTGTACCTGAACAAAGCACAGCTATCAATTAAACCTCTGACATCTAATGGATATATGACTTCTCATGATAAGAAATGAAAAATATCAAAAACAAAACAATGGACTTAGTGAATTATCCATGTAAGTCCGCAATATATTTTATGCTTTTAGAAATCCGGAGGCCACCTTGGGCAGATGAAAAATTCGGCAAAATACTGAAAAACAATATTATCTAAGCCATAATTAAAAGGACAACATTATGCCACATGAAAATAAGTCAGGCATTTATGAGTTCAACTATGAAAAATAAAAAAATGATGTTTTATGAAAACAAAATGAGAACCTAAAAATAAGAGCTAAGAAATACTTCATTAAATGAAATTTATGAGAATGGGAGATCAAAAATAACTAAGGCTTTTGCAGTAAAAACCACAACACTTGTAGGCAATGTAAGTACTAAAAGACTGTCAGAAGTTACCAAATAATGGCAGATGCATAAAAATATTTGCATATTGAAAAAATAAAGACCAGGCAACGATATTTGACATTCCAATGAAGATATCATACTAGGTAATATGTTGTAAAATTCTGAAAGGGCAGAGAGTATGACACTGGAAGCATGTCAGGTTTTCTGAACACACCTTAGGTTAAGAGCAATGATCTTTAACACATGTTTTACCAAGTAACTTTAATGAAGTGTGTGTTTCAACTCATGTGTCATTCATCAGTTTAATTCTTCTATTATTTTATTTTGTAACATGAAAATAAACAAGATTAATAAGTGTTTAAGGTTGATTTTGTTAATTTGTTGGGCTGAGCTAATTTAATATTTACTAACCTGCAATATCAAGGAATAATGAGCAGCAATTAGAATAGAAAGAAGACTTTGAAAAATATTCTAACTTTAAATTCCAAAACAATATACACCCCCCGATAAAACTTCATACAGGCATTTGTAACTGCATAAAATCACTGTAAAAGGTTTTGAGAAGGATTTAATAAGAACAGGAAGACACTTTTTCTTTGCATTACAAGTCATAAAATTGGACCATTTTGTTTTGTTAATAATATTAATTTTTTAGTAACACTTTATTTAAAATTCATACATTAAAATCTAAGATATAAATATAGGAAGTTTCTTTCAATATTTCGTACATCTTTTAAATTTCATAATATTTTCACAGTAGATGAACAAGTTTTATATAACACTTTTCCCCTTGGCTGATTTCTGTTCAACAAACATTTTTCAACTACTTCTTTACATAAAAGTTTACAGAAGGAGATGTATTATTTATCAAAGTTAATTTATAATCACATGATATTATTGTCTATGTGTACTCCAAAGTATTTTTTTTTTAAATCCACATTTTAAATATTACATGTTAAAACAGGGAGGTTATTTAGTGTTATATTTTACATCGCATCAAAATGATTAATTTATTTAGAAATGTTTCACTTTAAATTTACTTAAATAATTTCTAAATTGCATAGGCATTCACCGGCACTGTTTAAATCTCTCGGTTTCAAAGTCATTTTAGGCCTGATCATTGGGGAGACTGATGTCTCAGCATGTGATGTAAAAGACAATAGCATTTTTCATGAAGAGACTTATACTGACTTCAAGATGTAGGTTTTAAAATTATTTTGAACAACAAACTGAAAAAGTTGGAACTATATTATGTAGCTCTTACATTTAGTTCAGTAATAAAAGAAGATAGTCTACAGCATTCTGATCCTGAGAAAATTTCAGAACTTCCAAATACAAATACATGAATGTAATTTTTTTTTTTTCGATAGGGAAGGGAACACCAAGGTTTTTTGGGTATGCACAAATTTATTTGCAAAATTAAGATTTTTATTACTTTAGCTTCACTTATTTATACCACTGGGGCATGTTTCAGAGATGTGTCTCTCCTATCAGCCTAGATTCACCACTGCTCTTCCTCTCTGATTTGTAGATAAAACTGTACCTACTTGGGAAAATTAAATAATGAATCGTTCATATTTCAGTTTATGTTTTTAACATAAATTAATATTAGGGTGTACAAATTTTATAAATTTTGTTTACATTAGAAATATATTGTAGAAAGTGTAAAAATATTATAAACAGTTTTTAAGACATGGGGTAGGTAAACATTGTCATATACCTTAACTTATATCTCACGTATTTAGAACATATGGATGAAATAAAATGCAAATGGAAATGGTAATAGATTGTTTTTATGGCCAGACTACTATATGAATGAGATTTCTTTTTACGTGAAACATCAGATTTTAATTGATTGTGTTTATTTTTATTAAACTTTATTGTCCCATATGAAAAGAAACTCACTGTACAGTATATCCAGCTAGAAAATACCATCTACAAGTTTCAAAAGGAAGTGCAGCAGTGAATCTAAGCTGATGTTGGAGACAACAGTCTCCAAAACATGCTTCAAGAAGTTCTCTTGTTGAAAGTGAAGCTACAGTATTGCAAATTGCAATTTATGAATATAAATCACACACTCATACATACACACATGCACACATTTCCATTAACTCATCGTTTTATTTGGTCATTCTATTATGAAAAGCTTTGCCTTATTGTATCTCTCCTAATTTCACAATTTGCATCTAAGCATTTGCTTCTAACCTAAGCATACTTCAATGCACATTTAAAGTGATTATGGCACATACACTGATGTTAGCATGCACTATCTAGGAGTATATTACTTTGGAAGTAGTATTTACTAAAGGGTTCACTTTAGGGGAGTAGTGTACAATAGGAGCTGTTTATTAAAAGGAAGGTTAGAGAGCTAAACTGAAATTACTCTTATCTTTTTAGTTAGTACTACAAAAGTAGTGTTCACTATTCGTGAAGTTTTCTGTTTATGATACTTGTTTAAAGGATTATATATATTAAAATTGTATAGAGAGAAAATTTGTATTTGGTGTATGGAGGTGAACCTTAAAAACCACTCAACCAATTTTTATTATTCTTTCAACTTCGAAAAGTATCATTTTTTCTCACAGACATGGTTTGTAAACATCTCATTTAATTTCATTAATTACTAAAAGATTGAAAGTGATTTACAAAGCCTCTGCACTTGAAGTCAAAGACATTGAAGATATTAAATTGTTTCGCTTCACTGTGGTGTTTCAATTCAGTTAAATTTTGATGTATTGAAGTTGTTTAAGAACATGCTTGCAAAGAACGTTTTCACTTTTATTGAGAATATCGGGGAATAGAAAGTAGTTGTTACTCCACAACAAATGACTTAAAATAAAATAAATGAGTGAATATTTCATTCCAAGCAATATATATGTAGATTTAGCAACCAAAACAGCAAAACCAAAAAGAAGAAAATTTGCTAATAACAATACGTGTGCAATACCAGCGCCAGTACATATAATAACCCTCAAATAAGAATATTTTGCTGTATTTCCTTTTTTATATTACAATCAAGATTGTTACCCTGTATGTTCATAGGGTATGTTATATGGTATGTTATATGAAGGGAGAAAATAGTGTCCAGATAACTTAGAAATCAGTTAATAGATATTCTAAAATTAACAGTTGAGAAGATTATTTTTCTTGATGCTATTGTTTTTTTCAAAGATGGTTTACCTTGGCAACCTGGAATTGAGGGATTTTCATATTCACTTGGTATACATGGTATACAGTGAGTAGAATGAATGCAACTAACTGAAATGTCCAGTATAAAACACTTGCAATATGGATGAAAATTAGTTGAAATTGCTGTCTGAGTTCTGTTGTAAAGCAGACTCGGAAGGAACATAAAGGACTCTTTCCTAAGGTAGAAATTGTCTGTGAACTTATCCCTTTCTCCTCTTCCTTTGTAAATATCCTGCAGATATAACTTTCATACATTTGTGGCATATTGTAACTCTCATTAAGTCCAGCCAAACTAACTATTGGTTACACAGAAAATAGAAGCTAGTTACAGTGGAGTAATAAATACTACACAAATAAAAATATTTGAAACTTATAATCCACTTATCTTAAGAAGTTGATGTTAAAACTTCTTTCTTCTTTTTTCAAATCGATTTCGAAGGCATTTTGCATTCGTCATCAGTGAAACACTCTCCGTTGAAACAACGTAAAGAAGAAGAAAGAAGTTTTAACATCAACTTCTTAAGATAAGTGGATTATAAGTTACAAATATTTTTATTTGTGTAATAACTATTGGTTTCTTATGTTTTCCTAGCACAAGGATTTCATATGATAAAAAAATTATAAAATTATTGTGTTTTGTAGCATTTCATTTGCCAATCATTTGATTTTACATAAACATAATTTACCTAATAAGGCTTATATTTTCAAAACAAAGATCTAAAGTGATGAAATTGGTTTAGAAAAATGATAAAAATATTCATTTCATATTTTGAATATTTTTTCTTTACATTTTCTTGTTTTGGCATAATTTTCTTAATTTTGTTCCCATCTCTAGTAATAATAATTTTAATATTTGTTTATACAAAATATCAGTTGTTTCATATATCACTATTGTATATCTTGCAAACTAAAAGTTATTTTTCTGTTCCTCTCATCTCTCTCTCTCTAGTAAAGCAGGTTTTCATGACCTGAGGTAGCCCACCTTGGTAGCGTAGATGGTAGCGTGTCTGCCTCACGTTCAAGAGATCCCAAGTTGGAATCTCGGTCAGGGTAATTTACCTCGATAAGATTTTTGTGGGGTTTCCTTTATCCTGGGTCGAATGTCGGGTAACTCTAAGCTCTATGGACCCTGGGCTCATTTGAGAATCATTTCACCCATTCCATTCATCGTCCAATATGACTTAATGTTGGAGGACGATAATTACAATATTAAGAGTCCATTTATTTTGCTGTCTTGTCAGTGACAACATTTAAGTTTAGACAGATATTTTATCTAAAACATACACTACTTATACATCATATTGATCTATCCTTACTGCGAGCTGTTGGTGGCCACATAAATTCTGGACTCCCTGACAAAGTGATAAACTGAAAACTCCTATAGTTTTTGAAGTAATGAGAAAGCTGTGATACTTTTGCCAGAAGTGAATAGCATTATTATTATAAAATTATATAATTAAATACCTAGTTTCTCTGCCACTAAAGTTATTACATATTAAAACCAGTTTTTGAACAGATATCTTTAATCTTTTTAAACATTAATGACTTTCTAATTTTATTGAAACAATGAATTTTATGAATAACAGGATAGCATTTATAGAAAATGCACATGGCTCTGTCATCTTAGAAAACATTTTAAGACTGGTGCTCTAGATGTGCTCCTTTAAAATGAAGCAGCTGGTATTGGTATATTCAAGGTAAAGAGTGGAGCAATGACACTAAGTCTAAGATAGAATTCACCATGCAAATAAAAAAAATAATCAAATACAGTTTTTAGATGTCTTTGTTAAAACACACACACACGCACGCACGCACGCACGCACGCACGCATGCACACACGCACACACGCACACACGCACACACGCACACGCACACACACACACACACACACACACACACACACACACACACACACACTCTAGCATAAACTGTTTATAGAAAACCTACCCTTACTGAGAGGTACTGACATAATATTTACTAATAATCACTCCCAACAAAGGAGAGGAGTAATATAATCATTAGTTGTAAATCATGCTAAATGTATTTGTGCACTAATAATTTAAACAAAGAAAAGTAGCAGAATAACTTTTAATAAAGCACTTCACTCTAAAGGGCATCTGCAGCAAAGCTATAGAGACAGAAAGAAAAAGAGAGAGAGAGAAAGGGTAGATTTCAATTTATAAGACTAAAACTTGCACTTTGTTGCTACTGAAGTATATTCCAAATGCCTTTGTTAAGTATCATAAACTTTTCCTATTGTAGCATGGTTTCAATTATTTTATTACCCAATAAATCATTATTCAAAGCTGCACTCTATTAGATGCGCACATTTTGTAGGTTATTCTATTAATTCCTTAATTAGTGTAGCTTTGTTCTGACTAATAATTGAAATTTGTTTTAACCTTTTTTCTACTTTGTTCAAAAAAGATATTCTCAAAGTCTGTTTTATGAGTAACTTCTTTTTGAAAACATTGAACTTTGAATTAAATCATCAATATACTAATCTTCACCAATACTACCACTGTTTTATGTGAACTACCAAAAGTAAACACTACCATTAAAATATATCAATGCATATAATTTACAATCTTTCAAAGTTTATCACTGACAATCATATATATATAGTGTTATTAAAACTAACTCTCCAAATGAATAAAGTAACTACCATATTACAGTGATAATAATTACTACTTGGCTTTTCATTTTCAGCAGTTTGTTCCCAGAGAATATATACTTTTTAAAATGCAACAAGAACTGTATATTAAATGCTATTAAATTTTCACTGATTGTATATGATATTTGAAATATCACACAGAGTATTGTCAAGTTACATTGTTTAAATCCTAAATATTTCTCCTGCCTGCAAGAGAAATATGTTCCATTTTCTGATATTTCTTGAGTATAGTCTATATGTGGCAGATCCATTTTAATAAGGATAAAAATAATATGTGAGAAAGGTTGTCATGGTTTACATAAACTATGCATCAGTGAGGTGATATGTATTGCTGAGAGAAAAACAATAAGTTAACACTTTTGTCTCAAGATAGCCTTAAACTGTAAAAATTCTTTGAGCTTCGCAGAAAATATGTATATAATGGTAATAAATGGTTCATTCATGCAAGCCATTTGTAGGACAAGCTAGGAAAGCTATTAATTACACTGAAAAATTCAATGCTATAAATGAAATTTGAATCACAGCCATTCTGAGTCCTTCTGTTTTCTGTCCATTTGTGCTAATAAACTGACACATCATATAATATGCCAGTATCACATTAAATTTCCCAACATAATATTACATTTCAAATCTTCATGTTACTTCTTGGCATGTAATAGCTGCTAGCTTTAATCTCCAAATGAGTCTGGATGGTTCTACTAAAGGAAATTCAAAAATGTTTCTCTTGCAATAATCTGGAGACCTGTAAGCACTTAATGAAAAGAATGAAAAGAAGAAAGCAAGAAAAACAATGGATAAGTAATAAAACTGTGGAAATGTAGAAGTAATGAAATTAAATGCATGATTATAAAACATTTATTTCTTTACTTTCAATTGGCAGATTTAGAAGAAAAAAAAAGTTTGATTTCTCCAATAAATTTTCAGTAAGCTCTTGATAGGTGTAAATTTTATATGTGTTTGGAGGAATTTAGTAATAGTGACGTCAAAATTAATCTCAAAAACTATTTGTAGTTGGTTTATTGATACTCATCACTTACTTGTTTATATTAATGAGAGTATCAATGACGAGTATCAATAAACCAACTAAAAATAGTTTTTGTGAGTAAATTTTATGTTTGTAAAACAGGAATCACAAACCTAAGGATTCTTATTAGAACGGTAACTTCTTATATTTATTAATTTAACCCATAAGGTCATGTGAAAGTTATGTATTCAGTTGATCTGGGCAACCTGGAGAGAGAACAGCATACCATAATAGCCCAAAAACAAAATATCACATAAATATCAAAATTTAACAAGCATCTTTAAGAAAATGAAGAACACATCTTGAGCAGGTATATTATCAGTTAAATGATTTTAATTGTAGGCCAGGTCTTTTTAACAGGAAAGTCATGAATTAAAATTGTTCCTTTACGTGTAGTTTATCTCTCACCTGTTTTTTAAGAAAATAAATGTTCTTTTAAGGATACAAAATGAAAATTTTCAGGAACTTCTTTCCAACCAACAGACCTAGAAAAATCTCTACAATGCTTAATTTTTACAAGACTGTAATCATTCCATTTTTGAAAATAATGACAGGATTTAGAAATACTTTTAATTTTATTTTTAAAGAATTCAAGTCACATTTTAAAAAGTATCTATGTGCCTGAACTGATGCTTTTAAATTTACATTTCATTATTTTCTCCTTTAAATTGTATTTGCTTTCATGTATAGACTTTACATTTTCCTCACAGAATGACTATATGCATTTACTTTATAATCTTTCTAAAGGTAGACATTACTCATAGTGGCTATGTATACTATTGGGATGTCAATTAAATAAAATAAACAGTTGACAACAGCTGATGATGTTAGGAAGATCCTAACGAAACGCGTTCTAGGTAAATACTAGCAATAAATGGAGCATTGAGTATTAGTTCGACTCAAAATTGTATTAAAATAAACATGTCTGAATTTTCTCTAACTCATTATTCTTGTTGAATTTTATGTAAACAAGAAAGCATCAATGGTTGTAAAAATTAAGTACTATTAGAAATGTGTAGATTTTTTGAAAATCTGCTAATGTGTGCTTACATTTTGAAAATTAACATGTTTGACCAACTATCTCTTTAACGTGTAAGAGTTTGTTTCTTGCAAGTGCAAGGTAATAATTTGTTTTATTATGGCTGATGCTGTCTTTATATGCTGCATAATGTGTGTGTTACCTTAATGAAACAATTTTATATGCAGACATCTAGTAGGATTAACATGAAGTAGATAGAAAAATGACCTATAAATATAGTTCATGGAATCCCAGTAAAATGGTAACAGTAGGAGAAAATCAGTTAACTTAGATGGCTGTTAAATATCTGATTTTCCTATTCACTGCAAAACCTGTCAACCTTCCTCACAGTACAGATAAGAGAATTTAACTACACACATCATAAAATATACTTATATTTTCTAAACTAAGTGCTATTGTGCTGTTTATTATTAACAGGTACCTTTACTCACATATACACTGTACAACATTTACATTTAGCAATAAATAAATTAATCTTAAATGTGCTCATGTAATAACAAGTGAAAGGGTAGAATATAATGGTGTTTTACTTCCATGTAAATAACCTATAATTCTAATTTACGTCCTCTTGATTACTTAATTCAGATATGATATGAAAAATCTTATAACATTTTCTGATTTTAGGCTTGTTTATAACTCTGTATTTCATTTTTCACTTTCCACTTTCACTTTGTTTCATCCTTATGTTTTACATACAAAGGGTCTTGAAGAGAAAAATTTTTAACATTATAATAAGAAATTAAGAATTTGTGATAAATAAAACTTGTATACAGTGAAACAACCCAGATTTTATGTATCTAAGGGAAATATGCTGAATTCTGCATGATATGTGCAAAATCTCCTGTTGGCATTATAGGTGATAGAAAACATAGAAAACATTTGGATAGAAAACATTTTCTTTTGATGCATATTTTGAATTGCACAATACATTTCCGATATAATTGAGCATCTGAGTCAGATGTGGAAGACTTAAGTATTTGGATAGAAAGGAAGTCACTGTACTTTCACTTATGATACAAGAATTATAAATATAAAAAGTATTAGATTTGGTTTTAAATGTTATGAATTCCAACTCAGAAATGAAAACTAATTCAAACATGTCACAACTTTTGTACACAAAGTTTAACAAAAACAAAAAAAAAGCTTAAATGTTATGCTTTGAACAGTATTGACAGGCTTAGTACCCACTGGATTGAATAGCAGTAGTTCAGAATAATTGCTAAATTAATGTAAGAACATACTAAAATATGACAGCATCCTAAAAATGCAAATACCTTTAAGGATACAGGGTAAATATTCAACTTTGGCAGCTACAAATCATTCATGGTATATTTGGTGGATTAAAAAGGACTCTTGCTCTTTGACCTCATGGTGCTTCCTGTAAAATGTAGAAGATTTTCAGAATAGTTTATATATGCCTGCCTTGCCTTTTCAGCATAAGTGTGGTGTGTCTGCCTCACTTTCAAAAGGTCCAGAGTTTGAATCTTGATCAGGGTGAGTTAAGATAAGGTTTTTCTCTAGGAGTTTATTTTATCCTGAAAGATGAATGTCAGGTAACTCTAAGCTCTATACACCCTGAGCTCATTTGAGCATCATTTCATTTGTTGCCCGATATGACTTAACATTAGAGGACATTAATTACAAAAAAGATTGATAAAATTTAATTTAATTCAGACTTTCTTCTGCGGGTGGATGTAATATCAGAAGGAGGGGGGATTTTTGTCAAAGCTCACCTCTTGAAGACGTAAAAACTCTTTTACCAAATACTATAAATGTACAGCAGTATCTCATGATAAAACAACAGCAAGAAATTTATTTTCTAAAATATTTCTAAACAAATGTTCACTCAATCTCAAAGTTAACTCCAAATAGATTAGTAGTAAGCCAGGGGAGATCTTTTCTTTGATGTTTAGGTACAGAAACTATTGATAAATCAATTAACATTTACAGGAAATATCAATGATATCCAAACTACATAATACTTTTATATTTGTAAAGTCGGTTTTAATAGTATGTCACATTTTAATTTATGAAGGACTAGTTTAGGAGCCATTACTTCCATTTTTAACTTCAGGGATCCAACTGCCATTGGTGGTTGTAATTATCTGCAGCCTTCTCTTCAGTGATGGAATGATTATGAACTTCATTAAGATGTCAACTGGCAGCATTTCAAAATTTATAACACTGTCTTTAGGCTTTCATTATAAACATTTTTTCACATTATGAGTTCATAGCCCATGATACTTTTCAATAATTTAAGATTTAGGACCTCCAGTTTATAGTTTTTATTGCCACTGCTGACTTGTCTTCATATTTTAACTTAACATTTTGAAATGTTCTTTGGGTTTTAGAATTCTTTTGATTTTTCCTATGTAAAGTGTTTCCCAATTATGCAGTTATTTGCTTCGTGAAATCTCATCTTTTGTTTTTGAATTTAGGATGTTACTTATGGGCTATTTGTTTTTGAGCTCCAAGATATTTTGTTCTCTTAAAGATCTTTTGAAGTATCTAAGTCTTTTGATGATTTATGAACCTACTGTATTTTTCTGTACTGAGGGTGTTTATTTCTTTTATTGCTTTCTTTCAATTTGCTTTATGTATCTTCTTATATATACAAGACTTGCTCTATCCATTTTGTTCTGCAATGTGGACTATGGATTTTAGTTTTTACCGTGTTCAACTCGGGCCATGGGTATATTAACTAATCTGTATATAGGGATGTTTATTACTGCATGTTTATGGGATACTGGATTATAACTGTCCTTTTTTATTTAATTTTCAGATTGGCTTGGCTTTTCGTAAATTCCAAAATTTAGCTTATTGACATTTCTGGTGGTCAAATCAGAAAACCAAGTTGTCCACTGGTTTATTTTTCATTGTGAAGTGTATGGTTTTGGTAGATTAAATAAATGTATGTCTGTTTGGAGCTATTGCAAAGATATCAATATAACACTATCAAGCCTTTAAGCTTCATGGAATTACCTTTTTAATATGTGTTTCAAATGAAACTAGTCCCTCATAAATTGTTACAACAGACTCCACAACTATAATAGTACCTACAGAAATAACTATTATAGTTGTGAATTAATTTGACAGTTTAAAGTATTTGCAAAGAGAAGGAATTCCAGGAGCATTTGACAGAGAATTGTATAAGTGCATCCTAGGGTAGTGTGTTTTACATATTAAGTGTTTTGTAAATTCTGTCATGTCATGCCACTTAGATAGCTACACTTTTCATGTTATTTATGCAGTTGTACTTTAATTTATACCACAGAATGCCATGAGCTGTAGTTTCTGCAATTATATTCTTCATGTTAGTCAATGCTGAAGTAGAGGTATAAACACAAAACTCCTTTTTAATATTTACAGGAGTTGTGTCAATGGTGGATCTGCTTCAGGAATTTAAAACTTAAAATTACTGTTTGAATTGGTTAAAACAAAAAGTAAACTGGTATGATAATGCAAAAGAAGAGTAACAAAGGTAATGTTATACAGTGAAATGCAAAATGATAACACCAGAGTATGGATAACAATGCTCAGTTGTTACTTTGGCAAAGCACAACCCTTCTTGACTATTTTGTACAGGGGTGGTTCATTATAAGCGCGCGAAGGCATGCGCCCCTCTAAACAATCTTATGGAATTAAATGAACCATGGCCTTGCCACTATTAAGGACAGCTTATTTTTAAAATATGAAAAAGCTTCATAGGGTTGTAAAAGTGATGTTTTCATACATACAGCATATGGCACGGTGCGCTAGCATAAGCGCTGGCTTGCTGCATCTCCACGTTATAGAAGGCTTGCAGCTCTGAGGTGGTGAGGAAGTAGGGGAAGGACCTGCATATGTGCTTATCTGGCATGATTCCATCCGTGCCTAACGCAGTGGGTGGAGTAGTTTTGTAGTGTTAAAATGCACGGGTTTCTTATTTTAGAGTTCTTTGTGGAGTTAGGAACATTAACAGAGTGTTACAGGTGGCTTTATAAAATCCAGTGACTAAAGAATAATGGATAACTCTGTAAAACCACTTATGGAAGCGCAATTTTCAAGGTTGACTCTTGAAGGAAAAGTACAATTGAAATCTTGGGGTAGACCAATGCCGGAATTCTTGATAGAAAAAGTAGAAACTAGAAAAAAAAAATAATAAAAAAAAATAAAACTGGGTGTTTAAGAGGCACCTTAATCTTAATACTAAAGTCATGTATGAGAAATGTGACTGGATCTGTGGCTGAAAAGTTCTCAAATCCTTTTTTTGCTATCCACGTGTTTTGTTTGCTCTTAAAATTTCCAATTGCTTATGGACATTTAATGGAGTAAGTGATATAAAACATTTAACAGAAAAATAAAAAAATAAAAAAGCCATGAAGATTTAGTGCACCATATGAATAGTGTAGTAGATCTGTCACTCCTAGGAAAACAAAACATTGCATCATGTCTTAACTCCATGTTTAAAGAAAATGTTAAGAAACATAATATTCAAGTGAGTGAACATAGACACATTTTTATAAGGCTTATTTCATGTGTCATGTTTTGCGCTGTGTTTGAACTGGCTTTACGAGAACATGACGAGTCTGTTACTTCTTCCAATCTGGGGGTGTACATTGCTTCATTGACTATACAGCTGAACTGGATACAGTAATGAAGAAACATTTAGTAAAAGCCTCAGTATTTAGAGGAACTTCGAAAACAGTGCAAAATGAACAATTAGACTGCATGTTGAAGGTCTGTAGGAAGAAAATAGAGCAACAGATATGAGCTTCTGAGTTTTGTTGTCATTCAGTGTGATGAGACAACTTATGTTTTAAATCACTTTCAGATGGTTTTGGTATTCATATATTATGTATATGAGGAATCCGTATATGAGAGATATTGGGCTTTTGTGATTCCTGAAGAAAGATATGCGGAATCTCTGACAAAATACAAAAGAAATGAAATCAACCCGCTTCTTGGAAATACCAAAGAAAAGCTCATTGCTCAAACATTTGACTGGACCAGTGTTAAGAGTGGAAGAACTGGTGGAGTACAGGCCAAGGTAAGGGAAACATATACATATGCGTACTTTGTCCATTGCTATGCAGTGAATTTAATCATACAAAGGGCAGTTGAATTTAATCATACAAAGGGCAACATATGCTAATTCCCAGGTACGCCTGTTCTTTCCAAATCTGTCTTAGATTCCAGCATTCCTTTCCATTTCCTCTTAGCAATCTGATATTTCAGAGAAAGTAGTGCAGGTAAGATTGCTCAGAGTTACATTAACAAGATGGAATTACAATATTCGTACCATCAGTGTTGTGTATGAAAGCATAAAAACCCTGAAAGATTACTTCAAAATTATTGAAGAGAGCTGTACTAATAAAACTACAATAAAAGAAGCCAGTAACTACAGAAGAGCTCTTGAAGATCTAAATGTTATTTTTTGGTTAATAGTTTTCAACAAAATCCTACCTCATGTAGACATTTTGTACCAGCAACTTCAAAAGAAGAGTAAAGATACTGTAACGTTATGGAGTGACATCCGTATATTTAAACAAGAAATGGAAAATGAATGACTCAATGAACTACACAAAAACATGTGAAGAATTTCCACAGCCCCCAAAGAAAAGAAAACATGTTGTCTTAGGTTATATCCGTCTGCTTTTATGAAATATATAACCCAAGACAACACAAGCATACTGTTATCAACAGTTTAATTTACAGGCTGGTTAATGTACTTTTAAACAAGATGGAATGTATCAAAGAGTACAATAATATCATTCACATTGCAGAATACAATGGATTCAGTGCTGAATTGGTAAAAAAGAAAATTGATAAATTCAAAAGACAACAAAGATGCAAACAAATAACTACTCTTTCCCCAGTCAGCAATGAAACTTCATACAGAAAATTTACATATCATCCCAGAGCTACACACCTTTTCCAAAAAGTCTTCAAAGAGCACGATATTACTTTGGCCCCACAGAACAAATTTAGTGTACAACACCTTTTGAAATCACATAATACAAAGGAAGTACCGGATAAACTGCAAAGGCTGTGACAACTTTTACATTGGAAAAACAAAAAGGAACTTTAGCATTAGGCTTAAAGAGCATTTTAGGAACATCAGGAACAAAGAAATAGATAAATCGGCGGTAGCGTACCATTTTTGGAAGAAGAATCATGATATAGAACAAGAAATCCACTTATTAAAAAGTGTCCAAAATCCAGCTGCATTAACCACGTGGGAAAAAGTCTTCATAAAGAAATATGAAAGAAAATTGTCTAATTTCAACACTACCTTTGATGAAAACCCAAACTTCAAGTTCATCAAGATACTGACAGAGACGCACCTGTTGCCTCCAATGAGTTCACCAAACCAATGTCCATTAGTTGACAACAGCTGATGATGTTAGGAAGATCCTAACAAAATGCGTTCTAGGTAAGTACTAGCAATAAATGGAGCATTGAGTATTAGTTCGACTCAAAATTATATTAATTTTGTGCTTCGTTGTACCATAGTCCTTACACATTGGAATGTATTAATTAACTTTGATGTTACTGTCAATAAATTTCACCAAACATAAGTTAATGTCGGATTACATTAATTTGAAAAGACAAATTATAATTAATACTGTGAAGTAATGTAATAATTAAAATCATCTTATGAGTCGAATGAGACACTCTGTACTTCACATATCACAAACAAAATCAGAAGCATATTAATAGTGAAGTATTCCTAATTTTTTAAAAGTGAGGTTGAGTGTAAGTAAGTATGAGTATTTAATACTCCAACCAACTGATTACTTGCTGAACCCAAAATAAGCTAAATAATGAATTAGATTTAATAAGATAAGTCTTACCAAAATTATAAAAATTTAAAGGCTTAAAGAAGAAGTAATTATTTCATGAGGCAAAATTCTTAAAATCAGGACCAAAGTTGTAATTTTAAATATAAATGTTGTGAACGACAATGAAAGCAGGGATGTACATTTCAACCAAGAGGATCAATGAGATGACTTGGTAATCATATGTCAAGGCATTTTATGGATTCTACATCTTTATGTGTGTGATTATGGAGTAGCAAGTAGATGTATTGTCTGTATACATCATCATTATGATATTTCCAGGTTCAGACCAGTTAATGAACATAGGAGTGGAACATAAGATACATCTGTAAAATTGTTACAATATCAGAAATCAAAGAAGAGGCTGCTTTGTCATATGATGTAGCTTTCCAAAATGAGTGTCTTCTTTCCCAACATTCAAGCATGATGGCTGAATTTCTTGATAATGATTGTAATATGGTAATGAAAATTAAATTAAATCAGAACCATTATCCAGACCTTTGTTTATGAGTGAGTGAGTGAGTGAATGAGTGAGTGAGTGAGTGAGTGAGTGAGTGAGTGAGTGAGTGAGTGAGTGAGTGAAAGTATTTCCTTAAGGCACATTCAGTGTAAAATGGCTACTGCAGCAGCAAAGATCATGTCTCGAATTGATAAGTGCACTTGCATTTAAGAAGCAAAAATTAATCATTAAGATCCCTACCACAATGCCAGCCCAAAAGAATCGCAAATTTATGATTCATGTGATCATTAAATTTAAAATGTATTTTAAAAAATATAAATCAAACTTAGGTTATAGACACTTATAATGTACAAAGATTTATTTATCATCAGGAGATAACATAGTCATATTAAGGAATTGAATGGATGTGGGTTGGTGCTGTGTTTTAACCCAAATAAGTACATTTCTTTATGAAAGTTTATATATCAAATGTTATTTTGAAGCATTTTGTATAAATGTTTATTTATTATAATATTGAGTAGAAAGAAGAGTTGTATTAAAGTTGTCTGGTCCAGTTATATCTATGATTGCAAATGCCTAGCACTAATAAATTAAAGTTGTCTAATTAAAGATTTACCTTTCAGTTACTCAAAACTTACATTTTGTAATTCATTTCTTATTCATTTACACCTTCATGTTAATTATAAATTTAAAACTGAAAATATGAGGAAAAATAAGTAACTTAACTGATTTTCTGAGGAGCGGATCCGAAAAAATGGTTTTTGCTTGAAGTCCTTTAACTTGGAAGGTCATATTGAACAATGACAATGAATGAAGTAGGTGAAATGATGCTCAAGTTATCTGATAATCATCTTCCCAAAGTAATGAAAAATCCCAAAAAAAATGTTATCCTGGTAACTCACCCTAACCAAGATTCTAACTTTGGATCTTTTGAATGAAGCATACATGCTACATCCACATCATAGAAATGGGCTTCTTCCAACAAATTATCATATTTAACACTGAAATTTTAATAATGGTCCTGTACAGACGTTTCAGACTCACTTAGATATCACTGAGAATTATTTATTCTACCTTGCATGGAAACTCACCATAATTCTGTTTTAGCCTCAGTGTGGTCTAGCTTTTGCAAAGTTTAACCCCGACACTTTCTGTAATTTAAATGGGTATCCATTATAATTTTTGTTCTTAATGTTCAAATTATCTTGGATTATTATAATAATCATTTGATTAGATAACTTGGTTTCTGTGGAGCTTGCTATTAAAATCTGCATGAAATATTAATGAGCTACACCCTTGGGAAAAAATCTACATCTCACAACCATCGCACGAACAAACCACCTTCCAACGACCTCTTGAAATTCACACACTGTCATTAGATGGCTCCACGCATAGTATGCTTTCATAGCACCCTTAAAACAACAAAATCAGTCAGGCATATGCTGAAAATTGAAATAATTCCCATTCCTGAAATATATTCAGGTACTTAAGTTAATTAATACTACATAGGATCTTAAAACTATGCAGTATCCAATTTCAATTGACCATAGCACTGCTACTAGCTACTTTCCCATTTATAATAACCATCTTCTGATACTTATATGCACATTTTTCATCACATACTCTCCCATTCATCACTGTAAATCTGAATATCTAGTGAGCACATATTGTCTAATCTAAAAATATGTTAATGGGAATGCTTTTCTCTGCTGAATAACACAGTCCATAATGAATAAGTGCTGAAGTAAGCCTCATGCATCTATCTGAGGAACATATTTAGTTGGGTTTAAATATATAAATAAAAGCTAAGCATATTATTTATAACATATAAATATTATTAAATGCCATGAGGTAAAATTAATAAAATATGCTGTCCTAAAATCTTATATTAAAAGTTGTGATCCTGCATTCTATAACTGTTTCTCTCTTTTAACATAGGTACTTATATACTGTATGACTTAGTATTTTCTTACAGTATTCATTCTTCTGTTTTATTAGTTCTTTGTTCTGTACTCTGTGCTCTTTGTCTTCTTAAATCATTCTTTATTAATATTGTTATTATTATCCCTACTGCTAAACAAATACAGAGGGCAATATTTGCCCATTTGTCATCAATGTGATCCACCATGAGCTGATCTAAATTAGTGAGCCCAATTCCAAATATTTGTACTGCTGCATTGAGTATACCAGCAGATATTCCTTCAGGTTCTGGATAGGTTAATTCAGCAGCAAGTTCAAAGCCCACAGGTAAATATCCAGTCATAAAAAACCTGAAATCAAATAAAAAATAGAAATAAGTACACTTTTACATTATACACCTTCACTGAATGCTATAAATTGGTCTTCAAAATTAGGACAAATGAATATTTAGCATAACATGTGAAAGAGAGAGAAGGGCAGAAAGAGTGTTCAATTTATTGCAAATAAATCAGTATTCATACTGAAAATTAATTCGTTTATGGTTTCTATGAAAACTAACTATTTACAAGAATACAAGCTGTGTTCAAAAACATACCAAACTTTTGTTGTATCATCGTTATTGCTTGTTGTATAAAAATTTAAGCAATTTCTCCCTCAAAATAGTCCTCTCTACTGGCAATATGCCATTCCTATTTTTGTTCCATTTTTGGAATGCCTCCTGAAATGCATTTTGTGGGATATTGTGCACATCTCTTGTCACACTGTCCTGAATCTTCTCTGTGATTAGGAAACAACATCCTTTCAATGTGATTTCAGTTTTGGAAGCAGAAAAAAGTCTGCTGAGGCTAGGTCCATAGAATACGGTAGATGGGGCACAACGGAAATGTGATGTTTTGCTAGACAGCTGCAAAAAGGAGTGATATGTAAACTTGCACATTGTCATGATGCAACTTCCAATTCTGGCTTTCCCACAATTCAGGCCTGTTCCTGCACAAAGCATCCCTCAGGTGCACTCGGATTTCCTGGTAGACTTCCTTGTTTAACATCTAACAATGTGGTACAAATTCATGATGATAATGACTTTGTAGTTAAAAATTACAACCAACATCTCCTTGATCTCTAACCGGCTCACGCATTCTGCTTTTAGACGAGGTAACCCTTTATCCACCCAATGTGACACCTGTACCTTTGTTTCAGCATCGCCTGTTATGATGTTCTGAAGAAAACTCTCATTATCGTTAGCAGTGGTAAGCAGTTCCTCACAGTACAAAAGTGAATCAAGAAGATATTGACACATTGCTTCACTCACACCGATATCTTCTCGATTCACTTTTGTACTAATTTGTGCTTCACTGTCCCTACGCTTCTTTCAAGTTTATACTTTGAGTTCCTCACAGATTTCATCATGGGTCTGTTTCTGATGTTCAGGTAACAAATGCGGCACACATTTTACATTGACATGAGGCATCTTAAGTTTGTCACTCAAAATTTGATAGCATGAGCCCACACTGATCCTCATCTTGTCCACAACTTCCTGAACAATTAAACAAAAATTTTTGAAAATCACAGTACAAGTTCTATCCACATGGCCATCATCTGTTAATGTGGAAAGTTGTCCAGACTTGAAATAATCACAGACCAACATTCTGTGCTGTTGAAAATGCTTAACACTGTGTGCGACTCTCACAGTACTCCCTGTATGCTTGGCTATGCATTTGAAATTTCTCTGTGAAAGTTCTGCCAAGTCTAAAGCAAAATTTTACATACACATGTTGTTCTTCAAGCGCTCTTTCATTATCATTTTGTTACTAATCTAACTAGCAGCCCATACACATATTTACTTCAGCGGCTGTAGCTTGCTTACTAATTGCTAGAGCAAAATGTGGCGAATGGCTGTTTGTTGTCTAAACCTACTGCTATGTGCCCTCAGTAGCTCCAGTGCACTCCTTCTGCTGGTTGGCATGCTATTTCAAAAGTTTGGTTTGATTTTAAACACACCTTGTATATAGAACATGTGATTTGTCATTGATAAGATTTCAGGGATAAAAGTACTGGTTAACCTAAATGACTTTTCAAACTAAGAGATTTCTGAAAGACTGGAGCTATCTGAAGCCCCTTTAAGACAAATTAAGAAGGAATCAAATTGGTTATGCAGTCAGGCCCTTAATGGAAAAATAAAGATAGCCAAAACAATTTTCACAGGGCAAAACATTGATTGAAAAAATGTATAAGGAAACAGGTTTCCTAGTGAAAAATACATTCAATTCTTTTTAAGAGGGAGTTACAAAAGCATATGGGGCACAGGCCTTCAGAAATGAACACAAAACCATGCAGATCTCTGTTCCACAAACTTACTCCCAGACTAGTAATAGTCTGTAAGAAATATGAGGATTTTCCAGTATTTTAAGTACATTGGTGAGAGATTTGTTTTATTTTATAATGGTTTTAATTTATATAAATTTTAATGTATACCTTGGGGTATAGGTACAAAAGACCAGTCTGGTCGAGGTGCCAAATCCCTTCCTAACAACAGGAGCGGTTTGTCATAAGGGGGCGAAGGCACGCCTCCCCCCCTAAAAAATCTTATGGAATTAAATGAACCATGGCCTTACAACTATTAGGGGCAGTTTATTTTTAAAATATGAGAAAGCTTCATAGGGTGGTAAAAGTGATGTCTTCATACCTACATCATATGGCTCGACGTGGTAGGTATAGCACCGGCCTGCTGCATTTCCACAATGGAAGGCATGCAACTCTGAACGTGGTGAGGGAGTGGGGGGAAGGACTTACGCCTGTGCTTATCTGGCGCAATTCCGTCCACGCCTAGCGCAGTGTGTAGAGTAGTTTTACAGTGCTAAAATGCACAGGTTTCTTATTTTAATGTTATTTGTGGAGTTAGGAACATTAACAGAGTGTTACAGGTGGTTTTATAAAATCCAGTGACTAAAGAGTGATGGATAACTCTCTAAAATCATGAATGGCTGTGCAATTTACAAGGCTGACTCTTGAAGAAAAAGTACAATTGAAATCTTTGGGTAGTCCAATGCTCGAATTCTTGATAGAAAAAGTAGAAACTAAGAAAATTAAAACCTGGGTGTTTAAGAGGCACCTTAATTCTAAGGTCATGTGTGAGAAATGTGACTGGATATGTGGCTACGAAGTTCTGAAGTCCTTTTTCTGCTATCCATGTGATTTATTTGCTCCTAAATGTGTCAGTTGTTTGTGGACATTTAAGGAAGAGAGTGATAAAAAACATTTAACAGAAAAAAAACATGAATATTCAGTGCACCATATGAATAGTGTGGTACATCTGTCACTCCTAGGAAAACAAAACATTGCATCATGACTTGACTTCGTGTTTAAAGAAAATGTTAAGAAACATAGCAGTACAAGTGAGCAAAAATATACATCCTTTCATGGAAGTGTTGAAAACAGTGTTGTTGTATAAATTAAATTAATTGGGAGTCGATTAATAAAACAAAACAACACTCACTTTTAAATTTTCCCGGAACCGGTTTCTGAGGCCTTCCCTCTATCTTCAGCCGGACATCGACTTGTTCTCATTGGTGTAGCTGGCAATATTTTGTCATCGGTCTCCTCTGGTGGCGGTTCGAGGAACTTGCTGAACAAATCTTTCTGGGGGATGTCGAAATTGAATACTTTGTTCCTATTTTTTGAAATAAAGATTTGTTCCCATGCGGACAGTTCTTCTTTTCCTGTTGTATGTTTTAGTAATTTTGGTTCTGGATTTATGTTGTGGTTTTTTTCCCAAAAATGCGTGGCAACTGCTGATTTTTCTAATTGTTTGTATTTTATGTTCCTAAAGTGTTCCTTTGCTCTTGTTTCTAAATTTCTTTTGGTTTTTCCAATATAAATTTAACTACAGTCACAGCATTCAATTTGATATATACCAGATTTTTTGTTAGATGGAATGGCATCTTTGATGTTTGAGCAAATTAGGTTTTTTAAGGAGTAATGGTTCACTGGAGCTAGTTGAATGTTTTGCTTTTTGAAGACTTTTTTGAATTTATCAAAGGCCCATGGATGGTAAGTGAATTTTTTGAAGATCATTTTAGTTTCTGTAGCTGAGAGGGTTGTGGTTTCCTTTAGTTGTTTCTTCTTTTTTGCTAAGTTCACTTTTTTGTCTACTAGTGATTTGGGAAAGTCATTTTTCTGTGCTATTTCAATAATTTTGTTGTATTCTATTTTGTATTCTTCTGCTGTGAGAGGGATGTTGACCAGTCTGTGTGCTAAACTATTAAAGATTGCCTGTTTGTGGGATCTTGGATTGTAGCCATTAGCTTTTATGTAGTTGTCTGTCTGTGTTGGTTTTCTGTAAATGCCAAAGTTTATTCTATTTTTATTTCTGATTATTTTTAGATCTAAAAATGGTAAATACTCGTCTTTTTCAACTTCTACAGTGAACTTGATGCTTTTTTCTTGAATATTTAAAAGTTTTAGTGCATCACTGATGTGCTTTTTTGGCACTATGGCAAATATGTCATCTACATATCTTTGCCAGAGTTTGAACATCCATGGGAAACCTTTAGTGATCCTTATTTCTAGTGCACTCATGTACAGATCGGCCAGGAAGGGTGATAAGGGGTTGCCCATTGCTAAACCAGAAGTTTGATGGAAATATTTTGTTTGAAACTGGAAGAAATTCTGTTCTATGCATAATTTGGTAAGTTCGATGTAATCTGAAATTTCAAGTGATGACATTCCAAGTGATTTGAGCCATTTTTCTATCAATGTTGGGAGTTGTTTAACTGGTATTCAATTTCGACATCCCCCAGAAAGATTTGTTCAGCAAGTTCCTCGAACCGCCACCAGAGGAGACCGATGACAAAATATTGCCAGCTACACCAATGAGAACAAGTCGATGTCCGGCTGAAGATAGAGGGAAGGCCTCAGAAACCGGTTCCGGGAAAATTTAAAAGTGAGTGTTGTTTTGTGTTATTAATCAACTCCCAATTAATTTAAAAATATACATATTTTAAAAAGGCTTATTTCATGTGTCAAGCTTTGCGCTGTGTTTGAACTGGCTTTACGAGGACATGAGTCTCTTATTTCTTCCAATCCAGGGGCGTACAGGTCTCATTGACTATACAGCTGTACTGAGTACAGTAATGAAGGAACATTTAGAAACAGTCGCAGAATTTAGAGGAACTTTGAAAACAGTGCAGAATGAACTGCATGTTGAAATAGAGCAACAGATACAGGCTTCTGAATTTGTTGCTAATCAGTGTGATGAGACAACTGACTTTTCACATCACTTTCAGATGATTTTGGTATGCCGTTATATATATATGGGGATTTTGGGCTTTTGTGAATCCTGAAGGAAGAGATGCTGAATCTCTTTGAGCTCATTGCTCAAACCTTTGAGGAGTCAGAGTTATGAGTGCAAGGACTGGTGGAGTACAGGCCAAAATAAGGGAAACATACACATATGCGTACTTTGTTAACTGCTATGCACACTAGTTGAGTTTAATCATACAAAAGACCAGGGGCGGCTGCTCTTTAGGAGCACAGGAGCACGTGAACCCCAATATTTGTCTTGTAGGAGCCCTTTTTCTCTTTTCATTCGTTATTTGTATTTATCGTGATCATTCCTTTAGAATGTTTAGTAAGTAGACGGCGATAGCATGAGTATATGGCAAAGTTGCCGCTAGCACACATCCCTTGTGCTAGCACCTCATATAACATTTAAAGCTATGCGCATGTGTAGACGACAAATGCTAGTAAGCCTAGATCATAGCAAAATTACGATGTGCATGTTAATTCACAATGGCAATGCCAGAGTTCTTGGTTATCTCTGGGAAGTGCTACTATCTATGGAGTTTAACTGCAACTATCTCTAAACACAAATGATGTTTACAACTCCTGGCGCTATCAGCTATTTTTGCTTTGAATACGGTTGTTATTATGGTCCAGTTTCTAAACAGATGTTTTGTTTTAAACACTGTAATAAACTTGGAATTTGTAGGTGATCAGTAGGTGAGACAATTGTGAGTTTCCTAGTACATCAAGTACAAGTAGTGCTTTAGTGTAAAACGATTATTCTTTGTTGTCTGCAGTGAACGACCACCAGGTTTTCGAATATTTGTGACCATTGAACGTCTCTCAGGAGGTAGCTATGAACTCAGTGGATTCCATTTTAATAAGTAAAATATAAACTGACTTATGAAGAAAACGGGCGAGCTACAAAGCTCGTAATACAGCGACTAGGACGTCCGTAGCCCAATTTAACAGTTGGGCATGTTATAAAAATCAGAAGCGGGACTACAGGTGCAAATTCAACAACAATGTATACACAACCTGTAAATAGCTATGCAGTTGCAGTATTAGAAATGTGTCTTTTTGCTTTCTGTGCCTTATGTTTAGATCTGAAGTGAGTAATTGGACCGAAGTAGGATGTCCGACTTGGTACATCTCAGTAAAGAGATAAAGAAGCACGGGAATTCTCACTCACATAAGAATGCATGTATTCAGTTTGCCATGTTTGGTCGTGTGATATTAGTGCTCAGCTGGACAGCGCTTACAGACTGTCAGTAACGCGACAGAATGAGCAAATTGATAAAGGCTAATAGATTTTATAAAATTTTGTGGGGTTTTTGAACCCCCACTATCTAGAAGTAATGGTGGTAGCGGTAGCCGATAGGCTAGTGTGCATTTTAAGTGTAGGTTTTGTGAACACCCACATTTTTATTCCATGAGCCGCCACTGCAAAAGACAAAAAACGGTAATTCCTAGGTGCACGTGTTCTTTTCATATCTGTCGGGTATTCCAGTACTTTTTCCAATTAATTCCTCTTTGCAATCTGATATTTTAGAGAAAGTAGTACAGGAAAGACTGCCCAGAGTTGCATTAACAAGATGGAATTATAATATTAGTACCATCAATGTTGTGTACGAAAATATAGAAAATCTGAAAGATAGCTTTGAAATTATTAAAGAGAGGTGCACTAATACAACCACAATAAATGATGCCAGTAGCTATAGAAGAGCTCTTGAAGATAAAAATTTTATTTTTTGGTTAACAGTTTTCCACCAAATCCTGTAAAATCTAAATATTCATAACTTCAGTATCATTGATGTCCAATAGTTTTAAATGTTAAGGTAGGATTTGAATTTTCGTAAACATAGATTAAATTATTTTCTTAATATATTTAAATGTTATAGAATTATCATTTTTTCTACCCCATGTGGACATTTTGTACCAGCAACTTCAAAAGAAGAAGAAAGATGTAAAGTTATAGAGTGAAACGGTACTCTCTTCCTCGAGTTGATTAATTAACTGTTAAGGAATATATGGAGGATTAATTGAATGTTAAAGGAATATATACATGTATTGAAACAAATATCTTGTGTGCAGTGTCAAGTTTGTTACGGACTCTGAATCAGTAGGATTTTTCTCCCCTAGGAAAGGCCGACTGCAACCATAAATTTTAAGAGTTGCACCCGGTGTTTATTTTCAAGCATAGCTTTGACAGGAAGGGGATATCTTAGGTAGTCTAAGGTGAGGTTCTCGTAAATGTGACTCCATATGCGTTCTACCGACCAACTAATTAAAAATAACGAACTGAAGGGGGAAGCGAAGTGTCATATGACCTATCTGGGAACAAATGTATATCCAAGGCAGTCGGCAGCTGGGGGTTGAGCTAGACCGTCGTGCGACAGCACCCGGAACGAAATCGCATTCATTAAAGCAGTTGGTGGCTAGGCCCAGTCTAAACCGTCGTGTGATAGCAGACGGACAGAAATCACGTTCATTAAGGTTATTTTGGCTACTGTCGGCCAAACTGAAGGGACCAGTAAACTAAAGATATCGCTTTCAATTAAAGGTAGTTAGTAGCTGGGTGCCAATCTGATGAGTCATGTTATAGACACGGAAGTACAACCATGCCAGCGCGAAGCCTTCCATTCAGAGTTCGCCTAATTAACATGTATTTTGAGAGTAATTGAAATACAACCGATCGTCATAAGAAAATTAACCTGTGTTTCTTTCCAAGTACCCTAATTGATCTACCCAAAACGCCCTGAATCAAGAGATCCTTGCCACAGATCCTATATTCATGAATGTTAGGATAACTCCGAGAGCAGCCGAGGACATCGATATTTTCAAATTTTCACTGGCGAGGCTGACGACCCTAGGAGTCAAGCCCCTGCCAAATAATTGAGCTGAATTGAGGGACACACAACACACCCCCATGCAACAAGAGTGACATCCTTATATTTAAACAACAAATGGGAAAGAAAACACTGAATATTGATGAAGTACGCAAAAATTTATGTGAATAATGTCAAAGAAAAGAAAAAGTATGGAATGTACAAGGGTTGGAGATGCCAAACAGGGTAGTGAAGTCATCACAACTACTGTTACAGATAGATTGGCTTATAATGGACATTTAGGAGTAGCATCTTTGTAATGTAACAACTTATTTAAGGATTTCTGTGAATGTTTTCCCAAAGAAATTTTCCCATGAATGGTGCAACTGTCCTTTTCTGCAGCAAGAAATACTGCACACAGAGTTGGAGCAAATTTACAGATGAAATGACCTTAACATTCAAGGAGCATTGAAACTTTTTCAGTTCATATACAAAATAACCTTTCGTCAGCATTCAGTGAAGTCACAAAACTTGAAAATTATCACAACAATGCCAATGACCACTGCGAAATTGAATGTTGCTTTTGCACTCTGAAAATGATAAAAACACTTTTAAGAAATACAGTGACAAATGACAGACTCAACACTTTAGCAATGCTGTCAATAAATAAGGACCTTATCAGTAACATACAGGATTTTGATGAGTGATAGAAAATGTCATGAAATTAAAGAATAGAAGGATTTATTCTGTATATAAATAGGCCAAAAGTGCAAATCATGATACACTGAACAAATGCAGAATATGAGTATTAATGTATTTACATACAGTAATGTGCGCGTGAATATGTGAAAAAATTACACTGTGAGGTGGTAGCTTATGTGGCGAACATTACTTCTGTATATGGGTCACTTTGAATGATATTTTCATACCATCCTCTTTTAAGTATGTTGCATGCATATTAATATAGCAGCTTTGGGCAAAGGTTGTGTTAGGCTTCTTGTACTTATTTCTCAGGTGTATATTACAACTTGAGAACCACTGTTTTCGTGGGTTATAGCGGAAGAATTTGAAAAAAAAAAAAAAAAAAAGGTTCTTAAAATTTACAGGTGAAATAATTTACTGTTGTCAATACTTAGCAAGCAAAGCCATTTCTGCGGCCCCCAAACATTTCAGCCACGAGCCGCCACTGCCTAACAATCCAATCCAATCCAATAACTTGAATTTGCTGTATATACTTTAAAATAGTCATGATTTGGTCAGTCATCAATTACAGCTTTGGACATCTGGACATCTATATGTTGTTCAAGGAACAATATATCAGGATCAGCATAAGTTGTTGAGAAGCAGGTTGCTGCTTCAACTATAAGAACTGTTTCCAAATGGAGGACCATTTATTTTTATGTAAGATTTGGCCAATTGCTGTACTTTAAAGTCAGTGATAGCTTTTCTGCAAGAAAGGAATGACTATTTGTTGCCCATATTCCACAGATATGAATCCCAGTGAAAATGTTTGGTAACTGGCAAAAATGGAAGTGGCATAGGAAGTGATCACCGAGAGACTCAGTTTGTTGAAAAGATAATCAAAATCTGGTATTGTCTTCCACAGATGCTAAAGATAATAAATAATTCATTTATAGTATGCGAAGGCAAATCAAAATCTTAATAGCTGTGAAGGATTTACCTAACTTCTAAATTATACACTAAATTATAATTTAGAAGTTATTGATAAAAATGAATAACTATGTCCTTGCTATCACCACAAGTGTGGTGATTTATGAAAGATTTACATCTCTCCCTTATAGGCTAGTAGAAGTAAAATAAGTGCTGTATTATGCCCTCATAGTTTCATATTATATTAAAATAGAAGGAGAGATTAATTCTGAGAATGAAGATTAAAGTAGGTCTTACTTTTTCTGCTTATAGATTTGGTTGAAAACAGTCCCTGACAATGTCTGTCAAGTCATCTGATTGGCAGAGTGTTTCAACAAACTCTGCATCTGCAAACTGCATTCAACAAACTTTTGATCACCGAGAGTGCATCAGAATCAGTACGTAGCAAAGGACATGTACCAATCCTGCCCTTTAATATGTGCCATATCAGCACATTTGATCAAGCAATCATGGGCCACATACATGAATTTATCAGTAGGTAATGACTTCAACTTTGAAATGAACCATGTATACTGAAGCAAACAAAGCAGCTGGATAATTGACAATTAAGGGGGGGGGGGGCCTGAATATCGCCCATGTTCCTAATATTGCCTACTATAGCCTAGTTATATATGATGCTGCTACTGCATGATTAGTTTACGTACTATACATACCTTTTCACCACAGCAGGTCACTGTGCACATTTCATGAGGTTGTATGATTTTGTTATTAATTTGTGAATTTTCCAAGAAATTTTAGCCTGGTGAGTTATCAAACTACTCATACTCTTGCTAACAGTATATAAGTCTCATGATAGACTGTGATAGCCATAATGTGGTTGGTAGTGTAAAAAAATAAGCATTCTTTTGATACTAAAGTTTTTGAGTTTGTCTAGTTGGTTTTGTCTGTAGTGTCTGCTATATTGTAAGGTTAGGAGGTTCATAATATCGCTCTCTATAGTGTTCCTGTTATCACCTACTATGTGATATTTGGAACATTGCTTTAACATATGCATTTTATTTTATTTTACAGATGTCAACGCGAAAACAATGGAACAAAGTAAAGATGAAAGAAGCAGTGATAGCCACATGAATGTGGTAGTATAAGGTTTTAAAGTAACAGGCATTTTGCCCTACAACTCCCAGATATTTACTGATGCTGACCTTTGCAACACCAACAACTTTTGACCTCAGAAGAAAAAGAAGTATTGTCTGAGCAATCTTCCTCATCAACAGCCAGCAATCATCATCATCCTCAATGCATTGTAATCAACCATCACCATCGAAAAGTCAATCTTCTCCAATGACAGATCATGTCATTAACATGGACAAGCTCAGTAGCTTTGTCTACTCCAGTATCACCAAAAGACATCATGGCCACTAACCAAATTTCTGCCTAAATGACCAAAAGGAAGGCGTGGATCGGCCGTACTGATTGGTGGATCTCCCTTCAAAAATGCCCTTGTGGAGTAATTTATCAGAAAGAATATATTTGGTCTGAAAATATCAAGCAAACAAAGGCACACAAAATCTCAGGAAACATAAAACACAAAGAAACTAAGACAAATTCCAAGAAGAGAGGGCGAAATCTTTCTCCAGAAGCTTCAGAATCTGAAATAGAAGAGGAAGAGCCAACTTGGGTCTTAACCGATGATAATGGCAGTAGCTGCAAATAGACAATAGTTGTCTATTCGGCACAAATAGACAACAGACGGATAGTGTTTCACGGAGATAAAGAGCTTGCATAAGCAGATAAATATAGCACCGGAGATAAAAGACTTACCGACACAGATAAGTGAGGTAAATGGAAATTTCTAGTGACTTCTTGATTGATAGCGATTATTCGGTTTCTGGTTTGTTTTAGAACAGTCTAGAAATTATCAGTGAGGTATTTAAGGGAGTGATGACTCGCCAAGAGTCAGTCGTAAACAGAAGTAAACAACTGTGAAGTGTTGTAACGAGAGCTGATGTAAACAGATGTAATCAGAATGCTGTGTGTTATTGTCATCGACCTTGGTAGATTGTGATGTGTATGTGATGTAATGCGGCTACTGTAAAAATAGAACAGAGGTATTTCTACGGAAATAAAGAACATTTGAAATATCTGCAACTCGGACTTTTAATTCTACGAACCCACAAAGTTATGACAGTTTCTATTCTACTGATAAACACAGAGAGCAGTGGATAAAATGTGTCAATTGTTTTAACTGGTCACAGGAAGCTTGTTACCCAGAAAGAAAAAAGTAAGGCAAAAATTGTTATGTCTGCATATTTTGGAGACAAACTGGACCTCTGATTACATTTTAGCATGTAAAAACCAGGTTTATTGTTAAACAAAGTTACCTCCTGGTATTCATAATAGATTATAGTAATTAAGTAGCATCAAAACCTTACTGTTGAGTTTACTATTGATATTTTTTTTTCTTTTAATCTAGGACAAATTCTAGTTTTACTAATGTAAAATCTTGTTTATATTACAATTTTTCTCTCACTTTTTGTATTTGTAATGATTTATTGCAGGAGAAAAAAATAAAAATAAATTTTCTTTGGAGATATTTTTAACCTTTTTCATCATTTGATATTGTAGGTGATATTTGGAACAAATTTTCCAATTTTAAAAAGTGCATATATTTACTTTTTATTTTTTTAAGCGATTAAATGCCTCAATAACTTGGTGATTGCAGTACAATGTGGTAGTTGAATACATAATGGAAATTTGGGGCTAATTTTGGGATAATGTGATGAGTATTACAGACATGTTTTTAAACACTTCCTTAGATGGGTGATATTTGAACCCCCTACCTTATATTGCTTTATTATATGCTATAACTTAGTAAATGACTGGCTCTTTCTTGCTCAATTTCAGATTTGTAGTTTTCATTCGTTTAATCACATATATGTTTCTAAAAGGTAAAATGAGTAAACAAGCTAAAGCTGCCTAACTAAACCTTAATTGTATAAGCACTATGTCCCCTCTTTATTTAGAGCAGTTCATCAGAATTATGTTGTTGCTGTCCAACTTAAATCAGTAATGTACATAAATGAACGTCACTTTTAAAGTTCTCTTGTCTCAGGATTGCCATGAAAATGCTAAATTACATGACAGGTGTTAAGTATCATATTTTAGATGGCATGGTGTGAAGTTTCAGATGCATAAGCACAGCAACTTAGTTGTGTTGAATATATGAATAAACTAATGTTAACATTCCCTACAAAGTAGATACATTGAAATATGAGCCATCATAAAATACTTCATTTTGAAGGGTTTAACTTACAATAGAAATACAAAAGGAGTTTTAACATTAAAGGATTCTTTCTCTTTGTTTTCAAAGTTAAAAATCTGGAAGTGTGGATTCACATGACTTTCCTTACTTACTCATGTTAAATCAAAGTATATATGTAGAGCGAGAATTGGGCCATTTACCGCATATGGAATAAGCTCAGGAGCCGGAGATTAAAAAAAAAAAGGTGACTATGGCATGGTTTGTATTTACAATTTTGGTACCACCAGTGATCGGTGGAGTTGAGCAAAACCCGGGGCTGGAGTCAGAACAAAATATAATGTGCATGTTGAAAGGAATTGCACAGGATTTAACAAATACAAATGCAAGTATCAAAAGAATGGAAAAGGAAATCAACGAGAAGATGGATGGAAAATTTGAAGAGTTAAAAAAATGTGGGGAAGATTTGAAGATGAAGTGAACAGGGAAATAGCAGAATGCAAGCAAAGAATTACATTCTTGGAGAAATCCAAAGATAGAAAATGAATGTGATACTTTTCGGAGTTGAAGAATCAAGAGAAAAACATGTTTGGGACCAGATTGAAGAGATTCTGAAGGATAAAATGGGAATTAAAAATAGAAGGATGGGAGATAAGCGATATATTTAGAGTTGGGAGGAAAGGTCGTAATCTGAGACCAGTGATCGTCAGGTGTGCTACAACGAAAATAAAATGGACAATTTTATCAAATACCAAAAAATTAAAAGGTACTAGAATGGTCACTGAACAAGATTATTGGAAAAAAAATGGGGAAACCAGAAACATGTTACTCCAAGAAATGAAGAATGCTAGGGCCAAAGCAGAAAAAGCTTTTGTTAGAGGTCTAGATTTGTGGCTAAATGAAAGGAAGCAGGATATGCATCAGGTCTAGAGTTGTGGATAAATGGAAGGAAATATTAGACGCATCAGCAAAATATTAGACGCGGGACAGAAGAGCAAAGACAAGCAGTATCCATGGACAGGTGAGAGGAACCGTATATGTCGCCAAGTTCGAGAGGAGGAACAACTAGAGCAACAATTACGTTCCCCAATATGTCACAATATGGTACAAGGAAAGAGGCAGGAAGCAGACATCATTCAGTACGTCACTGAGCAAGCAGATCTGGCCGGAGAAACAGCTGACTGAGGTGGCAAGACGGGATGCACTTGCATCGATGGCAGGCTTAGACATGTGGAGAGAAACGGGTCTCAGCATTGTATCTACGGATGGAGGCAGTATTATGCAAGTATTGGACCATAAAGAGGAGAGAAAAAAGATGGAAAGGATAACTAGGAGTAAGGCCAAAGTGCACCAGTTCAGGTTCGAGAGAAAGGGATCTGTATAGGGCAAGGTTTTGCGGGTTATATTCTGGAATATTGAAGGCTGGTGGGGCAAGGTGAAAAGAAATTTCTCAAATTCTAAATCTGGCTGATGTGATAGGTGTTTGGAAAGTTGGCTATTAAGAGATAATCATGTGGATTTGACTGATTTCAACTTTTATGGGAGATGTGGCACTAAACAGAAAGATAAAGGTAGAAGTTCAGGAGGTGTAGGATTATTAGTGAAAAAGACCCTAAAAATTAAGGTGAAAATATTGAATTAATTAGGTGAAAAATCAGTTTTGTGATGTGTGCTAAGTGGAGTATGGGAGAGAGAAAGTGTATGTGTGGCAATAGTGTATAACCCGCCAAGTACCTCCGAATTCTATGACCCACAGTTATTTGTTAAGATGAGACAAAACATGAAAGAAATATTAAACAGAGGCATACACAAAAGATTTGTTATAATGGGTGATTTCACTGCAAGAGTGGGGGAAAATCAATTGCAGTTAATAGATTTTGAAGGGGAATTAATCGGGTTAAGAAAAGCGGGGGAGAAAGGGAGGAGCAAAGTTAAATGTATTAACACTGAAGATAAGAAACTAATAGAATTTTGTGAGGAGAATGATTTGATGATGTGCAATGGGGTGAAAGGAAATGACAATCTAGGGGAGTTTACTTTTATGAATAGAAATTGTCAAAGTGTAATAGATTACATTCTATATTCAGCGGATTTAGATGAATACTGTATAGATTTTGAGGTACTAAATATAGCTAGCTCTAGTAACCATTTTCTTTTAAGGGCAGTATTTTGAGGTATAGATAAGGAAAAGAAATTATGCTCTGAGCAGAATGGAATAAAAATTCATAGCTATAAATGGAGGGATGAGGAAGCACAAACATTTATGGAGGAGTTGGGAAACCAGTCAAATATGTTAAGGGTAGTTGGCACAGAGGAAAAGCTGAGAGAAAATAAAATTGAGGAAACTGTAATAAAATTAGAGGAGTTAGTGAAACAGGAAAGGGCAAAAATGAGAGTGATAGATAAACCAAATATTAGAAGAAGCTGGTATGATGAAGAGTGTAGCAAGGCAAAGCAGAGAGTTATCAGGGAGTTAAGGAAATGGAGACAAACAGGGGATATGAGAGAAAAAGAAAATTTTATAACTGAAAGATGGGGGTAAAGGCACCTCATGGAAGCTAAAAAGAAAGAATAGGAGGAAAATATGTGTAAGAAAATGAGGGAGGCAATAAAAAATGAATGATACAAAGGCAATTTGGTCCTTTGTGAAACAAACCTATAAGGATAGAACTAGGGAAAGCAACATTAGTTCAGCATGGTGCAGGTACTTTGAAAGTCTTTTAGGGATAAAAGAGGAAAGACAAAATATTCAAGAATTTGATAATACAGGAGAAATCCAACAATTAGACAGTAGGATAAGAATAGGGGAAGTAAGGGAACAAGTAAAACGATTAAAAAGGAATAAAGCATGTGGTATAGATGGTATTCCAGGGGAGTTTTGGAAGGCATGGAGTAGAAACAAAAATAGATTAAGTTTGCTAGTGAGACTTCTAAATAAAGTATTTGAAGATGGTAAGGTTCCAAGTAGTTGGAGGAAAGCAATGGTTGTGCCAATATTTACGAATAAAGGGGAGGTAGATAATCCTGCAAATTATAGAGGAATCAGCTTATTATCTGTGTTAGGTAAGATATATACTGGAGTTTTGGCAGAAAGAGTACAAAAGTGGGCAGAAGAAGAGAGCAAGCTATCAGATTTCCAAGCAGGCTTTAGACAAGACAGGAGAACAGTGGATAATATTATACAAATATAACAATTTATAACAAAAACTTCACTTATCTTAAGAAAACGATGTTAATTCTTCTTTCTAATTGAAATGATTTCACGAACTCTTGTCCGCATCATCAGTAATTTTGTGAAATCGATTTCAATTAGAAAGAAGAATTAAGATCATTTTCTTAAGTGAAGTTTTCTTAAGTGAAGTTTTCGTTACAAATTGTTATATTTGTATAATATTCATTTTTTCACTGTAGCTAGCTTCATTTTCTACATAATCATTAGCGGACAAAATAACATAGGATTGAGGCAAGGCTACAGTTCAGCCCCATACTGCTTAATCTGTATATAGATGATATTTTGGATGCAATTAGAATGGAAAATAGGTATGTGTCAATAATCAATAATGGGGAAATACCTGGTTTGTTATTTGCAGATTATTTAGTATCAGGAGCTATTTCCAAAGTAGGAATAGATAGAGCAATTGGAGCAATAGATAAATTTTGTAAGGAATGGAGCCTTAGAATTTAATGTAAACAAAATAAAAATTATGGTAATTAAGAAAGGCAACAAGTTAAGAAAAGAGGAGAAATGGTACTGGCATGGTAGAGAAATTGAAGTGGTCCATAAATTTAATTATCTAGGAGTACAATTAAGCGGTAACGGGGGTTGGAAAGAGCAGAAAAGAATGGCAATGGCAAAAGGTAAAATTGCATTAAAAGCTATTACAGCATGCCTAGATAAATTACCAGGAATGCAAATAAAAAAGCTGTAGAGAATTTATACAGCCGTAGTAGAAGCAAAATTGATGTATGGCAGAGATATGGGATTTGGAGGAGGGGGGGTGTAAATATGAATGTGATACATAGAAACTTTCGCAAACAAGTTTCGGGCTTACCACGAGCTTCATCAAATGGAGTGGCACAAGCAGAATTGGGAAGACTGGGAACTAGAGGGATAATGGTGGAAAGGGTGTTATAAAATATTGGATGAGAATTAGGAGTTTAGATGAACAGAATATTCTGCGTCAAAGATTGATTGTACAGGAAAGACTAAATCAGAAAGATTCATGGCTGAATAAGATAAAGGTAATGATGTTAAAAATAGGGCTTGGTGTCATGTGGGAAAACCGGTAATTATTGCAAAGTGGATTTTGGAAATAACTTAGGTTAAGAACGGAAGATATTGAAAGGCAAGAAATATTAGGAAGCTTCAACTTCAAAAGCTCACTGGAAATTTATAGAGAGATGAAAGTGATGTGGAACAGGGAAAAATCATTGATATTTGTGATAAAGCAGCAAGAGAAGGCTTTGCATGGGCCAGAACAGGGGTGGTGAAACTTAAGGGTTTGGCAAGAGGGAGGGATCTGGAGAAATGCCAATTGTGTCACCAAAGGGATAAAGAATGGCATTTATTTTTAGAATGTGAAGAAACTAGGTTGTTTAGGGAGAAGATAGGTAAAAAAGAATGGGCAAGGCTACTAAAAGAAATTCAAGTAATGAAGTTAATGAGTGTAAAAACTAGGAAAAATTTAATTGAAATTGGGAATTTTTTAGGCAAAGTAAGAGCCAAATGGTTGAGGAAGATAAGTAAATATGAGGAAAATGAAGATGAGTTTATATTAGATAAAATGCCAATAGGGACCAATTAGCTCTACAACCTCAGAGTTTGAGTCTATTGGGCCAAAGGGTAACCAGCAACTCAGTGTAGTAATAAGTATATAAATGTATAATAATTTGTAAATGAAATGGAAATAAAGATTACTTACTTTTTCTGATATACATAAATGATCTAGTGTTTTATCAAGAACTGTAATTTAACTTCGTTTGCTGATGATACTAGTATTTTTCTAACCGGGCCAAATTTCTATTCTCTAGATGATAATATAAAACTGGTAACAAAGCAACTAATCAAGTGGTCAAATTTCTATTCTCTAGATGATAATATAAAACTGGTAACAAAGCAACTAATCAAGTGGTTTGAAGCAAACAGATTAGTAATAAATGCAGAAAAGACAGTGGCTATTTCTTTTCAAAATATACATGGTATCCAAAGTAGTGGCCCTAATATAATACTAAATGAAAAATATATCGGTTACTCTGGAAGCACGAATCTCCTTGGTCTATATCTAGATAAAAACTTGAAGTGGAATATTCACATTAACGAAATTTCTAAAAAGCTTAGAAAATTGTGTTTTCCACCGTTCATACTATCTAAGGTAATGAATAAAGAAGCACTTTTATCCCTGTACTATGCATACTTCCACTGTATCATTTCTTATGGTATAATACTATGGGGAAACTGCGAAAATGCGATTACCATATTTAGATTACAAAAGAGAGCTATACGTACCATACTAAAGGTAAGCAAAAGAACTAGTTGCAGAACACTTTTCCAAGAATTAAAAATATTACCTCTACCTTGCTTGTATATCCAAGAAATAGTAACCTTTGTTAAATTAAATATTCATTTATACTCTACTAATACACAAATACATAATCATGATACTCAAAGAAAAGAGCAAATAAGTATAATCCCCCATAACACCAGTTTGTTTGGTAAAAGCTTTATATATACTGGACTTTGCCTTTATAACGGCCTACCTAAACACCTAAAGGGCATATCTGCACTTCCTAAATTTAAATGCCGTGTAAAAAAGTTCCTGTTAGAACATTGTTTTTATAGTATAAGTGAATTTTTTGAATATGTCAACTACAGATAAATTATTATTATATTGTACATACAGTTTCTGAATTTTCATTTCTAAACTTGTGTTGTGTATATGTTTATTGTATAATTTTTACTTATAAGTACTTGACGTGTCCTATATCGTGTACTATGATCAAAAGGATGAATAAATACTACCACCACTACTACTACTACCACCACCACCACCACCACCACCACCACCACCACCACCACCACCACCACCACCACCACCACCACCACCACCACCACCACCACCACCACCACCACCACCACCACCACCACCACCACCACCACCACCACCACCACCACCACCACCACCACCACCACCACCACCACCACCACCACCACCACCACCACCACCACCACCACCACCACCACCACCACCACCACCACCACCACCACCACCACCACCACCACCACCACCACCACCACCACCACCACCACCACCACCACCACCACCACCACCACCACCACCACCACCACCACCACCACCACCACCACCACCACCACCACCACCACCACCACCACCACCACCACCACCACCACCACCACCACCACCACCACCACCACCACCACCACCACCACCACCACCACCACCACCACCACCACCACCACCACCACCACCACCACCACCACCACCACCACCACCACCACCACCACCACCACCACCACCACCACCACCACCACCACCACCACCACCACCACCACCACCACCACCACCACCACCACCACCACCACCACCACCACCACCACCACCACCACCACCACCACCACCACCACCACCACCACCACCACCACCACCACCACCACCACCACCACCACCACCACCACCACCACCACCACCACCACCACCACCACCACCACCACCACCACCACCACCACCACCACCACCACCACCACCACCACCACCACCACCACCACCACCACCACCACCACCACCACCACCACCACCACCACCACCACCACCACCACCACCACCACCACCACCACCACCACCACCACCACCACCACCACCACCACCACCACCACCACCACCACCACCACCACCACCACCACCACCACCACCACCACCACCACCACCACCACCACCACCACCACCACCACCACCACCACCACCACCACCACCACCACCACCACCACCACCACCACCACCACCACCACCACCACCACCACCACCACCACCACCACCACCACCACCACCACCACCACCACCACCACCACCACCACCACCACCACCACCACCACCACCACCACCACCACCACCACCACCACCACCACCACCACCACCACCACCACCACCACCACCACCACCACCACCACCACCACCACCACCACCACCACCACCACCACCACCACCACCACCACCACCACCACCACCACCACCACCACCACCACCACCACCACCACCACCACCACCACCACCACCACCACCACCACCACCACCACCACCACCACCACCACCACCACCACCACCACCACCACCACCACCACCACCACCACCACCACCACCACCACCACCACCACCACCACCACCACCACCACCACCACCACCACCACCACCACCACCACCACCACCACCACCACCACCACCACCACCACCACCACCACCACCACCACCACCACCACCACCACCACCACCACCACCACCACCACCACCACCACCACCACCACCACCACCACCACCACCACCACCACCACCACCACCACCACCACCACCACCACCACCACCACCACCACCACCACCACCACCACCACCACCACCACCACCACCACCACCACCACCACCACCACCACCACCACCACCACCACCACCACCACCACCACCACCACCACCACCACCACCACCACCACCACCACCACCACCACCACCACCACCACCACCACCACCACCACCACCACCACCACCACCACCACCACCACCACCACCACCACCACCACCACCACCACCACCACCACCACCACCACCACCACCACCACCACCACCACCACCACCACCACCACCACCACCACCACCACCACCACCACCACCACCACCACCACCACCACCACCACCACCACCACCACCACCACCACCACCACCACCACCACCACCACCACCACCACCACCACCACCACCACCACCACCACCACCACCACCACCACCACCACCACCACCACCACCACCACCACCACCACCACCACCACCACCACCACCACCACCACCACCACCACCACCACCACCACCACCACCACCACCACCACCACCACCACCACCACCACCACCACCACCACCACCACCACCACCACCACCACCACCACCACCACCACCACCACCACCACCACCACCACCACCACCACCACCACCACCACCACCACCACCACCACCACCACCACCACCACCACCACCACCACCACCACCACCACCACCACCACCACCACCACCACCACCACCACCACCACCACCACCACCACCACCACCACCACCACCACCACCACCACCACCACCACCACCACCACCACCACCACCACCACCACCACCACCACCACCACCACCACCACCACCACCACCACCACCACCACCACCACCACCACCACCACCACCACCACCACCACCACCACCACCACCACCACCACCACCACCACCACCACCACCACCACCACCACCACCACCACTACCACTACCACTACCACTACCACTACCACTACCACTACTACTACTACGGAGAGTACAGTGGGGTTAAGCAATAATCAAGATCTTTAGAGAACTGGCTTTGACATTCCATCATTCCATCCTCTTTGCATGGCAGAAAAAAAATTCAGTCTGAAAATTTATAGATATTTGAAAATTCAAGCTAATAATAAGAAATATCTAATAAATTGTCTCCACAAAAAAACTTGATATGGCATAAATTATGTACCTTAATGAGATCTACATTTTTGTACAGAAATATTTTATCTGTCTCTTATGGTCTCTTTCAGTTTTCCAATTATTCTAAAGTCATCCAGAATGAAGAGAACTTCAGAGGCTATTCCGAAAAATTCAAGATATACATTTCATTTGTCATGAAAATGTCTTAAATATCTAATTTAATTATAACTGTAGAGTCATTTTCGAGAAAATCATTTGTGAGAAAACCAACATTTTTAAAAATATGGATATAAAGGGTAGCTCAGAATGGCTAAATTTTCTTGAAATCCTTGTGTTGTACCTTTGAAAGATGCTGAACTTAAATACCAAGATTGAGATTTTAGTTAATTGATGGAAATTAATCATTTCTTCATACTAGCTGTATATAGGCTAAGGTTTTCGATAGCTGTGGTAGCTCAATGGGTTAGAGCAACTGGACGGAAACCAGGAGATTCGTGGTTCAAATCCCGGCCATGGCATTGAACTTTTAATGTTGACTCTATCTATCAACCAAGATTGAGAGTTTAATGGTGAAGCATGGGATTCAAGCACTTACAACAGTAAGTCACCACAAGCGGTGTATCTCAAATATGAGAGCCCTTAGTGGTTAACTGGGAAAATATTCAACTCAATTCAATTTATTTTGTCCTTTCGATCATACACTGATATCAGACACGTCATAGTATAAAAATTACATTAATGACTATTGTCATTATTTACAATCACTTAAAACTAATTAACATTTAAAAACTTATTTACAGAATAAAATGAATGTTGCAGTAAAAACAGTTTTACTCCCTTTTTAAAATGTATAAGGCTCTTCATTTGTTTAATATTTTCTGGTAGTCTGTTGTATAATCTTATACCTTTATTGATAGCACTAGACCTGAAGATTTCCGTGCTACAACTTTGAATGTGAAAGTCATCTTTCTGACGTGTATTGTATTTGTGAATATCTGCATTTTTGTAATTTTGTATTTGTAGTTTATTTTGTTTTACATGGATCACTAATTCCAAAATAAACATACATGCTAGAGGTAATATTTGATGTTTTCTGAATAATGGGCTGCAAGATGTTCTGTTATCCACCCCACTTAGTATCCTTATCACTCTTTTTTGAAGTTTAAAGACTCTATCTGCCTTGTACCCCCAGAACACTATCCCATATTGTCGCTGGCTGTGAAAATAAGCATAATATATATTCAAAGTATAAACTTGAAAGAAGCGTAGGGACAGTGAAGCACAAATTAGTACAAAAGTGAATCGAGAATATATTGACACATTGCTTCACTCACACTGTTTATTCACAGGACATGTTTCAAGAGCTCTTGCTCCTATCCTCAGCTAATACTCGATTAGTGTAAGTTGTAGTGGTTTCTTCTTTCTCCGTATTGTCAATAGATGGCGTGATGTACTTGTCAAAGGTGTCCGGTGGTGGAGTTTCAAAATTCATGACTCTATGACAATTTTTGTTAATGAAGATTTTTTCCCATACGGAAAGGTCTATGGGATGATTAACGTATTTTATTAGAGATGTTTCCAAGTTGATGTCATGTCTAGTATTCATAAAATGAAAAGCCACTGCTGATTTTTCTGTTTCCCCTCCCAAAAATTCAATCACTACCAAAGAAAAACCAGGAATCTATGAGATCAAATGTGAAACTTGCCCTAAAATGTATATAGGAAAACCAAAAAGAAATATTAACATCAGAACTAAAGAACATATAAGAAACATTAAAAATGGCATTGAATTTTTCATGTTGACTCTATCTATTTCTCAACAATGTTTAGACTTTTTTAAAACAAAAGAAATATTTTCAATGTAAAAATATTTATCTATTTAGGTTATTCATGTCATAATATTTTAACCTGAATATTAGAATGATAATATTTATAATTATGTTAATAATTTAATTGCCTATGGATGCAGAAAACTAGTTAGTTTACTTACCCAAGTATTCCACCAGATAAGTATACATAAAGCAGATCACCAAAATCCAGAGTTATGGTGTACAATATCATGCCTCCCAAAGAGAAGATATACAGAACAAGTGTAGTTTCTCTGCAGAAAAACAAAAGATTTCATCAGACAAACTGTGGAAAAAGGAATGATTTTTTTTGGGAAAAACAAAGTTTCACATATTTTGCATTTGCACATTCTGCATATCATATTACTGACAAATGTAATACTAGAAGATGTTCAATGCACAGCATAAACTGTCATAAGCATTACAGTTTTTATGAAAAGTATAGTATATAATGTTCAATGTATTACTCCCATAGGAATTATTTTTGAGGGAGAAAAAACTTTCATATATTTTGCATTTGCACATTATACCTATATTATTAACAAAATGCAATACTATAAATGTTGAATGTGTGGCATAAACAGTCATAAGTAGTACAATTTTTATGTGAAGTATAGTGTAGAATGTTCAATGTACTACTCCCACGCTTCATTTTGAACCCTGCACTACTTTGCTATGAATGCAACAAGTCAAGGAGGTCTGTGCTTTACCAAAGTAACAACTGAGCATTTTCATTACCAGTGTTACCATTTGTGCATTTTTCTGTATCATGTTACCTTTATTGCTGTTATCTTGTATTATCATACTGATTTATACTTGTGCTTTACTTTTGTGTTTAACGAACTCAAACAGTAATTTTAGGTACCAAATCCCTGAAGCGCTTCCATCAGTACAACAAATTCCTGTAAGTAATAAAAGAAACAGCTATGTATTTAAACTGTTATTTCAACAGTTGACTAATTTGCAGAAAACAATTGAGAAACTACAACTCACTGCAATCTATAATATCATTTAAAGTATGACTGCATATGAGGCATGACAAAAACAGTAACAGATATTTGTTTTATCCTCACAGAATCTTTATTTATTCATCAACTTTGTCCCCTTCAAAGTAAACCTCTTGTGCTAGCAGTGTTTCCAAAATTGAAAGCACTTCTGGAATGCACTTTCTATTATGGTGTTCAGCTCCATCATGATTCCGTTTTTGTCTTATCAAAAGTGCCAAAATAATGTCTTTTCATGATTCTCTTCAGCCTCAGGAACAGAAGGAAGTTGTGAGGGGGAGGGGGCTGGGGTTTGTCTTATAAAAAGTGCCAAAATAATGTCTTTTCATGTATCTCTTCAGCCTCAGCAACAGAAGGAAGTTGTGGGGGGGGGGGGGAAGTTTGGGAATACAATGGCTGGTTTGCTTTTTGCCAAAAAAATCAGTAATAAGCATTGAGTTGTGAGTGGGAGCATTATCTAGATGCAATTTTCATTAGTGATTTTGCCTCAATTCTGGTCAGCCTCTGTGATGGTTTCTGGCAATTTTTCAGACCATTTTCTTTACTTTTTTCACATTCTCATCAGTAATTGATGTGTGAGGGCATCTAGAGTGGTTGTCTTGTTCTACGCATTCTCAACAGTTTTCATAATGTTTCCACCTCTCATAAACTCTTACCTTACACAACAGATATTCACCAAAAGTCACAGTTAACATTTCAAATGTGGTGCTGCACTTTAATATAATCGTTCACGGAAAATTTAATGAAAATTAAAGAGTTTGCAGTGCACTTGAAAGCATATATAACCTTCTTGACCATCAGCAATAACCCAAATACTCAAACTAGCTGAAAATTAAACATACATCAGCAACAAGTGTACCAACAAGATAAACAAAAAGTTTTGAAAATTGGATGCATAAAGCCTGTGAAATTAAAAAAATCCTGTTATTTTTTTATCACACCTCATAAAAGACATGAAAAGTCATGTTACTGCTTTTGACAATGCAATCAGGAAGCTCAAGATAAACTGTGCCAGCAGTATATTAGTTTTATTGCTCAAGTGTTTGAAGGAAATTACGCCAAAAAATATCCAGAAGTTCATTTCAGCAAATTTTCTTTTATTTCTGAGGTTTCCGGTGCATATTTGTTCTTAGACTTTAAGAAATGTAAATCTATACCTGGAAGAATAAGATATTGTCACCCGAGCGTCGGAACACCCTGTAGACTGGGCAAGCAGCAGACGGGTCGGTGTTCGCCCCGCCCCCTCGTTTGTCTTATAGCGTTAAGAAGGGATGGCTGGGACAAAAAACATCACTGCGCCACCTCTTTCTGTTCCACCTGTGTTCTCGAACTTACGGGATATTTCATCTAATGGAGAACCTTCCAGATCGGCAAGCGGACCCTATATAAACTACACGTCGTGCAGGAGGAGTTAGTTAGTTAGTTAGTTAGTTAGTGAGTCAGTCAGTCAGTTCTTGGTGTAATAATGCAGTGCTAGTGTACGACGAGAAGACTGTGTGAGAGCATCGGAAGATTGTACGTAATTACGAGTGCAAGTGAAATTGTAACGGACGAACTGGTGAATCGTAATTGTGTGCATTACGTAATTCTGTGTAATTGGCAAGAGTTTAACTGTAAGTCGGTGGAAATAAAGAACATTTTTGAGTGGTGTAATTGGACTTTTCATTTCACGAACCCACAAAGTCACAATTGGTGTCAGGAGTGCGACATAACACAATGGAGGCAGCATTAGAAAAGATTTTAGCGGAACTGAAAGAAATGAAGAAGGCAAATTAAAACCTCGCTTCAAAAACAGAAGCGGCAAACAACAACCTCACCGCCGAGTTGAAACAAATGAAGACGGCCAACGACAACATCACCGGGAAGATGGAAGAAATGAAGGCCGAATTAACAGCGAAGATGGAAACGGCAAAAAACAACTTGGCCACGACAATGACCGCAAAGATGGCCGAACTGACAACGGAGATGAGGGAGGCGAACGAGGTCCTCGCCGCCAAGTTTGAGGAACGGTTGGCCGGCGTGAGGGATGACGTCACGAATCTGGGCAAGCGGATGGGTCAAGTAGACGACCGCCTTAATGATTTAGAGGAAAAGGCCGACAACATCGCAAAACTCCTCACCCGCCTGATGGAGGAACACCGGCCTTATGTGTGGACAGAGGACGCCGAAAACGCTTTCCAGCACCTAAAGGAGACCCTGTGCAGTACTCCAATTTTGGGTTTCCCACAACCGGGTGGCACCTTCATTGTGGACACCGACGCTAGCGACCATTGCATTGGAGGTATCCTATCGCAGATCCAGGACGGCCATGAGCGGGTGATAGCCTACTACAGCAAGACGCTATCCAAGGCAGAGAAGAACTACTGCGTCACCCGACGAGAATTATTGGCAGTAGTAAAGACTTTGGAGCACTTCCATAAGCACCTGTACGGTCAGCCATTCCACCTGAGGACTGACCATTCCGCCGTAACCTGGCTATTGAGCTTTAAGAACCTGGAAGGCCAGACGGCATGTTGGGTGCAGAGGCTGCAGGAGTACGACTTCACCTCGGAACATCGTAGAGGGAAGAGCCACGGTAACGCAGACGCCATGTCCCGAAGATCCTGTCCAGTAGAGTGCAGCCAGTGCACAAGAGTGGAAGAGAAGGAGTGTGCCGCAGCAGTCCGAGTAGTTGTGGCAGTGCCTGCGGACGGCTGGGATAGCGCAGGCCTGAGGAAGGAGCAGCTGGCGGACGCAGACTTGGGGCCACTCTTGAGGGAAGTGGAGGCAGGGACAAGACCAACCTGGGAGGACATCGCACCAAGGGGCGCCACCTATAAGTCGTACTGGGCCCAATGGGACTCGTTGAAGACCAGAGATGGCGCGCTGTTCCGGGTATGGGAATCACCCGATGGGAAGACGCAGAGAGAACAGTTGGTACTTCCCCGGAGTAAGGTACCGGAAGTCTTGGAAGAAGTGCACGCTGGTACTTCAGGAGGACACCTGGGAGCGAACCGAACGATTGACAAACTTCGGCAGCGCTACTTCTGGCTGAGACTCCGAGCAGATGCTGGTGGTACACCTGGACCGCCTGGCACGCTACGATGGTGCTGTTCGGGACGACCAGCTTTGAGGAGGGAGCAGTGTCACCCGAGCGTCGGAACACCCTGTAGACTGGGCAAGCAGCAGATGGGTCGGTGTTCGCCCCGCCCCCTCGTTTGTCTTATAGCGTTAAGAAGGGATGGCTGGGACAAAAAACATCACTGCGCCGTCTCTTTCTGTTCCACCTGTGTTCTCGAACTTACGGGATATTTCATCTAATGGAGAACCTTCCAGATCGGCAAGCGGACCCTATATAAGCTACACGTCGTGCAAGAGGAGTTAGTTAGTGAGTCAGTCAGTCAGTTCTTGGTGTAAGAATGCAGTGCTAGTGTACGACGAGAAGACTGTGTATGTGCAATGGAAGATTGTACGTAATTACGAGTGCAAGTGAAATTGTAACGGACGAACTGGTGAATCGTAATTGTGTGCATTACGTAATTCTGTGTAATTGGCAAGAGTTTAACTGTAAGTCGGTGGAAATAAAGAACATTTTTGAGTGGTGTAATTGGACTTTTCATTTCACGAACCCACAAAGTCACAATATAATGGAAAAAAAAAACTGAATGCTATAAAATAATTATACAGATGGAAGTGAAATAATCCTGCAGACTTTAAAAGCAAATTTGTGTTGTGAATAACAAGAAAGTGTAATACTAAAATCTTGAGATTTTTTTTATAGAAAAAACATAATTATCCAAAATAATTATTCTCAATCTCTGAATTACTGTTGATTAAAGTTCATAACTTATGATTACATTGTTAGGATATTGAATAAACAACTTTTTTGCTTGTTCTATTTTGATAGAGTAAACAGTATTTGTGCAAAATAAATTGAAGTCTGTAATTCTTTGCCTCCATATTAATGTTAGAACTGACATTGCAGCAGTTCAAGGCCATCTCCATGTTTACAGGCCTGAATACACGGTTCATGATGTCAAAATCTGAGGCCCATGTTTCAAGCAATTAAGGAATAATCCCATGGTTTACAAGACTTTTAAGCATGTTTGCAATGAAAGAAGCATGTGTTAACTTATATTTTTATATTTCCTTAATGAAAGGCTATTGTGTGCTAGTATGTTGGTGGAAATCATGCATTCTGTGGTTGTTAATGGCAGAGTATGCTTCTTACCTTCTCACTGCAAATATATTGCAATTTAATTGATAATGGAAAGGTTGAAAATTGAGGCAACAGCTCCTGATGCTAGTCCCTTAGAAAATCAGGATGTAAGTGATGTAGTGTAAAAAACCGACTACTAATAGTCCCATTCATTAATTTGGAGGTAAGTGTTACTAAATTCCTGCGAATAGATACAATATTGCAATTTATTTTTTGCCTGCAGTTAATACCAAATAATCTTGTTTAATAATGTAGTAGTTTGTTAACAGGATGTTAGCATTTACTTTTATTATTTTCCTCATCAAAATAGCACTTGATAATTTGCAGTTACTAATATTGCAGCCAGCAGCTGGAATCTATCACCTTCCAGAAGCATAACTTAATCTATGCCAGCAAGTCCTTTATCTCAGCTATCTTTATTTGCCGGCCCTATGTGTACACTAGTCGCGCTATCGCGACAATATATATAAATGATCTTCCACTTCACCTTGCACTTGTAAATAGTGTCCTGTTTGCTGATGACACAAATTTTGTATTCAGAAATACTAGCAAAGCTTCAGTACAGCTAACCAAAAATAACTTATTACCTAAATTAACTAATTGGCTCAAGTGTAATAGATTAACTTAAACACTGATAAGACTAGTTACCTAGACTTCTCTGGATGCTCTAATACTAATAATCAATATCATATTTTGTTGGAAAATTCAGTAATATATAATCAAACATGTACAGATCTTTTGGGCATCACTATTGACTCAAAACTTTCTTGGAACACACGTATTCTTGCCTTTTGTCAGAAATTAAGCTGGTTAATATATGCAATTAGAGTTTTAACACATGTATGTAATCATCAGACTATGAGAGCAGTGTACTTTGGATATGCCCTTCTGGGGAGCCTCTAATCAGTTTTCAGAGGTATTTAAACTCCAAAATAGAATTCTGAGGATAATCAAACAAATGTCAAATAACGATAATTATAGCAAGTATATAAAATGGGTGACACCTTTCACCCACATGAGTAAATACGTGACAGAAATTCATGCAAGTACCGGAGGGTTAATCACATGCGATTGTTTTCCTTTTTGTCAAAGTCATAAGTTAAGACCAGAGCAGTTAAAGAAATTATGAGTAAAAAAACAAAGAACAAAATATCTTTTTACATAGAAAATGAAGCTAGCTACAGTGACGCAATGAATATTACGCAGATATAAATATTTGTAACAAACAACTTCACTTAAAGTATATACTTGAAAGAAGCGTAGGGACAGTGAAGCACAAATTAGTACAAAATTGAATCGAGAATATATTGACACATTGCTTCACTCACACTGTTTATTCACAGGACATGTTTCAAGAGCTCTTGCTCCTATCCTCAGCTGATACTCGACTAGTGCAAGTTGTAGTGGTTTCTTCTTTCTCCGTATTGTCAATAGATGGCGTGATGTACTTGTCAAAGATGTCTGGTGGTGGAGTTTCAAAATTCATGACTCTATGACGATTTTTGTTAATGAAGATTTTTTCCCATACGGAAAGGTCTATGGGGTGATTAACGTATTTTATTAGAGATGTTTCCAAATTGATGTCATGTCTAGTATTCAAAAAATGAAAAGCCACTGCTGATTTTTCTGTTTCACCATTTTTAATGTTTCTCATATGTTCTTTAGTTCTGATGTTAATATTTCTTTTTGTTTTTCCTATATAAATTTTAGGGCAAGTTTCACATTTGATCTCATAGATTCCTGGTTTTTCTTTGGTAGTGATTGAATTTTTGGGAGGGCCTTTTAACAAATTTCTGATATTAAACCTATTTTGAGGTGCAAGAGTTATGTTGTGTTTTGAGAAGATTTTTTGGAATTTGTTATAGGCTGATGGGTGGAAGGTGAATTTTTTAAAAAGTTTTTTCTCTTTTTCTCCTGTAGGTTCTAGGGTGGTGGTTTCTTTTATTTTCTTAGCTTTGTTGAGTCTGTTAACAGTTTTGTCTGCTAAATTTGGGTTGAAACCGTTGGATATAGCTACTTTTTTTATGTGTAGGTATTCTTCTTGATAATCTTCTCTGTTTAGTGGAAAGTTGATCATCCGAAAGATTAAACTGTTGAAAATGGCATGTTGGTGTTGTTTTGTGTTGAAACTGTTGTTCTTAATGTAATTATCTGTGTGTGTCGGTTTCCTGTAGATACCAAAAGTGAGTTTGTTGTTCATTTTTTTGATCTTGATGTCCAAAAAGGGGAGCACACCATCCTCTTCTGTTTCCAATGTAAATTTTATAGCTGGATTTTGTATATTCAAAAGTTTAAGACCATCTTGTATGAGTTGTTTAGGTACTATTGCAAAAATGTCGTCAACATAGCGATACCACACTTTGAAATAATTTGGAAAAGCTTTTGTGATATGTGTTTCAAAAGCACTCATGAATAAATCTGCCAAGAAGGGAGACAATGGGTTGCCCATAGCTAGGCCCGTTTTTTGTTTATAGATCTGTCCATTAAAGCTGAAAAAATTTTGATTGATACAAATTTCTGTAAGTTGTGAAAGTTCTTCTATTCCTTCAGGTGTTATTTGTATTGATTCCAGCCATTTTTTGAGAAGTGGAATAAGCTCATTGGTCGGTATACTTGGATATAAAGAAATGACTAAACTCAACTCTACAGATGCTTTAGTTTCCTTTGACGTCATTTCTTTATATCCAAGTATACCGACCAATGAGCTTATTCCACTTCTCAAAAAATGGCTGGAATCAATACAAATAACACCTGAAGAAATAGAAGAACTTTCACAACTTACAGAAATTTGTATCAATCAAAATTTTTTCAGCTTTAATGGACAGATCTATAAACAAAAAACGGGCCTAGCTATGGGCAACCCATTGTCTCCCTTCTTGGCAGATTTATTCATGAGTGCTTTTGAAACACATATCATAAAAGCTTTTCCAAATTATTTCAAAGTGTGGTATCGCTATGTTGACGACATTTTTGCAATAGTACCTAAAAAACTCATACAAGATGATTGAAGTAATGAGTTGGTATTCAAACACAACATCACTTAAAATATCCTTACTTGAACAATTGTTTCGGAGACCGGCTCGTCCCCATCATCAGCAACTATCCAACTCTTGTACCTTTTGATTGACTTGTTGGCCAGATTAATATTATTTGAAGCAAAAGGTTAGAAACAGTGATGTATATAACAATTGAAGTAATGAGTTGGTATTCAAACACAACATCACTTAAAATATCCTTACTTGAACAATTGTTTCGGAGACCGGCTCGTCCCCAGCTGGATAGTTGCTGATGATGGGGACGAGCCGGTCTCCGAAACAATTGTTCAAGTAAGGATATTTTAAGTGATGTTGTGTTTGAATACCAACTCATTACTTCAATTGTTATATACATCACTGTTTCTAACCTTTTGCTTCAAATAATCATACAAGATGGTCTTAAACTTTTGAATATACAAAATCCAGCTATAAAATTTACATTGGAAACAGAAGAGGATGGTGTGCTCCCCTTTTTGGACATCAAGATCAAAAAAATGAACAACAAACTCACTTTTGGTATCTACAGGAAACCGACACACACAGATAATTACATTAAGAACAACAGTTTCAACACAAAACAACACCAACATGCCATTTTCAACAGTTTAATCTTTCGGATGATCAACTTTCCACTAAACAGAGAAGATTATCAAGAAGAATACCTACACATAAAAAAAGTAGCTATATCCAACGGTTTCAACCCAAATTTAGTAGACAAAAGTGTTTACAGACTCAACAAAGCTAAGAAAATAAAAGAAACCACCACCCTAGAACCTACAGGAGAAAAAGAGAAAAAACTTTTTAAAAAATTCACCTTCCACCCATCAGCCTATAACAAATTCCAAAAAATCTTCTCAAAACACAACATAACTCTTGCACCTCAAAATAGGTTTAATATCAGAAATTTGTTAAAAGGCCCTCCCAAAAATTCAATCACTACCAAAGAAAAACCAGGAATCTATGAGATCAAATGTGAAACTTGCCCAAAATTTATATAGGAAAAACAAAAAGAAATATTAACATCAGAACTAAAGAACATATGAGAAACATTAAAAATGGTGAAACAGAAAAATCAGCAGTGGCTTTTCATTTTTTGAATACTAGACATGACATCAATTTGGAAACATCTCTAATAAAATACGTTAATCACCCCATAGACCTTTCCGTATGGGAAAAAATCTTCATTAACAAAAATCGTCATAGAGTCATGAATTTTGAAACTCCACCACTGGACATCTTTGACAAGTACATCACGCCATCTATTGACAATACGGAGAAAGAAGAAACCACTACAACTTGCACTAGTCGAGTATCAGCTGAGGATAGGAGCAAGAGCTCTTGAAACATGTCCTGTGAATAAACAGTGTGAGTGAAGCAATGTGTCAATATATTCTCGATTCAATTTTGAACTTCACTTATCTTAAGAAAATGTTAATTCTTCTTTCTAATGGAGATCGATTTCACAAACAGATTGCTTGTATCGTCAGTCCATCAATAAACTTTCATTTTCTTAAGACAAATGAAGTTTTTTGTTACAAATATTTATATTTGTGTAAAAAAATATCTTGTTACAGAACAAGGTCAGTTGCTGTGGAATTCACTAGGCACAAGCTGCAGTATCAATTTTGTTTACCTATATTTCTTGAAATTTGTTGATATCTGTCACACATACTCACATATACATAAGAAATGTTAGTGATGTAAATTTTATAATTAAAGGTTTTTTTTGGCATCCATAGTTTATTTTTAAATCATCTTGGTGTAACCATTGGTGAAAGTGCTTCCAAAAATTTCTGCATTATTTATACACATACCTGATTTTAGATTTGCAATTAGATGTACATGCTGATATGAAGCATTTTAGTCCCATTTTAAAATGAGTATATTACAAGTTAAATAGAACTCTACACTTTAGGCTGGTCAAAGCTCCAAACAATTGCACATAGTTTTCGTTTAAGCTTATTACAGTGGAGTGTACATTCACATTATGAATTATGCCTTCCTAAAGATTTAGCAATTAATAACACCACATTATCAAATTCAACACAGAATAACAGTATTAATAATGTAAGGGGGTTTCACATAAGAGTGTCCAAATAATTTTGTAAATTAAATCAGGACATGGAGCTACTATATAATAAGCACCCTGATATAAAAATAATTTTTTAACTGTGGACTTAAATGCTAGGGCAGGGTGTGAGCAACCTAAAATAAGATTTGAGGAAGATAATTATGTAATGCAGGAAATAGAGAAGTGACAAAATAGTGATAAAATTGTTAATATAGAAGGTAGAACATTATTGCAATTTTTTGATGAAAACAATTTAAATCTATGTAAGGAATAAAGAGGAAGGATAGGATGGAAGAATTTACATTTGTTAAATAGCAATAGGCAGAGTGTATTGGACTATGTGCTTTATTCATTAAATGTTGATGATGCATTAACAGATTTTGAGGTAATTCAGGGAGTTTATATTAGTTGTCATTTTCAATTGAAGGTTTACCCTTAAAGTAAAGTACGAGATGGAAGATGATCAAGTAATTAGAGTGGGAAAGAAGATAGAAGTATTTAAGTGGAGTAGGGAGGGGGTAGGGGAGGAGATAATTGTAGACAGGTTAATTTTGATTATGGGGTGAGATACATGGGCTAAATAAATTATTTAAAGGGAGGAAATCAGTGGAGGCAACATAGAAAATAGAGTGGTTAGTTAAAAAGGCAGGGTGTAGAATGAAACAGAGAAAAAAGGGGCAAATACAAAGAAACGGATGGTATGATGAAGAATGTTTTAGGTCTAAGAGGAGGGTTGAGCAGAAGTTATGGAGGTGGAAGGTACAAGAGGACCAAAAATCTATAAGAAATTTTATAATCATGAAGTGGAGTTATAAATGTTTAATTGAAATAAAAAAGAAAGAATGGGACGAGAGAGGAAGCACGAGTCTGCTTTAAGCAGCTATGAAAAATGGTATTTGTAGAATATGGCAAATGATCCAAGGAATGTATAAAGGTGCTAAAATGGAAAATGTTATAGTGCCAGAAATATGGTGTAGTTACTTTAAAGAGTTGTTACGTAAGAGAGGCAAAGTAACAAATTTGATTCCTTTGATTCTAGATATAGGTTATGCAGATAGTTTAGATAAGAAAATGTCTGCATCAGAGATATTGGAGGAAACAAAAGGATTAAAGAATAATAAAACAACAGGAAGTGATGGTATACCAGAGAAATTTTGGAAAAAATGGGGGAAAATGGAGGAAGGAATGAGATGCTGGCTGAGATTAAGATTGTTTATTTGCCAATTGTAATAGTTTTATAAGGTTTCGTCATGTGAAGTATACATAAAGTTATAGTTGAAATGGAGAGGTACAATATTTACAATCTATATTTACAATTTTAACTCTATAATATTATTAGATTAACCACTATTGCAAGTTTATATTCTTCTACTGCATAGAAAGCATTCGTAATAAGATAGGACTAATTTAATACAATTTTGAGTCGAACTAATACTCAATGCTCCATTTATTGCTAGTATTTACCTAGAACGCGTTTCGTTAGGACTTCCTAACATCATCAGCTGTTGTCGACTAATGGATGCCGGTTCAGTGAACTCCTCGGAGGTGATAGGTGCGTCTCTGTCGGTATCTTGATGAACTTGAAATTGGGGTTGTCTTCAAAGGTAGTATCGAAATTAAACAATTTACTTTCATATTTCTTTATAAAGATTTTTTCCCACGTGGTTAATGCAGCTGGACCTTGGACACTTTTTAGTAAGTGAATTTCTCGTTCTATGTCATGATTTTCCTTCCAAAAATGGTACGCTACCGCCGATTTATCTATTTCTTTATTCCTTATGTTCCTAAAGTGCTCTTTAAGCCTAATGTTCACGTTCCTTTTTGTTTTTCCAATGTAGAATTTGTCACAGTCCTTGCAATTTATCCGGTACACTCCTGATTTTCTGCCTGTGGGTATCTCCTTTGTATTATGTGATTTCAAAAGGTGTTGTACACTAAATTTGTTCTGTGGGGCCAAAGTAATATTGTGTTCTTTGAAAACTTTTTGGAAAAGGTGTGTAGCTCTGGGATGATAAGTAAATTTTCTGTATGAGGTTTCATTGCTAATTGGGGAGAGAGTAGTTACTTGTTTGCATCTAAGTTGTCTTTTGAATTTATCTATTTTCTTGTTGACCAATTCAGCACTGTATCCATTGTATTCTGCAATGTGAATGATGTTCTTGTACTCTTTGTTATATTCTATCTTGTTTAAAGGTACATTAACCAGCCTGTAAGTTAAACTGTTGATAACAGCATGCTTGTGTTGTCTTGGGTTATATCCATCTGATTTTATGAAATTTTCTGTGTGTGTTTCCTTTCTGTGTATGCCAAATTCAAGTTTATTATGTTTTCTGGTAAGTTATCAACAGCATGCTGTTATCAACAGTTTAACTTACAGGCTGGTTAATGTACCTTTAAACAAGATAGAATATAACAAAGAGTACAAGAACATCATTCACATTGCAGAATACAATGGATACAGTGCTGAATTGGTCAACAAGAAAATAGATAAATTCAAAAGACAACTTAGATGCAAACAAGTAACTACTCTCTCCCCAATTAGCAATGAAACCTCATACAGAAAATTTACTTATCATCCCAGAGCTACACACCTTTTCCAAAAAGTTTTCAAAGAACACAATATTACTTTGGCCCCACAGAACAAATTTAGTGTACAACACCTTTTGAAATCACATAATACAAAGGAGATACCCACAGGCAGAAAATCAGGAGTGTACCGGATAAATTGCAAGGACTGTGACAAATTCTACATTGGAAAAACAAAAAGGAACGTGAACATTAGGCTTAAAGAGCACTTTAGGAACATAAGGAATAAAGAAATAGATAAATCGGCGGTAGCGTACCATTTTTGGAAGGAAAATCATGACATAGAACGAGAAATTCCCTTACTAAAAAGTGTCCAAGGTCCAGCTGCATTAACCACGTGGGAAAAAATCTTTATAAAGAAATATGAAAGTAAATTGTTTAATTTCGATACTACCTTTGAAGACAACCCCAATTTCAAGTTCATCAAGATACCGACAGAGACGCACCTATCACCTCCGAGGAGTTCACTGAACCGGCATCCATTAGTCGACAACAGCTGATGATGTTAGGAAGTCCTAACGAAACGCGTTCTAGGTAAATACTAGCAATAAATGGAGCATTGAGTATTAGTTCGACTCAAAATTGTATCAATTTTGTGCTTCATTGTATCATAGTCCTTAAACAACAGAATAGGACTAATTTGTTTCATTTTTATTTGTTCCTCTCTATTTCTTTAATCCAGTGAGATAAATGATTGTATACCAACATCTTTTGCCTTACTTTCAATACATTTATTTTCTAATGAGCCTCTTAATCTATTTATAAAGTAATTTTCCTTTGTTCTTGTGTTATGTTCATAAATACTTGTATTTTTGTCTTCTTTATGGGAGGTTACAACATCTAATATTTTGTAACATATAGGTATATATGAATGTCTAAAATATGTTGTAACCTCCCAACAAGAATGCCTATAGACAATGCAGCATTAATATACCTAATAGTTTAAATGCTGTTTTGCAGGTGTTTCTTTTTGGATGTTTTTAAGAATTATTATCACTCTTTTCTGCAGCCTAAGTATTTTTAGTATAGGTATGTTTCTTCCCGGCTGATCCTCATAAAATAATCTCATAGCTCAAATGTGATTTAATAAATGCATAATATACTTGAGTCTTCATTATTTGTTTAAATTGTTTTAGAATTATATATACCTATTGAGTTTGTTAGAAAGTTTTTCTATATGTCTGTTCCATTTCAGATTGTCATCTATGACTAGTCCTAAACATTTGTTTCCCTAACTTGCCTGATTTGCTCACTTTTAATTTTTAAAGAGATGCTCGCTTGTGTTTTGTTACTTATACTAATCTGCATCCATTGTGTTTTATTTGTATTTAGTGCCATTCCTAATTAATCCAAGTATGTACTAACTGTCTCTAACAATGCATTTGTGTTACTTTGCAATTTTGCCACTGTATTTGCTCTTACAATAATTGTCTTGTCATCAGTATATCCAATGGCTAATCCTCCAGCTTCCTGAAGTCTTTTGAACAGATCATTTATGTATAAAATAAATATGACCCCAATTTTGATCCTTGTGGTACACCGTGGGTTATATGTTTAAATGATGATTTGCTTTTGGTTAGTTTTCCATCTATGTTATGTAGCTACTACCTCTATGCATTGCTCTCTGTTTAATAAACATGATCTTAGCCAATCTAATGGAATGCCTCTAATGCCATAGTTTTCAAGTTTTAGCATTTTTTGTCATTAATTTTCCAATATCAAAGCAGTCAAATGCTTTAGAAAGACCAAGAAAAATTGCTACCACTAATTCTTTTCTATTTATTGCTTTGATAATTATATCATTTCGTTTGCTTATTAAGTGTGCATAGGTTAAGAGGAGATAGGATGGGAGTGAACTTGGATAGATATTCTTTATGTGGAGGAGCAGACAATGATTTACATTATATAGTAGAATGTGAAAAAAAAGTGGAGAAAGTAGTTTTTACCCAAAAAATGGGAGAATATTAATACAGAAGTTCTAAAATGTACGGTAATCAAGCTACAAAAGGAAGAGGATATAAAAATGCTACGGGAACTTATGTGAAGAGCAAGGGAAAAATGGTATAGAAAAATACAAAAGAGCAACATGAATTAAGTTAAGGTCCACCATGTATAAATAACCACAACATTAATATGTATGGCTGACTAAGGGATAAAATAACAATTCAAGTAATGTGCAAGAATTTTGAAATCCCACCACTAAAAAGTGTCCAAGGTCCAGCTGCATTAACCACGTGGGAAAAAATCTTTATAAAGAAATATGAAAGTAAATTGTTTAATTTCGATACTACCTTTGAAGACAACCCCAATTTCAAGTTCATCAAGATACCGACAGAGACGCACCTATCACCTCCGAGGAGTTCACTGAACCGGCATCCATTAGTCGACAACAGCTGATGATGTTAGGAAGATCCTAACGAAACGCGTTCTAGGCAAATACTAGCAATAAATGGAGCATTGAGTATTAGTTCGACTCAAAATTGTATTAATTTTGTGCTTTATTGTATCATAGTCCTTAAACAACAGTATACTGCAATATTTATTTTATTGTGACAATACTTAGAATACAATTTTGGTATAACATGAACACATATATTGCTTTAATATACAAGAATTTATATATTTTAATATGCATGCTAAGCATTTTCAAGACTATCTTAGCTTGTATCTTTAATGATACAATTCTCCATAAGATGTACATTTTTATTGTTAGTTGCTCCTGTGTATGCCCCTATTGCAGTGAATCACCATGCACATCATGAAGTTACCAAAGGTGAATTTTTATGATTTGCAGTAAGACATTATTTATATCGTAAAAAACGATATGTTATATGTCGCTAGACATGATAGATGCAGAGCAATAATATTTGAAATCAATTCCACCGCTGAAGAGAGTAGGACCAGATGCAATGTATATGCGCACAGAGTGTCCAGAGAGGGGGGGGGACCTCTGATGCTACTGATTATACTCCAGTTGCAGCTCAACCTAATTTCCATTCGTTCTGGTGTTAGCGCTTACGAAATCCTCAGCCTAGTTATGACATTTGCTTTCAAGTGAAAGGTTAATGAGTTCAAGTCTCCTTCACTGTTTTGTATTTTTTATTTGTTTTATTTGGTTGTTTGGTTGTTTCTTAATATTTTGTCTAAGCTTTTTTAATTCTTGAATAAATGTATGCATGTTATGGAGTAAATTCACCTTGTCAGTGCAATTAATAACAACTCTTTCCAACAAAGGTTGAATCCTGCTTAATACTTTCACATGCTGTATGTCTAAACGGGAGGTGATTTAAAGGGTGAACGAACCTACATAAAATAAAAAATAAATGCAACTCATGTCAAGTTTGTACACGTTTGCCATGTTGTCCAACAGGCTATCCTCTACACACTAACTACACGACCCTGAATCAAGGAAGTCATAGTAGTTTTATTGCACTGGCCAATCAGATTCAGTTTTTAGTTATGCCATTTCTTCCTATTAGAATTTACATATTAAAAAGATTAAGAAAAAAATTAGGCACATGACAGGAACCAAACCAATGGCCTATGGAACAACAGTTTTTGGTGCTATGGATTGGGCTACCAGTACAGTTAGAGGAACACCACTAGGATAGGCTACATGATGCAAGAAGACAGTTAATCGCTGTTCAGTGTCACACTGGCAGGTGATTAGTTCAAGATTTGAGAGATCTTTGAGGCATTAAATTTTGAGAACGCCAATAACGAACTACTAAGAATCAATATTTCTTTGCTTAGGAAGTAGTTTTAAAGATATTGTAATCCAATAATTTTACCTGCCTTATTTAAATACCAACTTATCAGCATCTGATACCAATTATTTTTAATACAATTAACTATATTATGTTTAGCCGCAGACCGTGCATTGCCTATCTCAACTTGCTTATATTAGACATGTTTACAATCACTGAAATTATTTCAGTGTAAACCAATAAACCAACCACAAATAATTTTTATATTATTTCAGTGTGTTTCATTAGCACCCTGTACAGCTCTCCAGATAGAGATATGTGATCAAAAACAGTTGCCTAAATATACAGATCTCCAGATGTAAACGTGTCACTTGTATAACTAAACTGGATAACAGTTCTATCACATCTAACAAGAAAATATGAAGGCCTCATTATATGTGGAGGATGGTATGTAGACTTCTTAGAAAATAGCAAAGGCCACAAGGAAACATTTCTTGAAAATTAACTGTACACAGAATGCTTACAATTATTTGGGAGTGTGTTAATGCATCTTGAACACCACACTTCTGTTATAACTGTGTACTTTCCACATACTGGTTTGTTGCATCCCATACACACATCATGAGTTTTGTTTCCTGCACTTTGTACCTAACGTGTGTTTCTGAGACTCTTGGATTTCTTTTCTTCATTTATCATCAAAGCAATCTGTGGATTTGGCAATGTACAATTTCTCATTGCTTATATGTGAAGCACAAAGTTCCAGAGCCAGCTCAAAAATGAAATCTTTGCAACTGATCCTTCTTCCCGTAACCAGCCAATACAAGATTCATGCAGTTATTGCAGCTAGATCAGGTATATTGTACCATAGATGTACTGGCCACCTTCATGAACCAGATTTTACTGTGTAGAGCTATACATCTGGTCAACTATATCAACACTAAATTTGGTTGAGTTGTAAAAGCTTAGTGCTTGGAGTTTTCTTCTCATTATTGGCAAGATCCACTCTAGGATGGATAGTACTAAGGGTTATTACATTTTTTCTAGGTTTACACTGGTAAATTGTCAATGTTCTATTAGAACCAGCTTTCTGCAATAAAACCGTACTTCGTTGAGATTGTTGCCCTTCTTTCACTAATGGACGGATGCAGTTTTTCTACAAATATTGCCGCACATGTCATAGTAATGCAATGTTGCATATCCTCTACTGTCGTTGGCGGTTCTTGATACACTTTATCTGTCACTGTGCCCCAAAGAAAGATGTTTAATGGCGTCAAGTCTGGGGACCGAGCTGACCATCGCACAGGACCTTCCTGTCCTAACAACCTATTTGAAAATTTCGCATCCACAACGTCTCTGGAAACTTGTGCATAATGTGCGGGACATCCATTATGCTCAGGAATGTATTCAGAAGTCAATTTCCTGGGGGGTCCAACAATCTACGTTGAATTATTTGCTTTTAATAATGTGACTTTGTGGATTTGTAGAATTAAAAGTCCGAGTTGTAAAAATTTAAAATGTTCTTTATTGGCATAGAAATACACTCACAGTAGCAGTATTACATCACATACACAATCTACCAAGGTCGATGATCACAACAACAGCGTTCTGATTACACCTGTTTACAACATCAGCTCTCGTTACAACACTTTACAGCAGTTTACTATTTACAACTGTTTACTGCATACGACTGATTCTTGGCGAGTCGTTGCTTTCTTTAAACATCTCATCTGATAATACCAGACTGTTCCAGAACAATAAAGAAACTGAATACTCTCTTTCAATCAAGATGTCACCAGAAATTTCCATTTATCTCTGATTGTTTCGGCAGATCTTTATCTGCGTGCTATCTTTATCAGTTCCTTTGTGTAAATAAGCCGCGTTATCGCTCCGCGCGAACCTTTTATGCACGTCGCCGCGACACTGCTTCCTCCTCAAGGCTGGTCGTCCCGAACAGCACCATCGTAGCGGGCCAGACGATCCAGGTGTACCACCAACATTTTCCCTCGGGGCACCTTCTGGATGCGACAGACCACGTCGTTAATCTTCTTCACCACCCTGTACGGTCCTTGCCATGGCTGTAGAAGTTTCGGGCATCGTCCCTAGGTCCGGGTAAGGCGGTACAACCAGACCAGGTCACCTTGCTGGAACCCTTGGCTGTTGACTTGCGGTCGCTCGCCTTCTGGATGTTCTGACGAGCCATCTCATGCATGTCGTGGAGATGGTCCACCAGGTTCTCCACATACTCAGTTGCTGGCTGTTTTGCGTCCAGGGGGCTCCCAAAGGCCAGGTCACAAGAGAGGCATGACTCTCGGCCGAACATTAAGCTGGCTGGCGTCATCTCAGTGGTGTCGTGTGTTGACAAGAGGTAGGTCAGATAGAACAGTGGCACCTTGACGTCCCAGTCTCGCTGATGGCTGGCCATGACCTTCCTCAGGTGTTCTAAGGTCTTGATGTACCTTTCGACCATGCCATCTGACTGCGAGTGTAGGTGTGTTGTACGGGTCTTGTTCATCCCAAGTCTTTCCAGTGCCTCCTTCATCAGGTTGGAAACAAAATTGGTGCCCTGGTCGCCGTGGAGCTCTAACGACACTTTAAATCGGCAGAATACTTGCTCCACGAGGCAGTCTGTGATTGTCTTTGCCTCCTGCTTCGGGACGGCATACACCTCCAGCCGGTTGGTAAAGTAGTCCACGACCACCATCAGGTACTTGTTGCCTCGGTCGGACACGGGGAATGGTCCAGCTATGTCGACGGCGGTCCTTTCGAATTGCGCTCCGACGTTGTACTGCTGCATGCGACCCCGGCTCCTAATCTGGGGGCCACGACTCGCTGCGTACACGTGACGGCATCATCTCTCAGCTTCTGCTCGGAGCCTCAGCCAGTAGTAGCGCTGCCGAAGTTTGTCGATCGTCCGGTTTGATCCCAGGTGTCCTCCTGAAGTACCGGCGTGCACTTCCTCCAAGGCTCTGGTGGGAGGTTGACTAGGGCTTTGCTGGCCAGCTGCTCAAAGACCAGGGCGAACTCCTGTAGTGTCTCCCCCTGGCTTCCCGTAGGGGAGGGGATCCGTCCTCTTCAGTTGCCGTGGTGCGGGCGCTGCGGACCCTTAGCACTCGTGGTACCTCTGATGTTACTAGAGGAATATCAGGCCGAACATCTGAGCCCCTCCCTCTGGGAGTTGTTCGGATTGGGTTGGTCTCGGGGGCAGTGTGTTCCCGATACCCATGGGAATCGGGTACGTATTCGGACGGGGTTGAGGGAAGCCATTAATTCTCCCGGGTAATGGCCTGCAAAGCTAGTAGAAGGTGTGCTAGATCACCAGACGCCCCACCGAGGTCATATCGGTAGCCTTCACCTTTGGTGTTGGCGCGCATAAGTGGCATATCCACTTCCATCCCGTCTTGTGTCCTTGGACCAGATGGGGGGATTGTTAGTAACCCAGGTCTTGCCCTATGGAAAGCCCCACGGAGGACGCCGAGTGCCCTTTGGGGCAGCTCGGGTAACTCCCTGGTTTAAAGAGGCCCGGGTTTTAGTCCTACGGGTCCAGGACTGATGGGAGTAGACCCTCTGGACTCAACTGTCTCTCCTGGCTGCTGCGACCTTGATTTCAGCTGGCTTCGGTACGCTGCGGCTAAGCGGTGGTTTCCGAAGTGGTTCTCCAGGACCTCCCAGATGTCCTTGGGCGCAACCGCTGTCTGGACAACGTTCAGGACTTTTGCGGCCCGTCCCTGGAAGCTGGCTAGTAGCTGTGCGGCCTCTTCCTCTGGTGACCACTTGTGTTTGGCCACCGTGTCGAACTGGCGGCGGAAGACTTCGAAAGTTTTCGCGCCGTCGTATTTAGGAGGTTTGACGCGCGCAGATGATGTGTCGCGTCTCGGCGCATCGACCTTTAAATCCTTTAACCTCCTGCCGACGACGTCCTCCATCGCGTTCAGGGACTTTGTGTTGCTGTCGGCCTTTCCCTCCAGCTCGTTAACGCGGCTCGCCAGGTCTTCGACGCGCTCGCCCAACTCTGTGACGTCCTCTTATACGCCAGCCAACTGCTCCTGAAACTTTGCGGTGAGGGCCTCATTCGCCGCTTTCATTTCCGTGGTCAATTCGGTCATCTTTGCGGCCATTGTCGTGGCCAAGTTGTTGTTTGCAGCTTCCGTCTTCACAGCGAGGTTGTCATTCGCCGCCTTTATTTCCTTCAGCTCGGCGATGAGGTTGTCGTTAGCCGTCTTCATTTCTTTCACTACCGCTGCCAGGTTGTTGTTTGCCGTTTCCGTCTTCGTTGTTAACTCGACCTTCATTTCTTCCATTTTCTGTAAAATCTTTTCCAATGCCGCGTCCATGGTCAAATGTTCCACTTCCTGACACCAATTGTGACTTAGCGGGTTCGTAGAATTAAAAGTCCGAGTTGTAGAAATTTAAAACGTTCTTTATTTGCGTAGAAATTACTCACAGTAGCAGTATTACATCACATACACAATCTAGCAAGGTCGATGATCACAACAACAGCGTTCTGATCACACCTGTTTACAACATCAGCTCTCGTTACAACACTTTACAACTGTTTACTATTTACGACTGTTTACTGCTTACGACTGACTCTTGGCGAGTCGTCACTTTCTTTAGATACCTCATCTGATAATTACAGACTGTTCCAGAACAATCAAGAAACCGAATAATCTCTATCAATAAAGATGTCACCAGAAATTTCCATTTATCTCTGATTGTTTCGGCAGATCTTTATCTGCGTGCTATCTTTATCAGTTCCTTTGTGTAAACAAGCCGCGTTATCGCTTTAATGCGCGTCGCCGAGACAATAATTAATCAGGAATGTATTTTTATCATGTTAGTAAAAATAAAAACAGATGTAATATATTACTTTCACATGACTTTCTCCACCCAAGCCTCTACAAATTGTTCTTAGAAAAGTTTGTTTTTGTCTTGTTTCTTTGGATAAAATCTGTAGAAAGACCTTTAACTGCACATTTCTGTTCTTATACCTGGGATAAAATACTATAAGCAATAATCAGATATTTAAAAAGCGAACCACTGATTGATGCATTTGAAGTATTAGTTCTCCTTGAATGAAAAAGGAAATAGGAACTTAGAAGCTAAAAATTACATACATTTAAGTAAGTATCTGAGAATTCTGATTACCACAAATAATATATCGGAATTGGTTAACTTTGCAATACATTATTATAATTGACATTATTTGTGTATTTTATCGAGTTCTACAGCTGCTGCGCAGTAACTTTTCATTTATCTCTTAGTTTATAATAGTTATACAGACCTCACTTCCAGTAAAGCAAACTTCAGGGTTTATCCTCAGAAAATTCACAATAGGCATTTTATTTGTTTTGTAGCTATCTTAAATATGTAGTGTTTAAATTAAAATTATTCAAGCCATTTTTAGACGATTTTCTTGAAAATCTTCGTTTCGCAACCTTGAAAGATAACGAAATTAAATCCTACATTTGATATTCCTCCAATATTTGGGTTCAGGAGCACGCGCAGACATTTTTTTAAAGATTTTTTTCCTGTTCTGGTGTCCTCAAAACTTGTATTCCTGATGACATCTCAATATCAAATTTTAAAATGGAATGCGACACGTTTGTGCTTACTAAGCACGTGATAGAGGCACTAAACAATGATGTCATACAGTGACATTGAGTCTCTCTGGTTCTCACAATTTCGTAACTCATATAAAGCACGATTGCTCCATTCCGTATCGTCATCAGGCAAACTTTGGTTATAAATGATTTCAACTGAAGCCCGCATCCATAGTTTGGTGGTAGCGTGTCTGACTCCCAGTGAACAGATAGTGGCCAACCTTGCCGCGTAACTGTCTGCAAAGATAAGACGCAACGTTCCATTATGTAGAGCGAGCGAGAAAAAGGGAAATGCTTTCATGAGGAGGTGGGGTGAAGTGAAAAAATCCACCTTTGCTCATATGAGCGAAAGTTGGGCACCACAGAAGCAATTTCCAATCGAGAGCAAGATAGTTTTCTCTATAGGGCTTTTAACAGGGCTTTCCCATACATTAAGAAGACGAATGTCGGGTAAATCTTATATTCTAGTCTCTCTAGACTGATGTGATGGTATCACCCGTTTCATTTACTGCCCAATATGATTATCCAGTTAAAGGACGTTAAAGTATTAAAAATAAATAAATAAATAAATAAATAAATAAATAAATAAATAAATAAATAAATAAATAAATAAATAAATAAATAAGTAAGTAAGTAAGTAAGTAAGTAAGTAAGTAAGTAAGTAAATAAATAAATAAATAAATAAATAAATAAATAAATAAATAAATAAATAAATAAATAAATAAATAAATAAATAAATAAATAAATAAATAAATAAATAAATAAATAAATAAATAAATAAATAAATAAATAAATAAATAAATAAATAAATAAATAAATAAATAAATAAATAAATAAATAAATAAATAAATAAATAAATAAATAAATAAATAAATAAATAAATAAATAAATAAATAAATAAATAAATAAATAAATAAATAAATAAATAAATAAATAAATAAATAAATAAATAAACAAATAAACAAATAAATAAATAAATAAATAAATAAATAAATAAATAAATAAATAAATAAATAAATAAACAAACAAACAAACAAACAAACAAACAAACAAATAAACAAATAAACAAATAAATAAATAAATAAATAAATAAATAAATAAATAAATAAATAAATAAATAAATAAATAAATAAATAAATAAATAAATAAATAAATAAATAAATAAATAAATAAATAAATAAATAAATAAATAAATAAATAAATAAATAAATAAATAAATAAATAAATAAATAAATAAATAAATAAATAAATAAATAAATAAATAAATAAATAAATAAATAAATAAATAAATAAATAAATAAATAAATAAATAAATAAATAAATAAATAAATAAATAAATAAATAAATAAATAAATAAATAAATAAATAAATAAATAAATAAATAAATAAATAAATAAATAAATAAATAAATAAATAAATAAATAAATAAATAAATAAATAAATAAATAAATAAATAAATAAATAAATAAATAAATAAATAAATAAATAAATAAATAAATAAATAAATAAATAAATAAATAAATAAATAAATAAATAAATAAATAAATAAATAAATAAATAAATAAATAAATAAATAAATAAATAAATAAATAAATAAATAATAAATAAAAAGCTAGGTTCCTTATGAAATTACGCAACGAGCAATTTTGAGACAGTCAAATGTACATAACAATTGTTATATAGGATGAGATGTTTCGAAAATAGCTGATACAAGGGAAGTAGAAATTGCGGGAGTTGCGTATTTTATGAGCTCCACGTTTCTTGTAACCTGATATTTTTATCTATGATACCATGGTCTTAGTTAAACAATCATGGAAATTAAAGAGGTGTTTATCGCCTTTTCCCAAAAAATTCAAAATTGTCGTGTTTCAAACATGCAGCATTTTAATCGGAATCAATAGACATGTTGCTGACAGCAAAAAATTGACGAAAGTTCTTCTATCCAAAAGAAAATGTTCACTCACTTTGGTCAAGGACCCTCGTTTCAGGTTTAAGAATAACTCAGTTCTGAAGACAGTCCTGAGGACAAGCTAGAGGTGCACAGTCACGAACAAAAGAAAGAGTCACAGTTTCAGATCCATTTGGTCATTTAGTCATTTGTTGCTCATATTTTTCTCAGATATTTTTATTTATTGTGAAATTATTTTTTTTTATAAAAGTACTTATTGAGATTTTAGTTAATTGATGGAAATTAATCATTTCTTCACACTAGCACTATATAGGCTAAAGTTTTTTATAGATAGAGTCAACATGAAACATTCAATGCCACGGCCGGGATTTGAACCACGGATCTCCTGGTTTCCGTCCAGTCGCTCTTACCCATTGAGCTACCATGACCAACTTGCCGTCATGATATTAAATCCTCTATTTGACTCGTATATTTCCCGGGTAAACCACTAGGGGCTCTCGCATCCGAGATACACCGTTTGTAGCGAATTACTATTGTAAGTACTTGAGTCCCAGGCTTCATCATTTAACTCTTATTATTTTAGTTAATTGATGAAAATTAATCATTTCTTCACACTAGCCGTATATAGGCTAAGGCTTTTGATAGAGTCAACATGGAAAATTCAATGCCACGGCCGGGATTTGAACCACGGATCTCCTGGTTTCCGTCCAGTCGCTCTTACCCATTGAGCTACCATGGCCAACTTGCCGTCATGACATTCAATTCTTCATTTTACTCGTAAATTTCCCCGGTAAACTACTAGAGGCTCTCGCATCCGAAGTACACCGTTTGTGGCAACTTACCATTGTAAGTACTTGAGTCCCAGGCTTCATCACAAACGGTGTATCTCGGATGTGAGAGCATCTAGTGGTTTACCGGAGAAATATACGAGTCAAATGGAGAATTTAATGTCATAACGGCAAGTTGGCTATGATAGCTCAATGGGTAAGAGCGAGTGGACGGAAACCAGGAGATCCGTGGTTCAAATCCCGGCCGTGGCATTGAATTTTTCATGTTGACTCTCTCTACTTATTAAGAGTTTTCATTGCACTGGAGGGCCTTGTTTTGTACAGTGAATAGAGACGTTAAGAAGAGAAGCTTAAATAAACTTTTTCGATTCATTTTAAACTGTTTTATTTCAACGATTTATTTATTAAGAGTTCGGAATGACAATTCATTTGGAGGGTCCGGATCCCCTGGAACCCCCCCCCCCCTTAAATACGTCCCTGATTATGCTGGAACCACATTGGTAGATGCGTTTCCAACCCCACATCCTCCATGAGCAGGGGTAGTGTGAGTTGCAGAAATTATGCATATCGCTGTCCTTTTAATGTTCCCTGATAAAAATAGGGACCTAAAATACGGTTACCAATGATACCGCACCTAACATTGACTCTTCCCTGTCGCTGATGAGCAACTTGGCGAATCCAGTGGGGATTTTGCACTAACCAGTAGTGCATGTTCGGCAGAGTTACATGATTATGATTTGTAAATGAAGATTCGTCCGTAAACAACGTATTACTTAGGAATGCTGGATTACCTTGCAACTGCTGAAGTGCAAAATGACAGAAGACAATTCGGGATTCAAAGTTATTCCCGTACAACTCTGGTGCAGTGAGATATGGAACGGATGAAACCGATGCCTTTACAAATTTCTACTCACACTAATCGGCTTATTCCAGAACCTCGTGCAATCTGTCGGACACTCACCTCAGGACTGTGCACTACAGCACTCAGAACAGTAATTTCGTTTCCAGTGCCAGTCGCTGTCTTTGTACGTTGTCGCTTTGTGGGAGCCCAGCTTCCTGTTTCCCAGAGTTTCGTGCAATGTTGACAATGGTACGAGGCGGAGGACACCGTCAATCTGGAAATCGTTGAGCATACAATGACACAGCTGCGGTTGCATTTTGCGACATTCGCCGTAAACTAAAATAATACCCAGGTTTTCTGCATTACTGTAGACCGGCATATCGACTAGATGACGTCAACTGTTACACGCCACACGAAAACGTGGTTTAATGTGTCAATATGGAAAGCAATATACGAAACTTTCGTGAATTACGTTACAGTATGACAGTAGGCCAGATCAGGAGACACTAACAGACTGAAGCTAGTACGTGTCGAGCTGATATCAGTTTGTTTACAGCAGGCTACAGGCCAGTGCAAGCAACTTCTACTCTGAGCACAGAAGTACATGCGTTGCATTAGGTACGTCAGAAACGGTGGCGCCATTGCCATCCCGTAACAGCCACGTATTTCAAAATGTACGAGGTATAGAAACGTGAAACCAAGTGTGTTATCAATAATAATTTGTAGCTCTAGTTTTCATTTTGTTAGAATAAGCATACATATTCCATTTTAAAAAGTGCAACTTGGTGTTGGAAGTGTTATTTGTTTACTTCTATGGATTGTGCATACCTTCTCATTGTGTGAGCCTCTGACATATCCTGGGCTATTGGAATTTTCATATTTTGTTTCATTTTGGAGGTATTTGAGATCAATTCGGATGTAATGAGAAATTGATTGAACACACTTTTGATGGTGTAGCAACAATGGCCAGAAATTTGAATGGGGTTCAAATATTAATCATGGTCACGCATCCAGAAGTATTACCTTTTGATCGTTACACTAATGTACTATACCTTTCATGTATCAAAGTACTACAGATATCTAAGTGAAAACTTATTGGAGCCTCTAATGAACTTGCAGCAGCTTTTTCAAAATCTTCAGAAGTGCAAAATTGTTGGACCAAATTTTGCAACATTGGCTTCTACATGTGTGCCCAATGCAATGGAATTACTCTTCCACATCAGTAAACAGTGTGTGCAGGAACAGAACTCAACTGTGTAATGTAATTATTTTGTGCAATTCTAGGACACCCTGCAGAGAGTAAATCAGATATTTTAGCACCAGTTGATGGCTATTTGCCACCTTTGGAAGATTTCAAATTTGTTTTTCTTCTTAACACATCCAATAAAATATTTTCCTTCACAGATGTACTGTATAATATTCTCCATAACCAGATAAGTGATATCCTGTACTTTCAGCAGAAAATTCTAGAAACTTGGTGTTTTATAGCTGCATTGCATGATGATTTTGAACAGGTTTTTCAAGAAGTTTTCTCTCAAGTAAGAGAACTTTCTAAGAGAAGAAATGTAAACTATATGAGTAAACACATTTGCTGCAAAGTGTACTAACCACTTGGAAATGAAACTTCAAAATTATACTAAACCGAAATGTTTAAATTTACTAGCACTTTAAAACTATGAGCAGTATACTAAAGAGGGCCTTTTGAAAGCTACTTTCAAAGTCTTTTAGCTACTTAAGGAATATTTTTCGAAGCCATTTGGTGGAAATATGAGCTGATTGAAATGGACGGTAGTGAAGAATTTGAAAATAAAATCATGAGGAAACTTGCAAAACTGCTGAGTACTAATTCAACTCTAAGAATCAGTTTTCATTAGATTCATACGTTATTGTTTTTAATGTGTACCATTTCAGTGAATACTTCTTCATAGAGATGCCATTTTCAGCCCTGAAGAGAATTAAAAGTTACTCTCAGAATTCTACTGGAGAAAAGTAGTTATCACATTTTGAAATTATTTCAATTGAAGTGCATTTGATAGAATACCTCAGAAAAAAGGAGTAGTTGTTTGAGGAGATAGCCTCAAATTTTCATCTTAGGGCCAATGGATGGAGTTTCTATTGCATTGGTATTTCTGCAATTTGTGCCATAGTTGAGTCAAATAGAAGTTTATTATTTTAAACAAGGTTCTGTCTATTTGTCATTTATTATGTTTTCTTAAAAATAACTAATTTAGTTCATACAAATTTAAATTATAATTGTATGAAGGGAATCACATATTTGTTTTTTAACATCTACTTAAAAATCATAATACGAAGTGCTTCGGCTTGGCCAATTGCCGCATTTCACTGCTTAGTGGCAATGTTCTTTAGAGGGCTAAGATGGAGTGAACTGTAGAGACTGTCATATGTAGTGAAAAGCAAACTAAGATATATTACTTGATAGCATGTAAAGAGTTAGAGAAGTGGAAACAGGATGTTTGGGACCCAAAAGGGACAAAATGAGCCAGGAAATGATTGCTATAAAAGTATTACCAGTTAAAGAAGGAAAAATAATCAAGTAGGTATATGGGGGAGTTTTCAAGAAGAATCGAGAATAAATGGCTAAGAAAAGTAAAACAAGTAAGAGGAAAGCAGTAGGAAGGTAAGAGAAATAAGAGTAATGAGAAAGTAGGAATCAAGGAAGTGGAAAGGGAAGGAAAAGAATAAGAGCTGACTGAAAACCAAGGGCCAGAGTGCCATGTGCAAAATGGCTCTATAAAGGATGGAAAGTTGGACTCACTTTGTCCTCAATGTAAGTAGCTTTAAGACTTGGCATACATTATCTAACATTTTTTGTATGATCTTCTGTACAAATAAATATTTTACTTAGATAGAGTCAACATGAAAAATTCAATGCCATGGCCGGGATTTGAGCAGGAGATCTGTGGTTCAAATCCCGGCCATGCCCGGGATTAAAAACCTTAGCATATATACGGCTAGTATGGATTAATTTCCATCAATTAACTAAAATATTTTACTTATTCATTTATCCATTCACGCAACAAGATAAATGTAACTTAGAGTGAATTTTACAGCATGATTCAGAATTAGAGAAAGTTACTTTCTTCACTCCAAAGTTCAGACATAATGATTGTTACAAAGCTTACACCAAATTAATTTCAGGCTAAGCAAATGCTTTGATATAGGTAATACCTAACTTCAATAGTTTAACTCATACTAGAGTTCTTATCAATAGAATATAATTATTTATAAATATGATATAAATATCAAAAATACTGATTGTTGCCAGTAAGCCTAGAAATTGCAGCTTTCTGAAACAGATTGTAGGAAGTATAGTTTAATCACTAACTAGTTCTATTAAATATATTAACTTACTTAAACCTGCGTGTCTTATCCAGAACATAACCAGCAATAATAGAACCCACCATTCCAGCAAGCACCATTATTAGTCCTATGCGACCAGCATCCTCACCTTTGCCCTATCAAAAGAAAAGATTAAGTATAAATTTGCTCATAAAATACAGAGCTCACCTAAAGCTTATCTAAATGAAATGTCAGAGAAACAGTAATATGCAAATAATATGCAAACAATATGCAAATAATAGATAAAAATAGTAGATACTAGATGAAACTAACTATTAAACAAACATTCTATGCATTCATTCACTCAAAAGACATTTGACTGGTTAGTTGCACCCCATATTATTCAGTCCAAGAGTTTCTCAGTGATAACAAGAATAACACTTCCAAAAAGTAGAACTTACTAAGAAATTACTGGTAATGTATACTCATTAATATTGTGCTTCAGTTGTACTTAATCTGTGGTATATAGTATTCTGTTTATCATTTGATGAGTGTTGTTATATTTTAATTAACTTAATTTGTCCTAATAACATTTGTACTTAATTTATTGTATATAGCATTCTATTATTTGATGATGACTTGTTATAATCTAGTATACTTTAACATATTCATTCTGTTACACATAGCATTGTACTAAATACAATTTGACAATTACCACTGTTATATTTTAGTGTATCTAATCTGTTGTACATAGTATTGTATACATCATTCACCAATCACTATTTCTTTACCCTAATGTACTCTCTTAATTTGTTACGTAGCATTGCATTTATCGTCTATTGCTGTATGAAGCCTAATGGCAATAACATTTATTTTTATTATTAATTAATTAATTTATTTATCTTGAGCACATATCCACTCAAATCTGTGATTAATCTGAATATTGCAGAAGATAATTTTCTAGGTAAATCTGGAATTGTTTGAAGTTTATTTTGAAGAACCTGAAATTAAGCTTTTCAGATGAAGTAAGATATCTGTGATGATTGATTGTGAAAATGCTTTTAATCTTTTAACCATTTCATAGGGGATATTTTGTTTTGTTGTTTAAGCTATTTGGGAACCTTACTTGCCAACATATCCACTTGCTCATACTCAAAAGTTCCACAGGGTGGAATCCATTGGAAAACTGTACACTTATTTACAGTTTGGTCATATCTAATCATATTATAAATTTCATTTCTTTTTTCTTTTTTGGACCGTCAGTTGATGTAATAGCCTAAATAGCTGTTTTGTAATCTGATAAGAAAACTATATTGGAAAGCTTATTTGCCCAGCCAAAAATTTTTTGTAAGGAAGGATATTTAGCATCAATTTCTCCATCAAAGCTTGTGAAATAATTTCCAACATGCTTATACAAAAAAAAGAAATTATAGGATAAAGTCCATTCATCATCATCTGCATATCTTATATTTGTGGTTTCAAGGGCATATGCTTTAGCTTCTTTCCTTTCCAAATTTCCCTTCTTTTTAAATTCTGCAGTAAAATACGAAGGTTGTATTCTAGTTCAGTGGGCTTTTAAGAGGAATGGGAGGTTCTATTTTGGATGGATAATCTAGTTTATTTCTTAGTGGTTGAACCAACAGCATTTAATCTCTGGGGATATTTGGGAAATTTGAAGAAGAATGTACCCATGCATTGTTTATAATATTTGTTAATTTTTTTACACACACTCACATATGCTGAATATTTATGCATCCTGAATTTGGTTAATTTGTCTAAATCAGTATTTTAGTGAACATTTATATTATTAAAATGTAAATGTATTTAGTATTATAAAAAAATCTTTCAGTACTCAAGTTACAATGTTAATGATTGTATAATGTACACTTCAGAACACACACACACACAAAAAAAAAAAATTACAATCGGCTTTTCTTTTACCCTGGCATCTAGATTCTAAACTAGGGCAAAATATCTGATCATTTACAATTTTGTTTAGAGTTTTACATTTTTAAAATTTACAATTTTACAATTTTAAAACGTTTACAAATTTTTATGAATTTTATAAATTATTTAACAAATAATTATTTATAAACTATATGCATGTGCAGATATATGTAACCTATACCTCTTAGCTAACTAGCTAATCTAATAGTCACTGTAACCCAATGACTTTACATATCCAATCATTTTAATTCGATCCAGCAGTCCTACTTCTATTAGAACAAATTAACAGTTATTACAACAAAATAGTTTATAATGAATTGTCGTGCATGTATACTTACTGGAAAATGCATGACTACTATCTGGTTGAGAAGAGTAGAGATGGCATAAAACACACCAACATTGAGGCCATAGGATACTAGAAGCAGAATATAGGGAACGTTGGTAAACAGCCGTATTAATGTATTTTTGAAGTCTTTGTTTTCCACATTGTCTCTGACTAAGGCTTGTGCAGGACTGGGAGGCAGCTTTGGATGATCCTTGAAAACTGTAACAGGAAAGCAGTTGTATGAAAAATGAAAAAATGTATGCAATGAATAAAAATGTAGTTGGATTACTGCCATGAGTAATGCAAGTGCCACATTTTATAATAGTTAAATTAGTACCATGATTATTAAATTTTAGATGAGTCGTATCTCGATATAGTACCATGTACCATGATGTTGCAACAGTATTTAAATGATAAACTATACATAGGCGATAAAGGCTGATGTCTCTGGGATTTTTTAAAAATTAATGTCCTCCATTACTTGGAGGAGTTAAACCAACATCTACATGCAGATCATTATTTAAAAAATTTAAAATATTACCTCTCCCATGTATTTTAATTTTTTAAATTTTAAAATTTACAAAGACAAATTTAATGAAAGGAAACGGCCACTGTACCTTTAATGACACAGTTCTTAACCATAATACTAGACAGAGAATGGATATTCATGTGAATAGAAGTAAACCCAAGAGCTCATCAAAACAGTGTAATAAACCTAGGAATCACTTTTTTTAATAAACTGCCTATAGCCAATAAAACCACTTGCAATTTTTCAGCATTCAAAAATCCGGTTTTAGCATACTTGCTAGACCACTATTTTTGTTAGTGGATTTATGGAAAGTTTATAATATTGTTACATTTCTGAATTAATTGTGTATATTATAAAATTCTTGAGATATTAAATTTAAAGGGAGTCGATTAATGACACTAAACAACACTTACTTTTAAATTTTCCTGGAACATGTTTCAGAGACTTTGCCTCCATCATTAACCAGATATCGACTTGTTCTCAGTGGTGTAGTTGGCAACATTTTGTCATAGGTCTCCTCTGGTGGCGGTTCGAGGAACTTGCTGAACAAATTTTTCTGGGGGATGTTTCTAAATTTTCTTGTTTCTAAATTTCTTTTGGTTTCTTTAGAAACAAGAGCAAAGGAACACTTTAGGAACATAAAATATAAACAATTAGAAAAATCAGTTGTTGCCACGCATTTTGGGGAAAAAAACCACAACATAAATCTAGAACCAAAACTACTAAAACATACATCAGGAGAACAAGAACTGTCCACATGGGAACAAATCTTTATTTCAAAAAATAGGAACAAAGTATTCAATTTCAACATCCCCCAGAAAGATTTGTTCAGCAAGTTCCTCGAATCACCACCAGAGGAGACCTATGACAAAATTTCGCCAGCTACACCACTGAGAACCAGTCGATATCCGGTTGACAATGGAGGCAAAGTCTCTGAAACGTGTTCTTGGAACATTTAAAAGTAGGTGTTGTTTAGTGTCATTAATCGACTCCCTTTAAATTTAATTTATTACAATAACACTGTTTTCAATACTTCCAAGAAAGGAATTCTTGAGATATGTTTATAAATCATTATTTTGTACAAACACTGACTTGTCCTTTATTGGATGTGAATGGTTAATTTACAATTATAGTTAATTGCACTGTATATTCACAATTTGACTTGTCTTATATATATAGTACTCATGTGCAATGAACGATTTACAAGATGAATAAATTATCTGTCTATCGAACGATGAATCAAATGGGAGAAACAATGCTCAAATGAGCTTGAAGCCCATAGAGTTAGTTGACATTCCCCTTTCAGGATGAGGGAAAACCCTGAAGAATGCCTTATTGAGATAACTGACACTGGCAGAGATTCAAACTCAGGACCTCTTGAATGTGAGGCAGACGTACTACCACCAGGTTACTGAGGCAGGCATTTATGGGATGATATTTTATATGACATCAAGGCGATTGATGTTGAAGAAACTATTGTCTTCATAATTTGCTTCATAAAATTAGTAAACAATGATAAAAGAAGAAAAATCAATGATATTGAATGATAAGATAACAACATACATATTCTAAACTAAGCCAAAATGTCATACACAAATAGGGTTTAGTTATCCAAGACAAGAAATCGAAACCTAATGATAAGTGAAAAAATCACTGATTCAGTACAGATCTTATTTAAAAATTAGCCTATAGTATAGGATCTGTGCAAACAAATGTAACTTTAGACTGCAGTATACTGTTATACTAATATTCAAGAGCTTCACCATCTATGTAAGCTATGCCATACTGTTATGAGAACAGTATTTATATGACAATGAATGAGCATTTTTATTAAAAATAATTAAAATTAGTAGATATAATGCACTATTTTAAGAAAGCTAAATACTTTTTATAACTTCACTGACCAACATATTTAAATGACACGTTTTATCAGCATTTAGGAACTTTTATCCTCACCAACACCAGTGGTTTGCATATGAACCTAAAAATAGTGTTTTCTGCTTTTGGGATAAAGAAATTTATTAGCCTACATTCAATGCTCTATGCATATCTATTCCCATATGTCTAGTTACTTGTATTTTAGAACTAGTTCCATTATTTTATTAGATTTTCTATTATATGGTTAAAACTGCACTTGCCAGTTTTCAGTTTGTTTGTATTTTGGTTATCCTGTGTTCTTTAGAATGCTTGCCAATATTTACTTTTGTGTTTCTAAAGTATACTTTATTACAATTTATACATAAAACCTGAATGATTTTTTCCTTATTCTCTGGTGATACATGCATTTTGATATTCCCTTCTGGAAACAAGAAAACCTCAATTTTTGGGTTGATTTCACTTTAAGGCCTTACTTGGAAATAGTCATGGGAGGGAATAGCATCTCTGGTCAAATAGAATTTGGGGTGTGATTATGATGTACCAGGTACAGTTAAATTCAGTGCTGAGCTCTAAGAAGACCTGGTGAAACTAACTACAGGTTTTAACAAAAGGGTTCATTATTAAATTATAGATGAGTCTTATTTATTACACATCAGACTCACTTACGTACCTATATTGAGGACATGTTTTGCAAACCATCTTTTGCATCGTCAACTCTTATGCGACTAAAGCTTGATCCAGTGGTGTGGGTAGTTCTGGAGTTGCTGCTGCCATATGTTGATTTTGTGATGAATTTAAATATGGGGTTGTCTGCTGGCAGGATTTCAAAGTTCATTAGTTGGTTTTTATGTTTTTCTATGTATATTCTCTCCCATATGACGAGTTCACTATGTTTTTGTATGTATTTTAGTAATTTGGTGCTATCTTCAATTTCATGATTTTCAGACCAGAAATGAGCTGCTATTGCGGACTTATCAATATTTTTGTATCTTAAGTGCCTAAAATGTCCTTTCCTTCTAGTGTCTATGTTTGTTTTTGTCCTGTTTATGTAGATTTTTTCACATTCTTTACAGTTAATCTTGTAAATGCCTGACTTTTCTTCTGGTTTTATCTTATCAGTATTATTACTGTTAAGTAGGTTTTTAATGTTGTACTTGTTTTTTGGTGCCAATTATTAGTAAGCATTGAAAAATAATTTGGTTAAATATCAGTATAGTTACAAAGGTAAAGGGTTTTTAAATGATGAAATATTTAGCAGGAACCTTGGGGGCTTTCTTGAAAACAATTTTAGTAGCTCAGGTTTCCAATTTATTTCAAAATCTTGCTCTTTGAAATGTAATGGATGCACCCTCCAGACAGTGGGAAACCAGTAATCTTTTCTTCAGCAAGTTACAGACCATACCTTCATATTTTGGAAAACAAACAAAGTTCTCAAACCACACTTGTTGATGTCTGTAAAAAGCTATCACAGACTGCCATATCTCACCTCAGGCCTGACATTATGTACACTAAATTGTTAGTGTATAAAACATAACTAAATAAGTTACATGAACACCCATCCTTTATTTCTGCAATTCTGTTATTAATGATCATTGTAACAACAATATGCATAAGCTCATTGTCTTCACTGGGCTGTAGATGATTAGGAAAAACATGATTCCACCAACTCTACTCCATAAAACTAATCAATAAAATAATCTTAATATAATTTTGAGTTGAACTAGTACTCAATGCTCCATTTATTGCTAGTATTTACCTAGAACACGTTTTGTTAGGACCTTTCATTAGGAGCTAATAGGGGCGTCTCTGTCAGTATCTTGATGAAGTTTGGATTCTCTTCAAAGGTCATGTCAAAATTAAACAATTTCCTTTCATATTTCTTTATGAAATTTTTTTTCCGCACTTGGTTAATGCAGCTGGACCCTGGACACTTTTAAATACATGGATTTATCATTCCATATCATGATTATCATTCCAAAAATGGTACATTACCGCCAATTTATCTGTTTCTTTGTTCCTGATGTTCTTAAAATGCTCTTTAAGCCCAATGTTCAAATTTCTTTTAGTTTTTCCAATGTAAAAGTTGTCACAGCCTTTGCAGTTTATCTGGTACAAACCTGATCTTTTGTCTGTGGGTATCCCCTTTGTATTATGTGATTTCAAAAGGTGTTGTACACTTAATATGTTCTGTGGGGTCAAAGTAATGTAATGCTCTTTGAAGAATTTTTGGAAAAGGTGTGTAGCTCTGGGATGATATGCAAATTTTCCATATGAAGTTTTACTGTTGGTTGGGGAAAGAGTAGTTATTTGTTTGCATCTTTGTTGTCTTTTGAATTTATCAATTTTTTTTTTTGACCAATTCAGCACTGAATCCATTGTATTTTGCAATGTGGATTATATTATTATACTTTTTGATATATTCCATCTTGTTTAAAGGTACATTAATAAACCTGTAAGTTAGAATCCATTGTATTCTGCAATGTGAATTATATTATTGTACTTTTTGATATATTCCATCTTGTTTAAAGGTACATTTACCAGCCTGTAAGTTAGAATCCATTGTATTCTGCAATGTGAATTATATTATTGTACTTTATGATATATTCCATCTTGTTTAAAGGTACGTTTACCAGCTTGTAAGTTAAACTGTTGATAACAGCATTCAGTAGGCGACAACAGCTGATGATGTTAGGAAGGTCCTAACGAAACGCATTCTAGGCAAATACTAGTAATAAATGGAGCATTGATTACTAGTTCGACTGAAAATTATATTAATTTATGCTTCATTGTATCATAGTCCTTACTCATTGTAGAATAATCTTAGTCTGGAAATCTTGGCTAATAACATCTAAGTAAGAACTTTTACAAAAATATTTTGTTTATATGTGGTTTAACTGCATTGCTATTATTAGAAAATCTATTTTTCCAATGTGAGTTACAATTTTTCTCAAAATATGTACATATTATAACTTAATTTATCATTTTTATTAACTGCTGTTCCTGAAATTTTGCACATTTCCTTGGGAATAGTTTATAATTTTTTCAGTGTTACTGCTAGACATTTAGAAAAACCTTTTAGACAAACAGTTTTATTCTTTTGTTGGATTGGCTTTATCACACAACTGAGGAGCTTTTTGCTAAAGTTGATAGATGTAAAACTTTCTGAAAATGGGTTATATATTGCATCTGAATATATATGTTTTGGTATCTGAATCAGCCTGTGAAATCAGAATTAGTAACAGCTAAATCATGCTGTAATCAGAGAGACCCAAAGTTGCAGGTTTTTACAAAATTTGGTAGATGCAGTCACTTAATTAAAGCAAAACTTGATACTTGATTTACGTCTTATTTGAAATACATACAAGGTCAAGTAATTATCTTAATTAAGAACATTTTACAGTGTTGTAATATTCTGATTAGTGTGTTCTTTTGAGAGAAGCCTTCACCATCTGAAACAAGGAAAGAAATATGAATCCTAGCAATCTTGGTGTTGGCTGCTTAAAATGTCTGCATTTTTAAAGCATGCAATTGTAAGTGTGAAAAAATGTAAAGGTAATAGCTATTTTTTTGAACTTATGAAACATATATGACAATGTTAATATAGATATATTGATAAATAAATTTAAAACTGATGGGTTTTGTGGATTGGCACAAAAATAGATCATATTCATACTTGAAAAACTGAATATATTGTACTGAAGTAAAGCAATAAAATAAGGTTGGTATTAAAAAAATTAAATCAAACTTTCAAATGGTTAAGCATGGAGTACTGCATGCTTCAAAATAAAGTTTATTTTTGTTTGTAATATACATCAATATTTTTGAATTAGCACAAAGAAATGGAAATTTAGTAACTGGATATATGGATGACATGATAGTAATTAAAGGTAAATTAGCAGGTGATGTAAAACTGAAAGCAAATGAGTTAATGGAAAATGTAAAACAATACTATTTAAATTGGGACATGATATTAAAGACCCAAAAGACAGCCTGATAAATTTCCAATTAAAAAACTGTAGCTTAAAAAGCATGAAATTTGAAATAAATGGAGAAAATGTGCCATAGGTCAAGCATACATTTTTTTTGTGATAAACAGTTAAACTGAAAGCTATATTTATACATAGATATAGATAAATAAATATAGGTAAATCCTGACTGATATATGATGAATTAAGTGAGAAATTAAAACTGAAAATTTCATAAAATCAGATGGATAGAATATCATAATAGGTATGATAAGATGGATATAGATGGATAAAACAACACAAGCATGCTGTTATCAACAGTTTAACTTACAGGCTGGTTAATGTCCCCTTAAACGGGATGGAATATATCAAAGAATATAATCATGTAATTCACATTGCAGAATACAATGGACTCAGTGCTGAATCGGTCAAAAAGAAAATTGATAAAATCAAAAGACAACAGAGATGCAGACAAATAACTACTCTTTCCCCAATCAGAAATAAAACCTCATACAGAACATTTACATACCATCCCAGAGCTACATACCGTTTCCAAAAAGTCTTCAAAGAACACAACATTACTTTGGCCCCAGAGAACAAATTCAGTCTGCAACATGTTTTGAAATCACATAATACAAAAGAGAAACCCACAGACAGAAACCAGATAAACTGCAAAGGCTATGATAACGTCTCTACATTGGTGAAACAAAAAGGAATTTGAACATTAGACCTAAAAAGCATTTCAGAAACATCAAAAACAAAGAAATAGACAAATCAGCAGTAGATTACCATTTTTGGAATGATAATCATGATATAAACAACAAATTCATTATATCGATATTTAACTGTGTAATAAATACGACTCATCTAAACATAATCAGTACAATAAGACTATAAAATATATTTTACAGAAAAAAACCAAAATTTATGGTATACAGACATATGATTTAAATAATGACTATACAGGGCTGCGATGTTTCAGCGCTTCACATGAAAGTGAGTCAATAACTTGGAATTTGAGATTTGCTCCTTGTCAAAGTTAAGAATATATTTTACTATTGTATAAACTTGTTATTTGAAATGACTCACACACATTCCTATTCAGTCTGCAAAATACTGAATAGGAATGTGTGTGAGTCAATAGCTACTTATATAACAGATACTGTTAAGAAATTGGGGATGGACAAAAAGTGTGTTGCTTTTGCTGGGGATAGCACCAACAGAAATGTTGGTGGGCTGGGCAGAGCTTCAACAAACAATATATTAATACATTTACAGAACAAACTAAATAAGAAATTGGTAGGAATGGGTTCTCCAGCACATGTTCTACATAACTGTGTTCAACCTGGCCTTGATTTTGGTCTTTCAGTTGACATAGATTCTATCGCACTGAAAATATTTGTTTTCTTTTCTATTTATACAGTGCGTACTGAAGAACTGAGATCTTTTTGTGAGTTTGTTGACATAACATATCAGCAGTTGCTTTCCCATTCAAAGCCATGGTTGCTATCATATTTCCATGTGTTAGTAGAATACTGGAAATGTACCCTGCGCTCAGGTCTTAGCTTTTATCCCAAAGTTCAGTTCCAGTAATAATAAGAAGATTTTTTGAAGATGAACTGAGTGAGGCAAGATTGCACTTTGTCCGATTGCTTAAGGCAGTTTTTCAGGAAAATATTACTGATCTAGAAGTGAAAGCAAACTCAGCAGCAGTCAGACTTTCCATTTTGGAATGCACATTAAAAACACCGAAAGACAGATAAACACTGAGCTTCAAATCACTTAAAGTAAAATATATAATAAAGGAAGAAAAGGGAAGCGTGGTACATTGTAGAATATGACAGGTTTGAGAATGAAATTATTATATATTAATAACTGTGTATATCTTTCCTGTATTCAATATCTACAAAAATGGATGGTCCAATATAATGAGATGCGTATGTTTAAGTGGATGAAGGCCAAAGCATTTCCGTCACGGGAGGATGTTGAGGCAACTATAGTGTATCTCCATGATAAAGCAGATATTGCGATTGATGAAGTGAAATGTTTTGACCAGTTTTCAAATTATGTAAGATTTCTAAGGTCTTCTGAACAACACAAAAGCCCATCAAATGAGGTTTAGTGCAGTTATTTCAATAACTACCCCTCAAAAGACTGTCACTCAGAACTATTGAAAATAACAGAACTTTTTTTTAGTATTCTTAGCCATAATGCAAATGTGGAAAGGTTATTTTCTTTGATTAATGTTCAGTGCACCAAATAGAGGAATTTGAGCATAGATACAGTAAAGCCTATAGTAACTGTTCAGTATAATTTGAAAAATATAAATTGTCAGAAAATTTTCAGCTACTTGATATCGAATACAACTCTGCTGAAACAAATATGTTCAGCAATGAAGTATTTCCTGGTATGCAAAGAAAGAGGAAGATTGTAATGTTAGAGAAAGTGAAACTATTGAAAGTTTTGCCACTAATTCTGTGTGCTAGATTACAATAATCTTTGAAATGAAATAAAACAAGTACTTGTATTTTATTTCTTAACCTCTTTAATGCTGGCTGCTTTCTTAAACCTTAATCATTTGTATCGGACTATACGTCTATGTAAACCTTACAAATCCCTATTACGGACATCAAACAGTTCCATGCTACAATTTGAATGGGGTGAAACTGACAGTGTCCTCTTCTTCTGCCCATGAGATATGGTCACCGTAGTTAATACAGAATGCATTGCTGGTTACCATGGCTATGGATTCGATTCATAGAAGCCATATATTCCGCACCAACTCGTGTTGCCAACACAATACAGGACTTTCTTCTTACTTTTTTGTTTATTTGAAAAGAGTTTTGTATCCTGTGTAAAGACGTAATTTTTAAGTGTGATCAGTGGTTATTGTGTGATATGTGAAGTGTTTAATTTTTCATACTTAAGGGATTTAAAATGAATCCCACAAACGACTTGGTGTATGCCATTCTCCAAACACCCTTTTCTTTATGGAAAAAATGGTGACAAACACAACGTGGGAAATGTAGGCAGGCCAGCACCAATATTATTTGTACAAAAGCTTTGTGACAGAGCATCTTCAAAGTACACCAGGTCATTTAAGACTCATTGGTATGAGGAACATAATCTGTCGGACTGAAGGAGCTGGGAAGAAACACTAACAAAATTGTAGACACTCTTAGGGAAAGCTACATATGTTGTAAAATGCAAAGAGAACGTTAAGCTTAACAGGCTTTTCATAAAATATCCCATTAGGAAAGTAGACAGGAAATGGCAGTGGGCATAATGAAAGCGAGAACTCTTTAAATAAAGATAACTTTAAGAAACTTTTGTATTCATATACAGAGGCAAGCCCCATCGAAATTCAAAACCAATATTCAAGTATAAAATCCGTTTTTGCGATAGTGATTTTGCGAATTTAGTTTAGTCAGTTTTCCGAGTCACCTAATCAATTCGCCCAGAGCTGCACCTGCAATTCAGATTACATAAGTTTTTTGCAGACTAACTTTACAAGATAATGAAGGTTGATAATCTTAATGTAATAAACATATTTTGATATGCAGCAAAATCAATCACTGCCAAATTATCTTTCAGCAAAGAATTCTATGCTAGACAAGTATGGTTGTATAATCATGTGTCATGTTTCATTTGAAGACACAAGTAAAGAAAGATATTTCTTTCTATACTTGGTTGGAAACTCAATTGCCAAAAGGATGTAACCAGGTTACATCCGCAGCACTAGATCTTTTGTTAAATCTAGAAAATACGTCTCTACTAATGGTCCTACCATGATCCATTATTTTCTGATTCTTATGCCGGTCAGAATAAGAACTACATTATGCCGCTGTTGGTTTTTTGGAGCAAAGCAGATGGATGATTTTATTCTTCATTTTTTCCAATACATATAGTTGAATGAATAAAAAAAATGAATAAATTTATTAAGCACTAAAATATTACATTATTAAACTGCTTACTGATAATTGATCCAGGTCATTATTTGGTAAGCAGTGTATTATTAGGTTGTCTCATAAGTAATCTTGGTTTCTTGATTTTGGTGTTTTGGACAATTTATTGGGTTTCTTTGGTTTCACAATGCTATTTACAGGATGCCCTGGCTAGTGTTGCGTGCATTGTGGGTATGTATCAGTCTTCAGCTGTTAATAAACTATCACAAAATGGAGATAACAAAGTTTGCACTTACAGTCCTTCTAAAACACTACTGGAAACATTATAAATCCGCTGCCGCATCTTGAAGAATATGTGAAATGGAAGGAGAAGCTGTCGTTAGTGAGCGTTTGGCACAACAATGGTTCTAACATTTCAACAATGGAGATGAAAACACTAAAGATTCACCACGTTATGGAAGACCTAAAGTATGGAATATTGAGGATACACATCAAGTTTTACAATAAAATTCGCAAAAAAGTAACCGTAGATTTTCAGAGGAACATGGTGCATCAAAAGATACCATACTTTGCCACATTAAGACACTTGGAAAATCATACGGAAGCTGTAGATTGGTACCTCTTAAACTGACACCTCAACTGGCTGAATGTGGAGTGAATATCTGTCGTCAGCTTATTTGTAATCCCATGGATGATAGATTTGTCTGGAGAATTGTCACTTGTGAAACCCTGATGCCTCAAAACAGTGGCTTGATCCCCGCCAACCTGCCAAAGTCTTCATTAAAAAGAATCAGTTCGGTCTGAAAGTAATGTTGTGTGTCTGGTGGAATTTTGAAGGTGTAATGCACTGGAAGTTTGTTCCAAATGGGCGGGCAATTGATGTGGATCTTTATTCTCAACAGCTGGAACTAGTTCATGAAATTTTGAGACAGAGATACCAAGCATTAGTTAACCGAAATAGAGTTCTATTGCAACAGCACAATGCAACATCCCATGGAAAAAATTCAGGAATTGGAAGGAATCAAACTGCCACCACACCCAGCATACAGCCCTGATCCCGCACCATCACATTATCATCTTTTTTCATCAATGGCCAATTAACTACATGGAAGAAATTTTGACAACATTGAAGCAGTGCAAGTGGGTGTCATCAAGAACCAGATACTTGTACCATTGTGGGATAGTAAAACTTGCTGGACATGGCTCAAGACCATAGAATATAATGGTTTATACTTTGAAAATTAGTTCATTGCTTGTCAGAACACATTTCAAATAATTGCTTTTTTTAAAAAAATGATGTTACTTATGAGGCAGTAGCTATATTAATTACAAACATGTTACAAAGGCACTATCTCTGCCATTACTAGTACTACTCTTATCGATACCATTATTGCTCCTATTATTCATTAAACTCTTTGAATATGCTTACACACTATTGCTCATTTCCTTCTTTTTTACAGTTCATTTCCATTTATTTTTTACTTTTTCTAAGAAGTGCCCCATATTCTTGTAATTTTTATCTATAATTTTGTATGTATCAGTTCTCCTCCTAATTTTTGTTCAAATGTATTCTCTCTGCCAAATCTCAGTTATCTTGCATTCAAAACTATATAGTTCACATCTTTCTTTTTCCCACATAATGGGCATTCACCTTGTAAGAACCCATTTTGCTGCCCTTTCAGACTCCACACTCCTGCTCTCAGCCATGCTATCCCCTCCCTTTCTTCATTACCTGTATTATCTATATACTCCTCACTTCCCCAACCTTGTTTTATATCAACATAATATACAAGTGATCTTTTTCTGATAATAATTGGTTGAGCAATTTTTGAATCTCTATATCTTTGAATCTTATTCTAACACACTTCCAGAAACCTCTATAATTTCTTTCACTGTTTCTCCAAATATTGCCTAAGACATTATTTTCCAGATTGTTTCCTAGGATGCTTACCCAGCCTGAACTTAGCAAACTTGTTTCTTGATACTAATATTAGGCAAGTGAGTCAACCTTGTATATACTTTTCTCCACTTACAAGTTTTTTATGAAAAGTATATACAAGGTTGACTCACTTGCCTAATTTTAGTAACAATGGCACTCCACTTTCTGAAATACTTCTTTTTATTCTATATATTGTTTCTTGATGTTTTCAGCATTGTTGTAATAAATTGTCCTCAGCTATGTTCAAGATCCTATACTAGTATTTTAGAGCTCTTTCCATAACTAGTCCTTTTCTTGTCACTTTCACCATTTCACTTTGAGCAACTTCATTTGCTGTTGCTGTTGGTAGTCCCAGAACTTCTTTAAAAGCATCCTGTGTACATAATCCACAGCTTCCCACCCATTTTCAAGTCCCCATACTTCAATGCGATATAACAGTTTTGTCTCAACTATAGTTACATACTTTTTCCAACCACTTTTCCTTGTATCTCAGGCATTTTATATAGACATCCTCTTAAAGCCATCATTGCTGCTTTCCTTTTTACTAGTGTAAAAAGTTTTTCCCATTTGCCTCCTGGTTCGATTTTTATTCCTAAGTAAGCGCTATCATGCACTACTTCATATTCAGCATCCTTCTTCTTCCACTTCTTATATTTATTCAATTTAGCTCCTTTCTTGAATATTAAATTTTGAGTTCTTTCTCTATTTATATTTAAACTCCACTCTAAACACTATTTATCTTCCACCACACCACTGGATCAAGCTTTAGTCGCATAAGAGCAGAAGATGCAAATGATGATTTGCAAAACATGTCCTCAAAATAGGTATGAAAGTGAAGCAGATGTGTAATAAATACGACTCATCTAAAAATTAATAACTATTTATCTTACTGTTGTAAAATGAATTTTAACCTGTTAGTTGTAATGAAAACAAATCATCCACAAAAAGTCGACTAGGAATTTGTAAATTAATTATTACTGGCAAAAGAGATACATATAGTTATAAAGCTTCAAATTCTGTATTCGTAAGAGTGCTGAAAAAATACAGAAGAATGGAAGAAGTTTTGACTCTTGGCTATTACTATAAAATATTAGAGAATTATGGTACGGTAAATCTTCAAACGGACTGGAAGGTGTTGTGATTCACATTGCCTTTCAAGATAGCTCTATAGTGAGTGATTGCTTACAAAATGAATTCAACTGAAAGTAAAACTGTTTCTGTTGAAATGCAGAACACAAAGAGCAAGTCCACTGGAGCTATATGTGCTAAAATGAGTTAAAACATGCGGCAGTATTTTAAATTCCTCTGTTCTTCCAGAAGTTAACATGGTGTTTGAAGTAGAAAAGAACAACATTAAGAAACTCATGCAGGATTTTGAAATGACAGATGAGACAAAGGACTTCCATAGTACAGTTCTAGCAGATGTGTCCCATTGAACTACGGTTGTGAACATTGCATTTTTGTGTTAAAACTTATAATTTTGATCAGTTTTATTAGTATTATAATGAGATTTATTTAGGAAAATACTGCATATATCAAATTTTAAAAAATCAGTTGTTTGTGAAGAATAGAACCCAATATAAAAAAGCAGCACACAACTTTTTAAAACCTCTTTTCATTGTCTATGAACAAAAAATAATTTTTAAGAAAATTGTTATAAAATGTATGATTATGTGTTAAAAATAAAAAGTTAAATTCCTGTAAAATGATTTTTTTTTAATTTTTAATTTTATTGTTCTATTTATAACCTGCCTCAAACTTCAATAATTATATTGGCAGCCTTTCGTTTGGAACATACTGTCCATAGGTTTTGTTAATTCATATGTAGTGTGGTTTTAGTAGTACATTAAATCACACACGCATTCACATGGGTACAGCATATAACCAGGAAAAATTTGAAGGGTTGTAAATACTAATGCATATTTGTTTTGCAGCTGCTATCAACTTTTTGCTGTTATATCTGATACAGCAGTTCATACTTACACACAATGATGAGTACCAGAAGAGCAGATGTGAAAATTGCTACAGAGTAGAACATGATAGTGAAATCCATTTTGGTTTCTTCCATTGTATCTCGCACTTTAACCATTAATGGTGGAACCAGGAATCCAATTGCAATACCCAACTGGAAACAAAATTAAATCATCTTAGTTAAAAAACAAAACATTTAAATAAATAAGAATTTTACTTTCTCCTTATTGTAAATATGTGCAATATATGATTATAAAGCTTGAAACCTTAACTATAAATCCGATACTCATACATTAATAGTTGCTGATGGAGATAGTACCTGCTGCTTGGGAATATATGTATATTTTGATAATGTATATATAATGTTTCATAAATTTGTTTAAAAAAAAAAGGAAATAGAGATGAGTGCACAGTTAGCACACAGTTTTACTCTGTAAGATTCTGTAAGCAGCTTAAGTTAAAAGGGAAAAATAAAAAAAATAAAAACATAAAAAACATTAAACTTTATGGTTTTATCTGAGCATTTTAAAACTTGGGTGAAACACATTCATTTTGCACTACATGAAATAAAATTTTCCATACGAATTATTTCATGAATTATTTCATATTTAGCCCGCATTTCAATTTAGGAAATTTCCTCATTATTAAGCTTCTCTTAGAATAAAAATTAAGTGCAGTTTCTAGGAATTAACTATGAAGCAGTCAGTTGCAACTAAGACTAAAAATCTCTCTTAGGAAGTGTTTTTCTTCTTTTTATTAATACTCCATTTATGTTAAATTTAAAGGGAGTTGATTAATGACACTAAACAACATTTATCATAACAGCACAGTTTTCAACACTTCCAAGAAAGGTATTGCTCCATTTATGTGCTGACTTTAGTTGACTCTAAGGTCATATCGACCTTTTTTCTTATTTTGTTCCCTACTACTCCTTTGTAAATATTGGGATATATATTAGTGCTGTAGATAGATCAAAATTTTTAATCAATTAACCATATTACTTTAATCGATTAATTGATAGATTAATTGACATATTATCTGTTCAAAAATGAGGTATACCGATTATATGAAGTATTTTAATACTCTGTATATATAATTATTTATTAAACTTTTAAATATTTAGATTCAAAATTTGTGTTTGCATCAGGTGCACATGCTTTATATATGTATTGCATTAGATCTACAATATTTTTGTAAGCAATTATTTATTATATCAATATCTACTAAGATTTGTGAGACTGACATGCAAATAATAGTTTACATGAAGACTCAGCTAGTCACTGTTGTTTCACCCATGATTTTAAACATTTTAAACTTTTCAGTTTTAAGTTATGTGCTTCATATATGAAACTCTCCCTGCCCCTCAGATAGATCCACATTTTACTTTATTTTCCATTTCAAATTTTTAATAGTAAACAATATGTGCTCCATTTGATTCTCAAATGGCAGATAAATTATATGGCAAGATCCATTATTTTAGACTTACTACTCTTATCTCTTATATGACCATATATATATATATATATATACAGTTTAAAATCTATGTGAACATTTGATATTAAAAATCCTTTCATGGAAGTGTTGAAAACAGTGTTGTTGTATAAATTAAATTAATTGGGAGTCGATTAATAACACAAAAGTGAGTGTTGTTTTGTGTTATTAATCGACTCCCAATTAATTTAACATTTGATATTGTTTTGCTTTAGATACAACGCTATAGTAAAATGCATTTTGTGTTCAAAGGAAATTATCTGAATAAAATGAAACTATTAATGGTGTCTATTTATTGAAGTTTTCAATGAAAGTTTTTTTTTGTATGTAGAAACATTGTAAATAGCTGATTTTGGTCATCAAAATCAGAAAATACTAATTTTACTTTTATCAGGTATTCAGTAGGAAAAGGAATTACTTCATTCTAGCAAAAAATCACTCTTTGAGATCTCATCAGAAAGTATATTCTAAGATTTTTTTAATAAAAACGGGGTTTAAAATCTTTTGTCTGCTAATAGGACTTTCAAATCTCTTGAGTGTTACGAAGATAAGCAAAATTTGCATCTTAATTTTAAGAAAGCTATTTTGAAAATGATAAATGATTTAAGAAAGTGTTTTGTAAAACAGAAATCTGAAGTAAGTGGGAAAGACAGTGAACTAAACGTTTTGCAATGGTAGTCAAAGAAATGTGAACAAGCTGTACAGGCGGGCTTATCGTGAAGGTATGTAGGATAAGATTTCAGTGTCATCAATAGGCAGTTCAGGAACATCATGCCCAGAGTAAAGAGACAGTACACAGCAGGCACCAGCTGGAATGCAGAGGTGTTACCAATAGGGATTTCAATCTAAATGTTACAAATTAGTTGTTAAGAGTAATAATAGTCAGTGTGTTGAATATATGCGCACTCTACTTAAGACGAAATTAAATCCTGTGGAAATAAAAGTGGGAATTAATTCATTAAGATACTTAAGGGTGGTGAATTACTGATAGAATCTGCATATAAATCAGAAATTAACACTACTTTTCATAACATTAATGAAAAATGTGGCGATGAACTTCAAGCAACCATCACAAAGAAAAGAAATCCTGGAATAACTATTTTTAACATATCTGAAAAATTATTACAGAAAATATACTCAAAGTCATCACGGTGCAAAATGAAAATTTTCATGAAGACATAAAGCCCAAATTTGACTTTCAGGACAGGAAGAAAAACAAAAACATGGTTTTGAAGTAGCGCAAGAAAACAAATATTGGGGTTGAAAAATTAAAATTAGTTGGAATATCTGTAACTGGGATGACTACATCAAAGTAACACGTTGCTATAAGTGCTTCAAGTACAATCATCGAGCCTAGGAATGTAAAGGAACCCAATGTTGTCCAAATTGCAAAGAAAACCATCAATGAATGGACTGCCATGCATTAATTCTATGAATCTTAAAAAAGGCATAAAAGGGGAAGTGATATGAATCAAAATCCTCTATACTAAAGTGAAATTGTCCCTGCCATCAAATGGCACTGAGGCGGTACCAACAAAACACTGAATACTAGCATGGACAATCACAGACTGAGATTTTATCAAATTAATTTACAACACTTTAGAGTCGCAACTTGTAACTTGGTGCAACTAATGAATGAACAGCATATTGACTTAGTATGTATACAAGAGCCATATAAATGAATAAAAAATTAACTGGCATACCTTTTAACACCAAGGAAATTTACAGCTGATGATGGCAGAACAAGGGCAGCAATTATAATAAATAATAAAGACATAGGTGCTACCATAATCAGTCAACTGTCACAAGAAGACTGTGTGGTTATACAAATTATATACAGGAATTAAACCTTTATCGGGGCTAGCATGTACTTTGATGGGCAGAAAGAAAAATGACCATTCTGTGACCATTGTCACAGGGTATCGAAGGTTTACATGACCTATATTAACAATAATAAACAGAACAGGAAACATTATTGTAAAGTGTATTAACTTTTTTTTTTCTAAAGTAGCCATTGTACCTTTTAAAGTTTTCTAATAGAGAGAAGACTTAATAGGGCATTGTCAGAATAAAACACATTTCCAGGCTTATGTGTTGAGGACACTGTAAGTTATTGAATTTATGAAGTTAGCAGATTCTAGAATTTTATAAATAATAATATTATTTGAGACATAATAAAGTATATCCCAAATAATTTTATGTCTATTTATACTACAGAAAAAGCAGAGGTAATAATCTATCGCCACAACAACCATTAACACAAAATTACCGAAACCTACTGTATCGTTTTTATAGCTACATCAGGATGTGTAGGTGTGTGATAAAGATTTATGTCGATTAACAAGAAGCAGATAGAACAATATGCGTCCTAAGAACTTTTATAGAAGATTGAGTAGAGAAAGTCATCTGAATGCAAGACATCCTTTTTAATTATTAAACGCAGACCCATGACAAAATAGGAACTGAGCGCGGCATTCAATTCTTAGTCAGTGAAATGCTCTCTTGTACAGAATTTAATAACGAGCACTCTCATTTGACTTACGTTGATTATTCGCTCAATTACCTCAGCTTGTAGGCTCGCTTATCCCTCTTGAAAAAGCTTAACATTTAAATTGGGGACAAGGCCATAGCCGACCTTATTGTTATGTCTGACGAGTGGGACAATTTAAATATTGCATCTCTGTTAGTTCCTCGTAATTCCCAGGATATCCTCCACGCTCGAACCCTCTCCTGCATCACGTGATTAAGTGTACCAATTACGTTACCGCTTTACGTGGGGATGCACTCGTTCATGAGAATCAGCTTTAAAATAGTGGGCCACAACGTTAGTTCTTAGATTTGCTTCTACCCAAATTAACAAATATTTTCTGCTCCTTAACATTTCAAAGTAATGTTGTGGACTACTCATTTAAAATGCTTAGTATGTATTTTCTTTACAGTTTAAGATATGGAGAATATCACATTCGAGTAAAACGTTCGCTATTGGGATTTCAAAGGGAATGCACAATTGAGGGCCTCGGAATAAAGAAAAGGTTTAAATATATGTTATGGTTTATAGTGTTTGTGTTTACGTGTGCAAGTGAATGTATCTGTCATTCTGAGAGCAATATAAATAAAATACGAAATAGGATTTTACGTTTGTGTCAAACACATTTTAAATACGCAAGGCGAAAATTTTAAAACAAATTTCATCACGAAAGCAATTCTTGACATCAACTTATGACACATAAGGGTTTTAGGTATTCATGTGTTTATAATTAGAGATGAATTTAGTAGAAAATACTGATGAATCTAGTAATATGAATAATTATGATTTACCCTTTACGTCCTTTATTACCTCGGTATACCTACCTCATCGGTTGTCCGAGGATTTCAAACTTCAGATAGATAGCGATGGACGGCTGTTTAAAGTACTTTCCTATGCAATACGGTTCACTCGTCAAGAGTATTCAATAATATTTTATTGAATGTTAAATTTGCTAGGATGAACTAAAGGATTTATATAAACTTTCCACGTAATACATCTTCTTTGTTGTGTAAAGTCGTCCTCCGTGACCTAGGGGTAAGATGTTAGCTAGCCTTGGATCCCAAAGTGGCGGGTTTTAACACAACGGAGACCAATTAACTTTTTCGGGTGTAAAAATCCCTAGCATGGCTTCTTTCGGAAGGAAAACATAGCCGGTGGTCCAGCATCGCAAATTTACGGCACGTAAAACAACTTCAACCTTCGTAAAGATGCTTCTGAGTAAAATTAAACGGTTGTTCAGCCCAATATAGAATGGGACGCTGAGAACAACAGCAGTTAATATCCGTCCATCAATTAAAAAAAGTAAAGTTCTTCTCTAAAATATCTTTTTTTTTTCAATCACAGTGGCAATGTAAATTCTCACAATCGCCCATGGTTGCGAAGATAAGTATATCTAACGACACAAATTTGATTATATTAAATTAAAAAGGTAACAAAAATCTGACTTTCCCCCCTTTCCCTTTAACAAATTAAGAATATCCGTAAATTAACTTAAATTAAACAGAAATTAGTCTGCAGGCTCGAACATAAGGATCCTTTTCAATTTCTAGTAATGTTTTGTTTTGTTTTTTCTAAAACTGGCTGTAACGTTTAGTGAAAATATCGTTGTTTGTAATATCCGATTGGCTAACGAAATTCATGTTTTAGATTTTATACGTGGACTATAAAGTCCTCTCCATTCTTACTTGATTATAATCGGAATTCAGCCGAAAAAATTTAAAAGAATACAACAGGATAATGAACATTGATTTTGAGATAAGAGATATGTAGCTCACGGACTGAAACGTTCCTGCAATGTTTCTAATATGGCGTAGCACGACACTTATTCTGCTGCCACTTAATTTTACGGTCAATGTAGAAAAACAACCTCACTATTGCTCATAAATGCAACATTAATCTTCGAGTCCTGACGAGTGCATTTTTGGTTGCTTTTTTGCATTCACACAAAGGACTGAATCCGCTTTCTGTAGCTTCAAAGTACTTCAGTGAAATACCACAGCAATAATAGTAGATGGTAGCGTGTCTGCCATCAAGAGTCCTAAGTTCGAATCCCGGTCAGATCTGGATAAGGGTTTTTCGGGGTTTCCCTTATCCTGAAGGACAAATGTCGGGTAACTGTAAGCTCTATGGACCTTGGGCTCATTTAAGCATCATTTCACCTATTTCATTCATCGTCCGATGTGACTTAACGTTGGAAGACGCAAACTGAAAAAAATAAATAAAAGCAGCAATAATTGTAAGATTGTTTATTTGTCTGTCAGGAGTATGTAGTGTTTGCAAATGTTTGAAAGGACAATTTAAATAAAATGGAAATTCACAATTAATGGAAAGAATCAACCACATCTGGAAGTATAAACATGGGAAATAAAGCATGATGATCGAAGCGAAGACGATGTTTGCTTTTAGATTTTGATGAATAAATAATTTCATATACGCTACTTATGCTTTCTCAATGTACGAGGGCCATCCAGAAAGTAACACGTTTTGGCTTATCATGGCGGTGGGGGGGGGGGGGGCTAGAGCCGCCATCTTGGTGTCAGAACGTTCCTACATTCAGTACGCAGCCAGATGTTGTAGCGTGAGGACTGTGCGTTCCTTACTTTTCTCTCTGTGAGTCGTCGAAGGGTACACCGCAGTAGAAAATTCCGCCATTTGTGAAGTGCGGTCTATGATTCGGTTTTTGTTGGCTCAAAACAATAGGCCATTGAAATTTATCGTCAGCTTTGTGATGTTTACGGGCAGGGTATAATGAGTGAAAGCCGAAGGAAGCAATGGTGCATTGATTTTAAAAATGTCCGTACCAGTGTTCACGACGAGGACTGCAGTAGCAGCTCTAGCCTTGTGACTGATGAGCTGGCATTGCAAATCGATGACAAAATTCGTGAAAACCATCGTTTCACAATTACATAACTGTCGGAACATTTTCTCCAAATTCCACGGAGTTTGGTGTATCCAATTATGGTGGAGAAGCTTAGTTACCACAAATTTTGTGCTCGGTGGGTTCCGAAAATCCTAATGGAAGACCATAAGAAACAGAGACTGGCTGCAGCGCTAACCTTTCTCCAAGAATACAGTACAAATGGTAATGGAGTTCTGGATCGTATCGTAACCTGGGACGAGACTTGGGTGAAGCATATCAACTGTGATACAAAACAGCAGTCGATGTAATGGGAGCAGACACATTCTCCCAAGAAACCACGAAAGTGTTTGCAAAGCTGTCAGCAAGAAAGGTCATGGCTACTGTGTTTTGGGACTTCAAGGGAGTGCTTGTTGTTGATTTTCTGGAACGTGGAACAACAATAACCTCAGAAAAATATTGTGAAACACTACGAAAGTTACGGCGCGCCATAGAAAATAAGCGTCCGGGAAAACTTAGCACCAACGTGTTGCCTTTTCACGACAATGCACGTCCACACACGGCAAATCGTATCCGGGCACTCCTGGATGGTTTTGCATGAAAGGTGTTTGACCATCCACAATACAGCCCAGATTTGGTGCCGAAGGATTATTACCTCTTCCCAGGGATGAAAAAATGACTGGGTATAAACAACGCTTTGAGACTGACGTCGAACTGCATGCCGGTGTAAACCAGTGGTTGAAAACGCAGGCGGCAGATTTCTACAGAGAGGATATTGAGAAACTTGTGCCACGGTATGATAAATTTCTCAATTTGAAAGTCGATTATGTAGAGAAAATAGCTTAAGAGTATACCTTTCAAATGTATATAATAAACGTTGAGTTTTTCAATTTGTGAATTGTTTATTTCAAAACGTCTGTTACTTTCTAGACTGCCCTCGTATTATGAAAGAAAAATGTGAAGAAATCTGTGTTGGTGAACAATGATGGAACATTTACGCTTGTACCTGTTTCGAGAGTTGGTGGGTCGGTTAGAAAAAAAATTACAGATATTGTTAAATATGGAACCGCGCATCTCTGCAAAGATTACTTCGGCCAAATGAGACCTGCACTATCTCAAGGATACCTTGAGTGCCTCGAAAGCTATCACACGTAGGAACTGCTGCCGTACGTTCCTGTCAAAATGGAGAGGAGTCCCATTATGCTGGAATCACATTTGTATTGAATTTTTGAGGGGTGTCTTTCAGCAATACAGCAATACATTAATGACCCCTTAGCCTTGGAGAAAGAAAGTATCGGTCATTTAAATGACACAAACTATGCCAGTCCACATATTCACACTAGACCTATGGTGATTACACCTTTTGTTGAGGACATGTGGCTGTTCATGTGTTGAATGGTTAGGAAAAGCTATCGTAGGTACCTTATAACAGCATTGTTATTTTCCACAGACTATGGATTTTTCCACCTCCAGTTGCAAAACTGTAATTAGGGAGTGAAGTCTACTTGACCTAAGGTATACATTTTAAGACGATATAGGTGGAACCTTCCTTCTTCGCTGTCGATTTCTTGTAGACAAGCAAGTAATTCCAACGATGTCATTTGACTTCTAATGGCAAAGCTCCAAAACGGTAACTTGACCTGCTGATTGAATGGTATAAATCATTCTCACTATTTGACCTTTAAACTGCTCACTTGTTTACATTTTTGAAATATTAATTCTTAACTTTCACTTGAACTTGAAAACAAAACTAACAATGAATATTAGGCAAGCTTAAATCTACCCTATGCATTTTTAACATGCTTATTTATTTAAACTTCAGTACTTTTTTATATTTTCTATAATGTTAAGCATAGGTTTCTTTGCTATTAAAATTAAAAAAAGTCGGCACATAAATTACCTGCAATTATTGTCCTTTGTAATTATAACTTTTAGGTTATGTTTGGTGTTTACAGCACTGCAGCCCTTCACAACCAAAATAATTTGTGCATGAAATGTAATTCTAATTTTATTTAAGGTTCTATCTAACATTTTTACTTCTTCTATTGCTCATCGCCGATAAGGAGATATATGATTGTATTCCATCCAAAAATCTGATACCGATATTTCATTGGAAATACACTTTTGAAATCCTCTGAACTTAAAATGCATTTTTAATTTCTCTACCCTAATGTATTCCAGACAAAACATTCAATATCGATATTTCACGGGTAATATGTATTTTGAAGCTTCCTGTATCCAGTCATCATTTTAAGTAAAATGCCAGTAAGCACACATGTATGTATGTACATATATTTCTGTATTTGTAAACAGTACATTTCAAAAATGAAAAGTCGGTTAAAAACCAAACTTGGCATTTAAGTTTAGCATCCTCCAAATATATGATACAAACCTTTAAAAAAAAGAAAGGAAAAAAAAACCCACTCCAAACCGCCTTTTACATGGAAACTTTGAGCAATGAAAATGTTGAGTCATGTTGATTTTTTCAGAAATATTTCTAATGGTTTCGATTAAATACCATATGTTGAGATATTTTCGCAAAGTATTGTGTATGTTAAATTTCAGGGAATAGCTGTAATGCCTTAATTCTACATGCATTTTAATAACTTGTAAACTGTAATAAATGGAAAAAAACTTCTATAAAAAGAGCTAGACGTTGTTGAATCACACAACGTATGTGAAAACTGTTTATTTTTCATTTTATTTTGTGGAACTAACGAATTTCGAAGACATTCCTCGTTATCGGTTTGTATTTTTACGCATTTCTACTTTTCTTAAATGGGAAGCGTTCATTGATATCTCTCTGTCTGTTTCTTTGCCATGGGAAGAGAACCATTACATGGTTACCTACTCACAGAAGATTTGAAAACGGCATAAAACCTACATATTCCCATAGCCCATCGTACTTACAAGGGCATTTGTAATAAAGTAGTTTTTGCAAATGTTTATTTCGATTAACATGAAGTACTTAAAAGAATGCCAATGTGTGTATAGGAATAGTTTGTACAAGAGTGAGTAGAGAAAGTTATATGAGTGCAATACATCAGCTTTATAAAAAAGTGCGCGCGCGTGTCCGTGCGCCTGTGAACAGCATAACTGAGAAACGACGTCGATTAAATACTAAATGTGGTATTTAAGTTCAGCGTCCTCCAGAGTGCTACACGAAGATTTTAGAGAAAAATTGCATACCTCTAATTGCCCTTTACATGGAAAAATGTTCATAAGTTTTAATTTTTTCTAAAACGGCCTCAGCGGTTTTGATCAAGGTGCCATTAATTTCATGAGAAAGTAAACAGCTTGAATTTTCTGGATATATCTCTTGAAAACGTTTTTATTTTGTGCCGATTTTTTTTTAAAAAACTTTTTAACTGTAAGACATAGACAAAACCGTGCTACATAAACATGTAGATCTAATTATATCACACAATTTATATTCGACATCATTGTTGCGGTATTAACCATTTCCAAGTTATTCTAAATTATGCATTTGAATTATGCAATGCTGTATACACCTTCAACTGGAAAATCGCAATTCGTCGTTCCCACATCTGTGATCATTCAAAGTGAGAGCCATTACATGCGACTAGACCATAAAAGATTGAATTAACCTAAGCCTACTGTACTCCCTTATTTCCCTTGTATCTATAAGAAAATACGCAAATATACAATTTTTCCAAAAGTTTATTCGATTGGCATGAAACAGACAGAAGAATAAACGGTTGTAGGAATGTGTTGAGAATGGATACAGAAAGTACTGCGGAACATCTTTTCACTTCCTCCAATATAGGCTTCACTTGGACATACTTTCCAATTGCTTTTTTCTACTTCCCATCGCGTCACTTCTGGAAAATTTATCTCTATCTTCATCTTAAAATACCTAACAACTGTACTGTCGGAATATCTTTTTACTGATAGCTTTAATACATCTCTCTTGTTTCTACAGTCTTTATTTTTTTCCTCCTTGACTTCAACTCCATATATATATATATATATATTTCAGTAAGTACCATTTCTCTCTCTTGTATTCTCATCATCCATTTGTCATTCACGTTCTCATCATACTTTTGTACCTGAGTTATTTTCTTTGTTTTTACATGCCGCAGTAATAACTTTCACATTAGTTCGCTTTCTTTGGTGTGTACCTTTATCCATTTCGAATTTTAGTTATTCAAATAGTTAAACTATTCGCTTTTGGTTTTCTAATTTTTATTTCATATGCTTTAACTTTAGCTTTTAGATACTCTTCCGTGTCTTACACATACGCAAATTGCAAGAAGGGAAGAGAGAATAGAGAGGGGTCGTGAAGGGTGAGGAGCACAAGTAAGTGTGACGAATAATAGGTAGTGTAAAGAAGAGTTGATAAAAGAACAAATGAGGTTTATAACTGTAATAGGGAAAGGGGAGGAAAGAGAACAGGAGAAGTGTAAGTGAGAGTTCTCGAAAAAGTGAGGTTAAGAAGCCTCATGTCGAGTGACGTGGTCAGTAAACGCCAGAGGGATGTGCGGTCACGGGCCATAAAGTTATCTGGACGCAGAGTATGAATGACGTCAGATGTACAGTACGGTCATCAAACGTGTAAACTTCGAAAACAACCCTGGGTAGTACTCTGCGAACTAGTGAAGCATTGCCTTCAAGTGTATGCAGAAGCAATATCAAAGTGTAGTATAGCGGGTCTGTTTTGTTTTCTCTCGCAGTTTGGCGGTTGTCATGGTCAGGCTTTACCTACCTGCAGTTGTTTACATGTGCAAGCAATTACAGCACAGCCCATGTGCAGTATACCTATGGAAAAAAGCACACGCCTCCGGCCTTTAGTGATCAGTAATAACAAGATGAAGAGGTAGATAATAGACAAGGAAACGAAAAAAAATTGTCAAATAGAGAAAAACTGATGCAAGGTAGACAAGTGAAAGAAAATAAACAATAACTGCAATACTTAGGAAGTAATATATAGTAATTATATTTGGGAAGTAATACTTAGTAATTACTTAGGAAGTAATACTTAGGAAGGGGAAGGACTTCCCCAATGGTAGAACGGCCAGGTTAGCCCTTTAGTACTCAATAAATCATATCATATTACAAAAATTAGTAGAGTGTTATCTGAAGCTCTTACGCTGAGTAGAATGCATTTGAAACTACTTTACTTCATTTAGATGCATTGTGATTAACCATATAGAAAAAAACACGTTACGTTCACAAGTTATTCTTACCATCATCATTATCATTATCATCATCATTGGCATGACAGCCCTGTGTGGGCCTTAGCCTTCTGTAGAAGCTTTCGCCATTCTTCCCTCACCAAAGCCGTACTTCTCCAATTCCTTATTCCCAGAATTTTTGTATCACTTCTCACATCCTCCTCCCATCTCAGCTTCGGTCTGCCTGCTTTCCTTGTCCCATATGAGGTTGCATTAAAAGTTTTCTTGACTGTCCATCTTTCGCACGGAGAACATGCAGTCTCTTATCTTAAAAGCTATCACAATATCTGGCTCATCAAACAATTTATACAATTCAAAATTGTATCTCTTTCTCCATTTATTCTGTTCCTCTTTAGGGCCAAATATGAGGCGCAATACCTTCCTCTCAAATATGCTAAGAAATATGCCCTTTCATCCATTTTTGTCAATGGCCATACTTCCGACGCATACATCACGACTGGTCTTAACAGAACTTTATACATTACAATTTTAGTATTTCGAGATATTGTTTAGATGTAAGAAGTCTTCTTATTCCACAGAGGCTTTTATTAGTTACAAATATCCTTCTTCTAATTTCAACACTAGTGTTATTCTTATCATTGATCTCTGTGCTAAGATAGATAAAACTCCCAACTGTCTCAAAATTATACAGACCAATTTCTATAATGTCAGATCTTCTACTTTATTTTCTTGTAACTGGCATATATTATGTTTTGTTCTCATTAATTTTTAGGTTTACTTTCCTTGCTGCTCTTTCCAGATATATGAGTGCTTCTTTCATCGCTCTTTGTGTTCCTCCAATACTTATTATATCATATGCATATGCCAAGATCAGTATTGGTTTACAGAAAATTGGTCCCCTAATTTTAATTCCAGGCTCTAACTAATTCTCTAACATCACATTAAATAGCAGGCATGCCAAGGCATCTCCTTGTCCATTCCCATGTGTTATTGGATCTAACAACATATTTTGTATTTTTATTTGGCCCTGTGTTTTAGTCATCGTTGCTGTTACTAAGTTAATCAGTTTTTTCTGGAATCTGTAGTTCCTTCATTACTATATATAACTGTTTCCTATTTATACTGTCATAAGCTGCCTGAAAGTCAATAAACAGGCAATGTAGGTCAATTCCAAATTCTATACATTTCTCAAATATTTGGCGCATCACAAAAATCTGGTCAGTCGTGGATCTTCCTTGTCTGAAGCCACATTGATAATCTCCTATAACATTTTCAACATATGGACTCAATTTGGCAAACAGTATATTGGAGAACATCTTATATACAACAAATAACATATTAATTCCTCTATAGTCTGAACATATCATTGTGTCACCCCTTTTTTGTATCGGGCATATCACACTCACTTCCCATTCTTCAGGTATTACTTCCGTCCTCTATATGTTAATCATCAGCTGATGAAAATGTATCACAAACTCTTTCCCAGCAGTTTTAACTAGCTCAGCTTGTATAAGATTTCCACCAGGTGCCTTATTATTCTTAAGTTTATTGTTATCTGTACGTCCAACATATCAGGTTGCAACACTCTCTCTTCTGATTCATTATTTTTCCTATTATCCATTTCAGCTATTCCAATTTCATTCTGTGTTTATACTTCGTCCTTATTCAGGAGTTCATTAAACTATTGTCTCCATCTTTCAAGTATTTCGGAACTATCACCTATAATTATACCATCCTTATTCCTACATAAAGTGATATTTGGCTGAAAATCTTCCTGCTTTAGTTTAACTTTCTATAGAAAACCTTAGTTTCATTTGCTCTCCTTAAATTTTCTATCCCCTTAAGCTCATTCCTACTGAATTCTCTTTTCTTCTTTTTATGTAATCTTTTCTCTGATCGTCTTGCCTCCTGATACGCTTCCATTAACCCTCTAGCTTCCACAGAATTCTCTGATGCATCCTATGATATGCCATATTCTTCATTTCCGTCACCTGTTTACACTCGTCATCAAACCAATCTTTATCCTTAAATTTATCCCTTCTTTCCAGAGTTTCTTCAGCAGCATTTATTATGATTTTACTGAGATCCTCCCATGCCTCGCTAACACTCTCACTGTCATTCAGGCGTGCAAGTTCCTCATTGATTGTATATCTGTTAGCTGTTTCTTGATCCTTCAGCTTTCCACAGTTGAATTTCCTCTTTTGTAATCCAATTGTTGTTCTTATATTAGAAATCCTGCTTCTAATATAATGATCTGAATCTATTTCTCCTTTATAACTCCTAACATCCATTAGGTTAGAATGGTGCCTCACATCTATTAACAGGTGATCAATTTGATTAAATGTATTTACATCTGGTACTCTCCATGTTATTTTGTATATGTTTTCATGTGGAAACATTCTATTTCCAATTACCATATTTCTCGCAGTTGCATAGTTTATTAATCGCATCCCATTATCATAATATATAATGTATAATATAATAATATATATTATAATAATATATATTATATATTCTTTGCCTATCTTGGCATTCCTGGCCCACTAGAATTATCTTACAGTCGTGTTTTTTGGCATTTACTTAAATTTAATCCAGCTCATCATAAAATGCATCTTTTTCTTCCTCGCCCTTTTCTTATGTTGGGGCATGTGCGCAAATAAGACTATAGTTTGTAAATTTTCCTTTGAGTCTCAGTCTACACAGTCTGGGTGATCTAGGTTGAAAGTCCATGATAACTATATTTGTTTCGTTTATGTACTATAAAACCTGATCAAAAAGTGTGCTCATTCTTCTTACCAGTAAAAAATATTATATGATCTTTCCTTTCCATCACTCCGCTTCCAACCTATCTGATCTCTTGTATAGCCGTGATATCCATTCTATAGACCCACCAGTCTTTGCAGCGCACCAGGCTGATACAGCGATAAAACATTCCATGATCCAATTCGAAGGTCATTTTCCCGTTTGCCTTGTTTTAGGTGTGTCCATCGGCTAACTCTTCTACAGATTTCGCAACAATTTATGTTTTTTATTAATGTGGGGTCGTCAGCCCCACGCTTCATCCCCAACCTGGAGGACCAGGTCTCCCTATTTATGTCCCCGGGAGACACGGTAGTCCAGCTATACCCCCAGACATTGGGTGGTTCAGATACCTCAGGGTCGCCGCTCCCTGTACCCACAATGGTCCCCTGAGAGAAAGCTATTCTTATACAAACTTAGTTTTCTATATACGTCATGTCAATAGATATAAATCATAGTACAAATATTTATTACACATTTCACTGAACGTACAAAGAGGATAGAGAAAACCCAATGTATGCCACATTTTAAAAAACGGGCCGCCATATGCTGACTTTGAAATTCCAAGTTGCATATTATTTACTGAGATCGTCTGAAACAACTGACAAAGTATTGAAAAATTCAAAACAACAGTAACTGATATCTTAGAAATGACCAAGTTCACAAAAGCTTAATTGAAATGAAGGCTGAGTGTTAAAGAGAGCTGCACTTTTCGTGTGTAAGTTTTGTATGTCCTTTGGTTTACCAGTTATACAAAATTATGCAAACTTCCTTCCGAATGAAGAGTGCTTCACAGGAAATTGAGATATGGGGTTTATTTGCCATATAAATGTCTTAAGCATGTGGAATTTTGATCAAAATGGTTAAGGCTGTTTTTGAGAAAAATCTAAAATTTCAAAAATCTTCCACATGAAGGTAGTTGGAGATGCGGACATTTTTTTCATCAAATTTTTCGTGTAGCATTTGAAACGTGCATAACGTAATTACCAAGATTTTTATTGAACGATGTTTTCGTTTTTGAATTGTGCTGCTTACAGTCACACCTAAAAAAATTGGTGTTGCATCCATCTCTACTCACTCTTCTACAAATTATCCTTAAAAAGTATTATTCTCTCTCATTATTTAATACATTTACACATTTCGTATTAGGAAAAGTAACTGTAAGACATTTAAAAAGCATGTGGCTATGTGATGGCTTTGAAAATTCTATGCCCTTTGGATGGCCTTGAAAAATAAATGAACAGTGACTTATCAGTTAAGAAAATATAAATATTTGAAAACGAATAACAAGGAGTATCTCAGAAATAGTTGAACAAAAATTTATTTGATGTAAATTGTGTGCTTTAACGGGATCCATTTACTTTTTCTTTCCTTTTGGTTTGTTTCTTATGTTTACCAATTATTTCAAAGTACTTTAGAGGACATTTCAACACAATTTTAGACTTGAATTTTTCTGTTGTGTGCATATCTTAAAGATGTTGTATTTTACAATTATTGAGAAAATAAAAAAGAATATCACAACATTTTCTTTGTAAAGGATAGTATGGAAAGGGGATTTTCTTGAAAATCTTAGTGTTCCTTGAAAAACACTGGACCTATGTATCAAATTTGACATTTACCAAGATTTGTCATTTTTGAGTTATATTAGTCACACGCGCACACACAGAGACGGATCTTTCTCTAAAATTTTATTCTTTCATTTTTATTCAGAGTACTTTAGAACTGTATTTACGGTGAAGTTTTTAATTTTTGGCTGGAATGCAATACTTTTTATAATTACTATAGGTATGCAGTTGAGAAAGCAATAAGAAACTATTTAATATCTTGTAGAAATTAAATTATGCGGAGTAGAAAAAGTCACAGATTTTATTTTTGCCCGCCTGCAGTGAAATATACGGTGGGTTTAGTAAGTTTGTGTGCGTGTAGAATCATATACCCTGCAAAATGAATGCAATGTTTTTTTTTGTACAAATCACGTGCTGTATGAACGTTAGTAAACATAAACTTCCGTTTGCGCTGCTTCTCGATCTCACTTCAAAAGTGTGACAGAAAATGTGCTTTTGGCTGAAATAAACAACCGTAGGAGGCCGTGTCCTCATCGTAAATAAAGCCGGTTTATCCTGTAGAGAGGAACAAGATGAATGAGGGGGCGGAAATGCGCTAAATTTAATCATGGCGTTCACTTGATGCCAACCGACCGAATGAAAGTTGTCTTATGTGGGAGGGGGTTTAACAGGTGCGCCAAACGGAACAGCCGGAAAATTATTGAGCTGCAACACCAGCGAACCAAGTTCGCCTGCATTTAAACTTCACCAGCGGTTAGTTAAAGCTCTAAATTTCACTCTGTCGATCTGAGGTAAATTGATAATCAAGGAGAGTTTCTGTGGAGATTAATTCGAATATCATATTTCATTGTTAAAAACGCCTACCCGAGATAACGGAGCTAATCCATACAGCAGCTAAGGCTGAGCTCCATTTAATCATTCTAAGCTGGCATCAAATTATCACTTCAAATTAAAATTTTCAAAACAGAACACCAAGGTGCATAGGTCTACCATCCTTTCTTCATCCCGAGGAACTTAATAGTTACCTCCCAAACAAATTTATCCTAAAAGCCCCATACCTCCCGAAAAATTACCAATATTAAACCCCACCTGCGGTTAAACCCTCAACGGGTGGGCACGCAGAAAAAATCTGCAGGGTGTTTACAGCCTGCCAGTACATGGCTGGACCGGACTTCCCGGAAAGAAGGGAGGGGGTATGACCGTGTCACAGAAAGACTTTACACAGAAGTACATATAAAAAGATTTTATGAAATACCTACTTAAAAATATAGAATATGGTAACATTCCAGAAAACAAGAATTTCATTAACAGGTACCTACATAGAGATGTGATTATGTATATAAAATGTAAAATAGGCTAAGTAATCCATATAAATAAATCCATGTAATAAATGGAACTTGAAGCGTGCTGATTGGCATACATTTAGTTCCAATGTAAGCGAAAATATTTCCTTGTTACCCACATCTACGTTTGAAAATATTTCAATTAATGAAATTGTGACTAATTTTACCAACATCATAGAAAGGGCAGCATAATGCAGCATACCTAAAACCTTAATTGATCACTCAAAAAGTTTGTTCCTTGGTGGAATGAGACATGCAGACTATCCGTCAAAGAAAAAAAATAAAGCCTATAAGAGATACGTTAAGCATCCTACGATACAAAGTGTATCAACCTTCCTCAATAATCTTGCAGCTCTCAAACGATAGGCCTCCAGTAAGGCAAGCAAAAGTAATAGCAGACACTTTTGCAGAAAAATGTGCTGACATATCTAGCGATTCTAATTATCATCCCGATTTCCTGAAACTAAAAAATGAGGCTCCAGAATTAAATCTTAACTCAGTATCGGAACCAAATCGAGTATATAATGACAAAATTACTTTTAGGGAGATGGAGAATGCTCTTCAGTCCTGCAGAAGCTCAAGCGTGGGGTCTGATGACATCCCCTATGAGTTTTTGAAACAACTACCGAAAGCAGGTTTAATTTACCTGCTCGGTATATACTCGTACAACAAGATATGGGAAGGTAACACATTTCCTGATAACTAGCGCACGGCTATTTTTGTACCTATACCTAAGCCAGGCAAAGACCATTATCTACCAGAAAAATATAGACCAATATCTCTAACATGTACCATGTGTAAAATACTGGAAAAATAGTTAACAATCGTCTTGGACTCTGGAACAATCAAAGATTTTTAACCCTGCTCAGTGTGGAGCCAGACGCTCTTATTCAACTTTGGACAGTCTAATAGCATTAGAGTCTGATATACATGAATCATACATGAAGCAGTAATACAGAAACAATACGTCATCGTAAACACTTTTGAGCTGGAGAAAGATTATGATATGGTATGGAGAAATAACGTGCTTTCTGTATTAATACGTAACAACATATCTGGCAATATGATCCATATCATCTATAACTTCATACTTAAACGACAGATTCAAGTACGAGCAAATGGTGTAGATTAGATTAGATTAGATTGATTTGCGTTCAGTAGGTTCACTTGTAGCCAGAAAAGGCTGTGAATATTAAACATGTCCAGAGGTATTACGTTTAATAACATATATATGTACAAGAGTTAACATAAAACACATAGTATACAGGCAATATGAACAACATTATGGAAAACAAAGCAGGGATAATTATATATGATACAAAATCAAACACTTTTTAATTCAGCTTTTACTTGGCTTATGCCAATACGTCTCAACCTTTTTGCAGTGGATATCATTCTTGTTATTTCTTAAATACATGTACATTAAAAATAAACTTTCAACATGCATCAAAGATTTACTGGTAATAATTTGTCATTGGAATAGTTAGATACTACTTAGAGAGCTACAGAAGCATTATCAGGATAATTTGTCATTCAGATATTCTTGTACAGAGTAAAAAGATTTTGAACAAAGGTACTCTCTAACAGCATTTTTAAAAGCACCGAAATTATCAATTTTTTCTTTAAGAACATTAGAAAGTGCGCCAAATATTTTGATAGTTTCATAATACACACCTTTCTGGAAGCAAGAAAGTTTAGCATTGGGATAATGGATATTATACTTTTGTCTAGTGTTTATTCTGTGAATTACATTATTTGTTGCAAATAAGGCACGATTGCATACAAAGAATTTTAGGATCGAGAATATATACATGCAAGGAAGCGTTAATATCTTCAATCTTCTAAAAAGATCTTTACAGCAGCATCTGCTATCTCGGATAGCGTAACAGGCAGAGCTGAGTTTAGATAAGATATAATTTATGTGAGCTTTCCAAACTAAACATCTGTCCACTTGAAGACCCAGAAATTTTATGCTGTCAATTTCGTCTAATAACATATAATTAATCCATATTTCTATTTGAGTATGTGACGTACGATAGGTTATAAATTTTACCACTTTTGTTTTGTCTAGATTCACAGATAATTTGTTCACTTAAAACCAGCATGACATACAGTTCAAAACATAATTCATTTTAATTATACACTCGTTTAAATTTGTACTGGCCACCAGGACACTAGTGTCATCGGTGAAAAGAACTGTACTTGAAATGTCCTTTATATATAGTGAGAGGTAATTTATTAAGATCAGAAATAATAAAGGCCCTAACACGGAACCTTGGGGTAATCCATGAGTTACTACTTTCCAGTTCGAAGTTTGTTTTTCATAACCAATATCACTGACGGCTACTTCAACACTCTGTTTTCTTTCATTTAGATATGATACAAACAATCTTAAATGTTCATGTTTAGCCCATAGAATTCCAATTTTGCTATAATAATGTCATGATTAACACAATCAAAAGCCTTTGCTAGATCACAAAAAATTCCACCTACATGTCTTTTATCGTTTAAGGCAGTCAACACTTCATGTGTAAGTTTGTAAGTTGCATTATTAGTCGATATTCCCTTTCTGAATCCAAACTGATCACTGACAAGTATGTTGTTATATTCAAGGTGTTTATACAGTCTGGTGAACATTACTTTCTCAAGAAATTTTGAAAAAATTGGCAAGAGAGATATTGGTCTATAATTAGAAACATTATTGCGTTCGCTTGTGTTGAAAAGAGGTTTAACAATTGAGTATTTCATTCTGTCAGGGAAAATACCAGTCTTTAGAGACTCATTACATAAATAAGGAGAATGCTAATTTGTGAGGAGCAAGATTTTACGATTTTTGTAGTTATTTCATCATAACCGGAAGAATTATTCATTTTTAAAGAGTTAATAATTTCATTTATTTTGGTAGGTGTAGTTAAACTGACTTTAAATGTAGGTACAGAGTTTGTGAAACTTGATCTCAGAAACTCTAGTGCTGCATCTTTACTTCCATAATTAATATTTAATTTTTTTGTTACATCCAAAAGGAATTTATTAAACAATTCTGCAACTTCAAGAGGTTTGGCAATTTCATGATTGGCAACATTGAGTGTTATTGGGCAATTTTCTGATGAGTGTTTACGTGTCATATTTTTTATTATATTCCAAGTGGTTTTTATTTTATTGTCTGAGTTCTGAATTAGTTTATTATAATGCAATACCCTAGCTGCTATTATTACCTTCTTTAGAAGTTCACAATATTTTTTGTAGTAGTTTTTAAATACAAATTGTTACTAACTTGCTGATATAGTTCTCTTTTACGCCTGCATGAGGTTCGAATTCCTAAAGTGATCTAGGAATTGTCTTTTCTGAAGTTAAATGTTTTTTTATACTTAGATGGGGAAGCAAAATTCAAAGTGAGTTTTAAAGCATTGAAGAAAGCTATTATATTTATTGTTGGTTCCATTAATCTCATAAGTTTGTATACAAGATTCAAGTTTAAGGTTCTTACTAAATTTCAGAGTATTTTCGTTTATTTCCCTATATTTCGCATATGTGTATTTAGGTTTGAGTTTTAAATTTATCTTATCAATCCTTAGAATTTATGCACCATGAGCTGATAGTCCATTAGTTTTTTGATGAGACAGAGCAAAATTTAGTTATATTTGAATTTACAAATATATTATCAATAGCTGTGGATGAATTATTTTGGATTCTTGTTGGAAAGTTAAGTGTATGTGTCATGTGGTATGTGGTAAATAAAGAGCTAAGCTGTTTCCTTTGAAGACTCGATTTCAGATAATCCACATTTATGTCACCACAAATGATTGTTTCTCTTTTTGTTTTAAATAGAAAGTTCAGAGCATATTATAATTGCTTTTTAAAAATTTGAAAATTTCCTAAGGGAGATCGATAAAAGTTAAGTGTATGTGTCATGTGGTATGTGGTAAATAAAGAGCTAAGCTGTTTCCTTTGAAGACTCGATTTCAGATAATCCACATTTATGTCACCACAAATGATTGTTTCTCTTTTTGTTTTAAATAGAAAGTTCAGAGCATATTATAATTGCTTTTTAAAAATTTGAAAATTTCCTAAGGGAGATCGATAAATGGCTACTATGATTAAGTTCAAATGACTCCCAATTAACTGAACTGCACAGAGTTCGAGGTTCTTCTCATAACAAAATCTGGATAAATCTAAAGCTTTAAAGATCAGATAATTTCTAACATATATACAAACTCCATCAAAGAAGATCACTGTAATAAACAGACTTCCTCGAGGATCTGTTATTAGTGTTACCTTATTCTTAGTAGCCATAAATGATATTCTCACGAAAATAAAAAATCCAGTAAATGGCTGTATTTTTGCTGACGACCTCACAATTTCTTGTCCTGGTTGTAACAGACACAACGCAAGAAATCCTACAGGATGCGCTGAAAGGATTGGATCACATCTACTGGCTTCAAATTTTCAGTTCCCAAAACAAAAGATATCATGTTCAATAAAAGAAAGTTGCATTTTTCAGCACCAGTTCTAATGATGAATGGTCAGATAATCTCTTAGGTGGAAACTGTCAAAATTTTAGGAATGGTTTTCGACAAGAAGCTTGCAAGGATACCACACCTGAAACTTCCATTGTGGCAGAAGATTAAATATTCTTAAATCTTTAGCTGCACGAAACTAGAGAGCAGACATTCAGGCACTGATTACTTCCTATAAGTCCATTATAAGATCTAAGCTGGACTATGGTTGTGTAGTTTATAGCTCTGCTAATCCCTCAGCCCTTAGAATGCTGGTCTCCATTCAGACTTCTTCAGTGAAAATAGCACTTGGGGCATTTTCGACTAGTCCAGTCAGTAGTTTACTATTATGGGTGCATTATAAGTTGGTGATTGACAGTTGAAGGAGTGGGGAAAGAGAGGGGATGGCACCGTTGCCACTTTAGCGTCCCTCTCCACGTGCTAGGCAATGAAGGTGATGGTTAGAGGGGAGGTGGCAGTTCGGTTGCAGTCAGTTGCAGTAATGCACACGCACATATTCTTAGAAATTTGCATACTGCAGTATTAATCGTAAGATTGCCGTAAGACTGTCTACACGTTTAAGTGAGCAGTTACCTAAGTACAGCATACGAGTTTGTAACCGCGATGTACATGCCTGATTTTCTTCACTAGCGTATTTCTCTTTCCCTACTCTAACTATGGCATTCTTACTTACACCAACATCAGCTGAGGTTCTGTCCGGTACTTTTGAAACGGGAATTATTGGACTCCCACTGGGATTCCGTGTCCATAACATTTTTTGTGGTCTTCGCAGATAGTTTCTTTCTGTCTGTTTCTGTAGCACAAGTGTTTGCGGTAGCCATGATTAACGATAATTAGCTAAATATTAAAGTTGCGCTGAAACACAAAAGTTGATCACAGAAACACTAAAGTTGATCACAAAAACACTGAAGTTGATCACTGAAACACACGAATTATATTGCGAAAATGTAAAGCTGTTTACACTCTGTGAAACATTCACTACCTGAAGCAGTACACTCTTAGTTTGGCAGTGATGACAGGGAAAAACACCCTAAGTAAGGGTTGGTCATTAAACTGTAAAGGTTGGTCATTGACCCAGAAAATTTCATAAGCTATTCCTTGAAACTAAATCCACACCTGTTCCCTTCCAACAACGCATACCGTCTCATACTAAAGGGCAACGAACGACGACGGTATTGTGATACCGCTGATTCATAAGCGAAGCAACAATAGTAGCAGTGTCTGTTTACTGAAAACCTCAACATGCCGATAGAATAGCGTCATGCATAAAGCACGTGATCTAGTGCGATAGAGTTGGCAACATAGGATAAGTGGCTCGGGTTGCTATGGCAACAGTTTACTTTTGATTGGTGGATTGCTGGTTGCTAGGCGACGGCAATGACGTGTCAGTGTGTGTTTATCTCCTCTCCTTGTTTTCGCAGCTGAACAGCACGTGGAGGCAAAACGCCAATCACCAACTTATAATGCACCCATTATAATCGAAGCTAATGAACTCCCTGTAGCTGTTCGACGAATTCAATTGAGTATTTTCTGTGCCCTAAAGCTCAAATCTAGGCCAGAGTGTCAAATGTACGATTACATCTTTCCTGAAGAGAACAAGTTTCACTTTAAGAATACAAAGAACCCTACAAACTTTGCACTTCTTCATGTGAGAATCCAACAAATTCTGGAAGATCTAAATTGCAGTAATCCTCCAATAATGAAAACAACTCCATATAAGGATATTCCTTCTTGGAGACTTAACCCAGTTCAGATAAACTTTGACCTTGCACACAAAACTCCAAAAGCCGATGTACACAGTAGAATTTATAAACAGATGTTCAAAGAAGCACTAGAAAAATATCCAGACTATAGACACATATACACTGATGGTACGAATACTAATAACGGAAGTGGATGTGCAATCGTTATTGATCCTGAGAACAAGATACTCCATAAACTGCCAGACCTATGCACTATTTTCACGTGTGAATTATTTACTATTACGGAAGCTCTGTCATATATTAATGAAATGGATAGTAATACACCTTTTCTCGTGCTCACTGACTCCAGAAGTGCTCTTTTAGCGAGCCAAGATCTTTCATCAACTCATCCTCTCATTAATGAAATACATCACAAGTTTTACAGCATCTCTATAAAGAAAAGAACCGTTGTGTTAATGTGGATTCCCTCGCACACTAATATTTATGGAAACGATTTGGCTGACAAAGCAGCCAAAGTATACTAATCTACTAAGTATAAATCCCAAAGCTGAAGTGCCTTTTCAAGACGTCACAGTTTATTTGAAAACAACACTCTGTAACACATGGAAACAAACTTGGGTTAATTCTCGGAAAGGCAAGCTTTATGTTGCAAAAAATAATTCTACAGAGCCCTTTTCAGTTAATTTCCTAAGTCGCCGAGACCAAATACTCATAACTAGAATTCGAATTGGACATACAAGCTCACTCACTCCTATATGCTCTCTAAGGAACAGCCACCCGAATGCACATCCTGCAATACAAGAAACACCATTCAGCAATCGAGAACTGCCAGCAATATGACATCCACACCGAAAAATTCAAGATTCCAGGCAATCTACATCTGTTAAGGAGCGATACAAATGCATGTAATAGATTAACACAGTTGATTAAGTGTACCAATCTATACAACGAAATATTGTAAAATGTACACAATGTTTTCTTGCTTAAATTTGTCAAAACTTAAATGTTAAATATCTGTTGAAATACATATGGCATTGTTAATTCAAGTTAAACATTGTAAAATAACTGTAACGTATATGTCGTTGTATAACTTCTATCAAAGTTTGTAAATGTGTTAATTTTTTTAAGTCTCTATAAAACCATGTAGTTAGGCGACTTTAAATAAATGGTTAAAAATCGTTATGTGTTACGAACAAGACAAAAAACAATGGAAATTCACAACGTTGTGAGTAACAAATAGTTGAATTTCCATTTGCAACACAAATGACCGTTTCACGCTTTAAAATAATAATAAGCAACAACTTCTTAATTAAGCATCTATAGTTTTTTTAGTAAAATATTTCCGCACAGCCGTCCTAAAGCATTATGTATAATATAATGTAGTCTTTTTAGAAAAAAAAAAACGAATATTTAGCACAGCCGTCTTAAAGCACTATGTATAATATAACGGTAAACACGTATATTTAAATGTAATAAGGAACGCAATAAACATAAATAATGATTTAGTTTCAAAAATTAATTTCTAGAAGTCGATGTTACTTTTTATTTAAATGTAGCCGCGAATCACAAAAGAGAAAGTTGAAACATCACGCGATATCAGTCCAATGTTCTTTACAGAAAATAGTGTTGATTCAAGTAATATCACTGTAGCGATGCACCATACACACTTTCACAGTTCAACAAGAGGCTTATCGGCAGTTTGCCTTTTAAAAGCAACTCCACTGAATCCCTTCAGTTGACACAGTTATAAACCAGGATGACGTAGTCAACTATCACACAGAGTTTTTAAGCCTTACAATTTTAACATTAAAAGTACGATCAGTTGTGATCATGCTGTGTAGCATTCACCAACCATGATTGTGCAAAGGAACGAAACTAACTGTGAAAAAGATATAATAACGTCATCGAGGCAACAATCATCAAGGGAAAGTACCAAGTAGAGAATATTTTGATCCTGCGTATACCGATGATTCCAACAGATTTACCTTTTGATTTTAACGGTCTACAATTTCTCGTGCGTTTGACCTTTGAGATTACCATAAATAAATCGCAAGGACAGTCGCTGGACGTTTGCGGAATCAACTTGGAGTTTCCCTGTTTCATGGACAATTTATACGTTACGTATTCGCGCGTCGAAACACCATCTTTATATATTTACGCACCACAAAAAGACAAAAAATATTGTTCATCAGAAAGATTTAAATTGATTAACTTAATTGTGTCAGCTAATATTTAATATTTTAATTAACTAGGCTAAACAGACTGTAGGTATGAATATGCTATTTTGGACCTTTGCTGCTGCGCTTAACCTATATTACTTTCTGGGGATGACAAAGTTAGATTAGCCTGAATTTTCTGATTACGCTTCATTGCAGCACCGTACTCAAAGTACTGAGCAAGAGCTTTGTAAACGCTCTTGGCTCAAAAACTCCGCGGAAGGATTTAATAAACACGTTTTATTTGACAGTCGTGAAATTGAAAAGCGGCCGGGAAAATGTTTTCCCCACCTAATGTATCCGAAGGTCTCGTTTCTTATCGGTCTGGGTGGCTCAGTTGGTTAGGCCCTAGCCAACCAAGACCGTGGGTTTAAATCCGGACCTCAGTGATCAATTCTATGTGTGCTTAAAAGCGACAGTCTCATGTCAGCAGCCCGCCTAGGTAGCGTAGATGGTAGCATGTCTGCCTCACGTGCAAGAGGTCCCGAGTTCGAATCTCGGTCAGGGTGAGTTACCTGCATAAGGTCTTTTCCAGTATTTTCCCTTATCCTGAAAGACGAATGTCGGGTAACTCTAAGGTCTATGGACCCTGGGCTCATTTGAGCATCATTTCACCTATTCCATTCATCTTCCGATATGACTTAATGTTGGAGGACGTAAATTACAACAACAAAAAAGTCCCATGCCAGTAGATTTACTGACACGTAAAGAAACTCCTTTGGAACGAAATTCCGGCACACCGGGTAATTAAAAATATCGCATATAAAGAAAAGTATTTATTTTTGGTCTCTTCTCTTGCACACTTAACGTTTTTGTCTGCATTAGACTCTCTCTGATGTTAATTTCGCGAATTCATAAAATGAACGATTTAATGCACCAAACATGTCACAAAAACAGATAATTTGACAAGTTGCGAAAAGCGGTTCCTATTCCGCCCAACATCATTTCCGTTATTTGCAAATTTCCTTCCAGATGCCACTTGTGCGTTTTGCAAATGCACAAACAAAATGATAAGACATAATTAGACGTACAAACATTCCCAAACGCTGAAGAGATATCAGCTCAGGCTAAATTTCACTACCAGCGACGGAACTGAAACTGTGATTAAAAGTGAAAGGAAGGTGAATAAATTACCGCCCTATGTCTCTTCTTCATTCTGGAATCCACCTCTCCGTCCCTTTTTTAGGTTGTTTACCTTTATAGCAAATTTATGGTGTTCGGAATCTTCATCTTCTCGCTTTTTGTGTCGGGCATTGCCAACGAAACAAATTCTTTGCTTTCTTGATGTTTTTGAGTTTGTCAGTCTTGTTTGTTTACTGCTCATATACACGTAAAGACTGAGGTAAGGCACTGTTGATAGTGCATTACACCAAATAAAATGGCTTGTGCAGGATTGGCTAATGTTTAATTAACCTAAGCTTTTACATATGTACAACCAAACCAAATCTAACCTTCCGTGAATCAGAAACTAACTATTAATGAATCGTAAGCATAGTTAAGGAACGTACTCGAACTTCCTTTATCTACTTTGCTAAATAGTAGGTTCGGACGTGACTTCAGGTGAAATTAACCTCTATTATTCTGGTACGCTGTTTAAGAGCAAATGGAGAGGAAGAGGAGCAAGAGGAGGAGGAGGAGGAGGAGGAGGAGGAGGAGGAGGAGGAGGAGGAGGAGGAAGTAATCTCGTGCGCTAGTGAGTTTGTGAGTGACCGGCAATGCTTGGCAAGGGATTTATTTATTTAAAGTAAGTTAAATAAGAATGCTCTCTATTGCTAGGACTATGTCAGCCATACCGATGTGCCAAAATTTCTTCTCGTTCTTTTACTTGTTAGTAAATCCAAAATGGGGCTGTCGCTTTTAAGCATACTTAAATGCTATCGCTCTGGGCGACTTTAGAATCAGGAGACCATTGTGTGAACAACTAAGCCTCTCAGAGCGAAATAAAGAATATCTGTCATATCTGCGATAACATGGTTGCAGGAACATGGAACGAAAGAAGAGGGATAAAATTCGAATGCAGGAAGGGTCACCCATATATGACAATTAGCACAAAAACGGATAGCTTTCTGGACAATATATGTGTCTCTCCAGAGAAAAAGTGCACTTTTGCGTTATGTGGTGCATACTCATATATCCTAAATATGCCGTCATACAGTATGAACAGAAATGAGATTTAGCTAAATCGTGCTTTATAAGGAATGCACGCTTGTTTCGCTTGCTTGCTTGTTTACTTGGGTGTAACCACTGGTTGTTAATTTACTTAAGCTTTGCGTGCTCTGTTATGGTGTTTGTCAGTCGTAGGGGGTATCTCTTATTCCTAAGTTGGCAGCATATTGTTTGTGCATTTCTAAACACACGCAGCTGGAGGTTGATATCTGTTCGGAAAGTGAGAAATCATTTTTACGATAGAAGTATTAATGTTTTTCGCCAACACCAAACAACATCCCTAAAGTAATTAATTATATGTTATTCTATTTTACCTTCACATTTTCTAGGGGAGCTTAGCATTCAATTTAGCCAAACAAATAAAGGACGAAAGAGAAGATGACTTAACACTACATTTTATCGGTTAACATTTTATATTATAGAAAAATACAACTGCTGTACCACTGACATCCCTATTCACCTCTTAATTTCACCCTATCTGTCGACTCTTACCCTTAACTCACTGAAATCGATCTAGCCATCGCCGTTAGGTCTGCTTGCGTATCAATCCCCTCAGTACTTCTCTTAGAAAAGTTATCTCCATTGCATGTAAGGCCTTGATGAGTTCATCCTCACTGACTGAGTCACTACTGTATCCAATAACTTAATGCCTCTTGGTAATTCAGACGGAAGTTGTCACCGAAATTGGCTTGTCTGAACTCTCCCAGTTCTATTGCACTAATGGTGTCTGTTTCGAAGGTCCGGTATAATCTTTCAACCTCAGTGACGAAGATTTTCAGCTCTTGGACTGATATACTACATTCCCATTGGTGGTTCCTGTTGGAGAGGGGTTCCGAAACCTTCAGCTGCTGTAGTGCGAGTGCTTCGGGCCCCCAGTACTCGTGGTGCTTCTGAAGGCAGCAGAAATAAGCCGTACCGAAAATTTGAGCCACTCCCGTAGGGGAGCTGATCGGATTGGGTTGGTCTCAGCGTGACAGTGGTTCTAGACGCTCATGACTACTGGGTACGTCTGGCTAGAATACTCCCCCAGGAGGAATTGAGAGACGCTTAAAACAATCTCCGGTACTAGCCTGGATAGCTAGTAGCATGGTGTGCTAATACACCGGTGGCCCTGCCGAGGTTATCAGTCTTCTCCGATGGGTTGACGCGCGTAAATGGCGTATTCACTTCCACCCGAAAGGGGGGAGTTTAAAAAAAAAGGTATTGCCCTAATGGAAACACCCATGGAGCTGCTTTGGCGGCTTCCTGGTCACATAGGGGTAATATCGACTCCAGGGTAGATCTCGATACTGAACGGAAAATTCCATCATGGCCTGCTAAGCCGAACGCTGTCTTGAGCTACTTCAGGCCTTTCTAACGAGTGAGTGAGTGAGTGAGTGAGTGAGTGTGTGGTGTTTAAGGGCCCGTCGACAACAAGGTCATTTGGGCCCCTCCTTTCTAACGAAGATCCTCTTTTGAGCGTTATCGAAGTTGTATACAAAATTGGAATGACCTAAGTTATTGGAGCAGCATCTTTATTCTCCTCTACATTTCTCCTCAAGCATTCCATCTCTACTGTTATTTTTCTTTTATACTGGTCTAATAGGGTAAAATATTGTAATATTTGTTTTATTTTTATATTATATATTTGGATTTTTTACCTTTATGCTAATTTCTTGTTTCCCGACGAGTTTTATCTATTGGGTAATATGTTGATGTTCCATTTTACTCTGTTTGATGCCTCCTGTTATACTGCCCAACAATACAAATAATGATATTCAAATATTTAAAACTTGCTACTGTCTCTAGTAGGTACCTGATTATTACGTTTAATATTAAGTAATTCCTTTTGATCTTTGGATATTCGTATACTTTTATTTCATTAGGATTAATTATTATCCATTTTCGTAATAATTTTTCATATCATTCATTAATAATATTTTGTAATTTATTCAGGCGAGATCTAGTAAACTCAAAGGCATCTCCATAAATGAAAGTTTTATAAAACAGGTACTTGTCAGGAAAAAAAAAATAGTTAATTTTGGTATATGACTACTTATTAATTAAACTTGAACATTTCAACAGAGAAGCACGCAATCAATCGAACGTAATGGCGTGCTATTCCGGATTTCCGCTTTACACAGAAAATCAGACAGAGATATATAATGAAGGCGGAACATAACCCGGATTGGAAACGCAGATTAATTCCTGCGGACCGGTAGGTACGGTAGTGTAAATCCCATTTATTGAGAGGAGCAACATAAAACAATCAGGGCTTACTGTCTCTACAGGCTTACATTCCTAGTAATTTTTTTAAGTGGTGTTTTTTGTTGTAATTTACGTCCTCCAACGTTGTCATATCGGACGATGAATGGAATGGGTGAAATGACGCTAAAATGAGCCCAGGGTCCATGGAGCTTAGAGTTACCCGATATTCGTCTTTCCGGATAAGGGAAAACCCCGGAAAAACCCTTATCCAGGTAACCCACCCTGACCGAGATTCGAACTCGGGACCTCTTGAACGTGAAGCAGACATGCTACCACCACGCTATCGAGGCGGGCAGTGGTGTGTTAGTCCACCCAGTTGTCACACTGGTTCTTGTGATCGCTACGCTCACTTTTTGACACCACAAATGAAATCTAAGCTTACAACTAGTTTCACTGAGCAGAATTTTAAATAAGGACATATAGAATAATACGCAATGTCGAGCTGTTATCGAGAGCTCAGCTACAAAGTCAAAATGAAAGTTTTCATTTCATGGACAAATGAATTGCTAATATACCGTGCTAGAATGCCCACTATTGCATACAGATGCCGGGAAGCGTTAGTCAAATATTGTTCTACTTGAATTTCTGTTTCATCCAAATCAAAGGGATAGTTGAAAATAGTTATATGCAGAGGCGGTTGGTCATAAGGGCGCGAAGGCGTGCGGCCCACCCCGCCCAAAAATCTTGACCATGCCACTATTAAGGACAGTTTATTTTTAAAATATGAGAAAGCTTCATAGGGTTGTAAAAGTGATGTTTTCATACATACAGCATATGGCTCGGCGCGCTAGCATAAGCGCCCGCCTGCTGCATTTCCACGTTACAAAAGGCGATCAGCTCTGAGGTGGTGAGGGAGTGGGCGAAGAACCTGCATATGTGCTTGTCCGGTGCGATTCCGTCCGCGCCTAACGCAGTGCGTAGAGTAGTTTTGTAGTGTTAAAATGCACGGGTTTCTTATTTTAGAGCTCTTTGTGGAGTTAGGAACATTAACAGAGTGTTACAGGGGGCTTTATAAAATCCAGTGACTAAAGAATAATGGATAAACCTGTAAAACCACTAATGGAAGCGCAATTTTCAAGGTTGACTCTTGAACAAAAAGTACAATTGAAATCTTGGGGTAGACCAACGCCGGAATTCTTGATAGAAAAGGTAGAAACTAAACTTAAAAAAATTAATCAAAATTGGGTGTTTAAGAGGCGTCTTAAGTCTAAAGTCATGTATGAGAAATGTGACGGATGTGTGGCTGCGAAGTTCTCAAATCCTTTATCTGATTTCCGCGTGTATTGTTTGCTCTTAAAAATTCCAATTGTTTGTGGACATTTAATGGAGTAAGTGATATAAAACATTTAACAGAAAAAAAAAACCATGAAAATTTAGTGCACCATATGTACAGTGTGATAGATCTGTCACTCCTAGGAAAACAAAACATTGCATCATGCCTTAACTCCGTGTTTAAAGAAGTTTTTAAGAAACATAACATTCAAGTGAGTGAAAATAGACACATTTTATAAGGCTTATTTCATGTGTCACGTTTTGTGCAGTGTTTGAACTGGTTTTACGAGGACATGACGCGTCTGTTACTTCTTCCAATCTGGGGGTGTACATTGCCTCATTGACTATACAGCTGAACTGGATACAGTAATGAAGAAACATTTAGAAAAAGTCTCAGTTTTTAGAGGAACTTCGTAAACAGTACAGAATGAACAATTATACTGCACGTTGAAGGTCTGTAGGAAGAAAATAGAGCAGCAGATATGAGCTTCTGAGTTTGCTGTCATTCAATGTGATGAGATAACTGACGTTTTAAATCACTTTCAGATGATTTTGGTATTCCGTTATGTATATGAGGAATCAGTATATGAGAGATTTTGGGCTTTTGTGAATCCTGAAGGAAACGATGCGGAATCTCTGACAAAGTGCAAAAGAAATGAAATCAACCCGCTTCTTGGAAATACCAAAGAAAAGCTCATTGCTCAAACATTTGACGGGGACAGTGTTAAGAGTGGAAGAACTGGTGGAGTACAGGCCAAAGTAAGGGAAACATATACATATGCGTACTTTGTCCACTGCTATGTACACCAGTTGAATTTTATTCATACAAAGGGCAAGAAACACTGATTCCTAGGTACGCGTGTTCTTTTCAAATCTGTTTTAAATTCCAGCATTCTTTTCCATTTCCTCTTTGCAATTTGATATTTTAGAGAAAGTAGTACAGGCAAGATTGCTCAGAGTTACATTAACAAGATGGAATTACAATATTCGTACCGTCAATGCTGTGTACGAAAGAAAACCAGAAAGATTACTTCGAAATCTTGAAGAGAGCTGTACTAATAAAACCACAATAAATGAAGCCAGTAGCTACAGAAGAGCTCTTGAAGATCTAAATGTTATTTTTTGGTTAATAGTTTTCAACAAAATCCTACCTCATGTAGATATTTTGTACCAGCAACTTCAAAAGAAGAGTAAAGATACTAGTTCGTTACGGAGTCACATCCTTATATTTAAACAAGAAATGGAAAAGGAATGACTGAATATTGATGAACTACGCAAAATCTTATGTGAAGAATTTCCGCAGGTTGGAGATCTCATGGAGGTGTGTGACGTCATAACAATTACTGTTACAGATAGATTTACTTATAATGGGCATCTAAGAGGAGCATCTTTGCTATGTAACGACTTATTTAACGATTTTTGTGAACGTTTCCCGGAAGAAATTTTCACACGAGTGGTGCAATCCTATGCTGTACGCAAGGAAAACTGCGCACAGAGTTGGAGCTAATTTGCAGACAAAATGACTTGAACATTAAAGGATAATTGAAACTTTTTCAGTTCATATACAAAAATAACTTTTCGTCAGTGTTCATGAAGTCACAAAACTTTTGAAAATTGTCATAACAACGCCGATGACGACTGCGGAACCTAAGCGTTGCTTTTCCACTCTGAAAAGGATAAAAACGCTTTTAAGAAATACAATGACAAACGACAGACTCAATGCTTTAACAATGCTGTAAATAAATAAGGAACTTTCAGTAACGTGCAGGACTTTTATGAAAGAGTAGGGGGAAATATCATTAAACTAAAGAACAAAAGACTTGATTTTGTACATAAACAGGCCAAAAGTGTAATTCATGATAAGCCGAGTAAGTGCAAAATACGAGATTTAATATGTGTACATACACTAAAAAGTTACACTGGTGAGGCGGCAGCTTATGTGGCGAACATTACTTCTGGATTTGGTTGAGTTCGAATGATGTTCTAATACCATCCTTTTATATGTCACATGCGTATTAATATAAGCAGTTTTGGGCAAAAATTCCGTTAGGCTTCTTGTACTTATTTCTGATGCGTGTATTACAATAAGAGAACCACTGTTTCCGTGGGTTATAGGGATGGAATTTGAAAAAACTAGTGGTTCTTAATATTGTTAATATTTAGCAAGGAAGTACTTCCGCGCCCCCCCCCCCCACATTTCAGCCACGAGCTGCCACTGGTTAAATGTTTCGCTGAACAAGTTTAAGTTTAAACAGAGCAGTAACTTTCAAATCACGCATACCAGCCACTGACACAGGGTTAAATCATTACACGTCCTCTTATAATGGTTTAAAAGAGTGAAAACCTGAAGTGCTGTTATTCATAAATTACCCTTTATATTTCTTGAATTTTAAATTTAAAATTCGACCACACACACACACACACACACACACACACACACACACACATACACATATATCAGAAAGGTAACCAATGAACATTTACACGTGATAGCCATACATTCCAAAAGCGCAATTTCATATTTTCAAACGAACAAAATCAAAGTAATAATCATATTAAATGAGTAAATGGTATGTAGTTAATTAAATGTCCTGAAGCAATTTCGAACGAAGAAACCTTATGAGTGTCTGTCTGGTCAGTTAAACCCTTGTTCACTGAACTGTTCGAGCTGCTCGAAAGGAATATTCAGATTTCTCGATCGCTATGTTGTAAATAAGGCACTCATTTTAATCCAGAATTTTAATGGGCAAAAACTTTATGGGTGGAAAACAATAAGGACGCTATTTGTTTTAACTGAACCAATGATTTTGTTATCGAATTTTCAAGATGTGTATGAAATTCAATTAGTTTATCTGCTATTAAAATCGTAGAGGTAATCCGCCGTGCTTTGCCCTTTTCTTTTGTTGAACTTAAATCACATGACTTTTAATACGCCTTGAATAAACACTTGGCTATATGTCTACCTTCAGCAATGCTCAGAATACTATTGTCCAATCACTCTTACCTCACTTCACATGCTTGGTGCCAATCTTTGGCTAACCACGTCTATGATGGACTTTCCTCTTTACATAATAGTGTGAGAACATCACTGGCATGTTTTCCTACTCCTTGCGTGTGTGAGTGTTTGTGGTAGATTTGGTAGTGTACCTTCGACTCTTAAATCTGTATATTAATTCCGGCGAGTTTAATATGGGCAGTAGAAATTTCAACTCTGTTCTGTTTTTACAAAACGTTCATTATTAACAGAAGCTTTCAAATAATAAACGCATGTTAAAACAGAACATTTTTACATCCCTCTTAGAAAGTCTTCCTATACCATTTGCCTAGCTAAAAATAGAAAGCTCAGAGATTGTCCTAACATGCTTCGTCTTTATTATCAGGGTGAACAGCCAGTAAAGTACGTTGAAACTAGAACTATGAAGCACAGCGAGCAAAAGTTCTTATTTAAATGCCAGAATATTTCAAAAGCTAGGAAATAGAAGAAGTGATTTTTGTTTATCTGAAATTTCTCTGAGACGTAATAAAACATGAAGATGTAACGTGTTAGTCGAGGATATTCGACAGTAACAGCGCAACAAGCTCAAGGTTTTTCATTTAAAACCTAACGGGCACACAGCATTTCGCCTGTGCGCGATTGGGTGTGTGACAGCTGGCTTTGCTCCTATATAAACACCACGCATAAGGCATGTACAGCAATTTCCTTATAGAAGATGCTTGAAACGTCGTGCACTCTCGGCATTATATCGGGAGAATACATTCTGATACACACGATTAAGTTGGGCCACTATAATGTTTCCAATTTCATCTCTAATATTTTGTTTTAATTATTTCAATTTATGAAGACATGTCTCGTAAACATTGTCTTTCAGGTTACCCCACAGTAAAAGTCACACTGTTAGAGAAGGCGATACACTAGCACTAAAAACTTCAACCGATTCTCTAATTTTATTCATGGGCTCCTCTGTTGTATGGGTAGTAGCAGAATCTTGTTGAAACCATCCTCCAAATGATTTCTCTTCTTCTGTCAGCTCATGATAAAATGGGGTCACAATGTCATTTCGGTACCTCTCTGCATTTACAGTCTTCTCGTAGAATATATGACCGATTATGCGTCTAGCCCTAAGCATACCAAACTCCAACCTTTCGATCATAATGAAGGATTTCTTGAGCGTGGTGTGGATTTTCAGAGGCCCAGTACCGACTGTTATGAGTGTTGACACAACCACTGAGGTGGGGCCATGCGCAACACGGAAAAGAACAGAAGCTCTGGATCTGTCCTATGCGCAGAAGACTGAAATTCCCACATGTTGTGCTAATTTTGGAAAGGATTTGGTTGGTGAACGTTCAAAACATGCACCTGTGTTGTCTAGTTTTTCCTCTATTTAACACTGTACGTTTACGCTTTCGTTTTTTCTTCACCACACAATCAGTGGTTTCGAATTTCTTCACAATCTCGTGAATTGTAAATCTGGAAGGAGACACTTCACCAGGGAACGTTTGAATATACTCTGTCAGAACACTGCTCGGTGATTCTCCTTTGTAATGCATTGCTCTAGACTGAAACGCCTATTCATGTTGGTGGCCGGTACCATAGTGCCGAGTGCAGTACACAACGCTAGCCCGTAGCTGGTAGTTGAAGGAATCCAGCATGGTCACGGGAGAGACGAGACGCCGTCTGCTCCATTATTATTATTATTATTATTATTATTATTATTATTATTATTATTATTATTATTATTATTATTATTATTATTATTATTATTATTATTATTATTATTATTATTATTATTATTATTATTATTATTATTATTATTATTATTATTATTATTATTATTATTATTTACGTCCTCCAACGTTAAGTCATATCATTCAAATGAATCCGGGGTCCATGGAGCTTAGAGTTACCCAACATTTGTCGTTCAGGATAAGGAAAAACCCCGTGAGAACCTTATCCAGGTACCTCGCCATGTCCGAGATTCGAACTCGGGACCTTTTGAACGTGAGGCAGACACGCTACCATCTACGCTACCGAGGGTGCTCCATTAGGTATAATAATGTATAATGTGGTATGTATGGTGAGATAATACTTAGATACGTTACTCAACTGTCGTACAAGATCATTAATATACATATGATTAAAGCAGCGCAGTTACAAGCGGTATTAAGTGTTCCGAGAGATAATAGTGTTCTTCAAACAGTTTATTGCCTTACACAGCAAGTTTACCTCACCTGTGTATATCTGAGGTACACTATAGTATTATGAGCTACAATAAAAAGTTCAAGTAGGTAATGACACATGATGTCGTCTAGTAGTGTATTTAACGGAGTGAGGAAGCAGCCCGGCTCCCCTTGAATTTCTTCTTTTCTATTACAACAGCAGTGTAAGCAATTTGATGAGGAAACCAATCGTAGACATATTATCTGAACTCAGTTCCGGAGGAAAGCATTTTCTGGGGAAAGGAGTCTATGTATTTTTGATAGGAACATTTTATGACATGAGATGTGACTTGTTTGCTTGTCAATATTATTCTGAAAATATTGACCAGTTTGTCAATTTCCATTGTTTCTGTAGAAAGAAAAATTGCCACACTAAGACAAAGACACATTGACAAGCACATTCGGACTTGTCTTGATGTGAATTTACATACTCACGTGTCTGGTGAAGCTGTAAATAAACCTGCTAATGTTTCAAGAAGATTTCTAAACATTTACTTTCAAGTTGTTGAATTTTGTATATTTTAAGCGCGTTAACACATATGAAAAGTTTTGCAAAATCAATTTTGTAGGAATTAGTCCAGTTAGTGTAGTTATATAAACACAACACACACAAGCTGGAGATTTATCCCTCATAATCAATTGTGTGCATATGTCAGTGTATTAGGGCAGTGCTTCACAGTGTTCGAAATTTTTAATATTATGAAGATTAAAAGCATTGGTCTGGGGCGGGTTTGGATCTGCAACTTTGCGATCAGTAGACCAGCGCCTAACCAACAGTCAGCCAACCGAGAAGCGGACAGGAAGTAGTAATCATAAAGCACTCCTGGTTGCGGTACACCTTGTAAAAATAATAAAGTGTTTGCCTGTTGTGTTAAGAAGTGATGGTGAAGTTTGCCTTACCTGGTTGCCGAAGACCCCAATAGAACAGGCCGAAGACACTTCATTTGGCCCAAACCACACGGCTGCTAGCTGTGCCGGCAGACTAAGGATGAAGACTTGTGACATTGCCACTAATGTTTGGCCCACGAAGGCAACAGGGAACATGTCCCTTTCGATACCACCCACTTTAATCCATGATCCTAAGCATGTGCCGACCGCACCTACTATGGCGGACATTCGTAGACCCTGAAAAAAGAGAACATTAGTTATTCTGAGAAACACCAATTCAATAACAGAATCCTACAGTTGTTTAAACTTTCTATACGTTTACTAAATCGCTCAGTTAATTCATAGAAAATAATCTCATATAATACAACTAAAAATGGGGAAACGATAATATTGAAGAACTGGAAGTACCTCTTGCAATAAGTACCTCTTAAAACTCTGAAGTCAATTCCGTAATGAGCACATTAGGATAGCACAGGATAGAATAGGATAGGATAGGATAGGATAGGATAGGATAGGATAGAATTCGACGGAGGGGATTTGGCACGTCGATCAGATTGATCTTTTGCACCTATGTATGCCCCAAGTGAGGCATCCCCGGAAGGAAGGAGACAGAAGACAGCCCACCCCAAGGAGTCACACAGTGCACAGGGCAGGTCCATACCATGTACCATTTTGAAACTCCCCGGCAGTCCAGTACAACTAGCATCCTATCCACCTAGCACTCGTGGTACCTCTGACGTTACTAGAGGAACCTCGGGCCGAACATTCGAGCCCCTTCCTGCTGGGGAGTTGTTCGGATTGGGTTGGACTCGAGGGGGCAGTGGTTCCCGATACCCGTGGGAGATCGGATACGTCTCCGGACGGGGTTGAGGGAAGCCATTAATATTCCCGCGTACTAGCCAGCATAGCTAGTAGGTGTGCTAGATCACCAGGCGGCCCTACCGAGGTTGTTCGGTAGCCTTCCTATTTTCGTGTTGGCGCGCGTAAGTGGCGTATCCACTTCCATCCCGTTTTAAGTCCACAGGGCCAGATGGGGGAGCTTGGTAAAGCTTAAGGTCTTGCCCTACGGAAAGCCCCACGGAGGTGCCGGGCGTTCTTTTGGGACAGCTCGGCAACTCCCTGGTCCTTGTCCTACGGGTCCAGGACTAATGGGAGTAGAACCTCTGGCGTTAATCCCATCCACCGCGGCCCGAAACGGAGGCCGCCATGCCAGAACTCAGAAATACCTGGCAGTCTGTTACAATCGGTATCCCTCCCGCCACGATCCACTAGACAGGCTCGGAGACCGGAGACCGACATGCCCGAGCTCGAAAACTCCCGCCAGGCTTGCACAACCGACATCCCTCATACAATATGCCTGAAACGGCCCACTAGGAGGACGAAGGCGTTTACCAGGAGCATATTATCCTGCCATGCAGCGTCGAGTAACCCGCCGACACTTCTATCCTGAAAGAATGTGTAGTGTTTAACGCCCGCTTTTACTACATACGGCACCGCAGGCGATATCCTGAAAGAGATCACCAGATGAGAGTTGATGTGAAATGATAATGTAGGTGAAATGGAGAAAAGGAAATTCAGAGGATGTACTTAATCTACCCAACATTCGCCTGGTGACCCGGGAAAACCCCGATAAATACACGGAAATCGAACCCAGACCTCCCGAATGTGGGCCACAGATGAAACCGCCAGAGCCATCCCGCTCGGTGTGGGTTTATTAAGTAACACCAATCTTTTGCCTTCTTGTTGGACCTCTGATCAGTGGAATTATTTTAGTAGTAAGAATCCATGGATAACTATAGATAAATATCATTTAGATAGGTCATAAAATATGTTCAAAAGCAAAATTTATTTCTAACAAGTTGCAGGGACTTCACATTTCGAGGAATGTCTGAGGGAAAAATAAATTGCTGAACAACAGAGTCTAAGGAAAACATTTCCGAACATAAATTAAGTTACACACAGCTGCCTCAGAAATAATAGAATCAAGCGTAAAGCAATACTTAGAACAAGTAGTTATAGCAATGCAACAAGAGGAACTGATTTAAATTTACTTAATTTTGTCATACTGTTAGCTACTTTGGATATAGCCAGTTGATGTACATCAAGAAGGGTAGAATCCTTCCCATAAATTTCTCTTGCACTAATAATCACATCTCATTGCTAAAAGTATGTGTGAAAGGATTGTTACACATATTATAGAAGATAGTGGGGTGAGCAAACTTCAATCTTCTCGCAAGATTGATACACTTCCTGCAAATGAAATGACTATGGACGAAACCGTCAAGTGCATAATTAGCAGAAAATATTTAAAATATTACAAGACTAAAAAACAAATTCGAATACTGGGAAAATGACTAAACTTCTGCAAGAAGGAGTTTAATTTCACTGCTTAGGGAAATAGTGAAATCTACTGGATGTCGGTTTAAAAAGTGTAACGATAAAAGAAGTGTCCTGAGCAGACGTCCTGATATAGTGGCTCAGAGAACATTATATCTTATAACACTCAGAAATAATGAACGCAGGGAAAATAAGTAACTGAAATACAGGATGAAGCCTGGATTCACTCCAACTGACGATATTCCAGGTGCTTAGGCGAAAGATAGCGTCTTATTATTGCGCATGCAGGCTGCGAGATGATATTTATTCCAGGTGCTTGTGTCATTTACGATTCCAAATCCAAAACATCTGACTACCACAAGGCAACGAACTACGAAAACTATTCTAAGTGGCTACAAATCTAATTTATACCTATATTATCACAAAGGAGCATTATTATCATTGACAATGCTCGGTATCACAACAAAGACAACAGAATGCCTTCCACCAAAAATTCAAAGCGAGAAATACAAGAATGGTTGTGAAACAATATTTCACTTGATCTGTAAATGATAAAAGTGGAACTGGTAATTAGTTAAGGCAGTACAGAGCAAAGAAAACATACTTCACTGACAAATTATTTGCAGATGCTGCCCTCACAACTCTCTTACTTTAAAGAAATGTCTGTTTGAATGATATTACTATTTTATGGTTTTTTGACTACCTATTTAAACTAAAATGAATGACTGAAGTTCCCGATTTAATTATAATCCCCAAGGAAGATGTCAATGAGCTACTATTGTTCCCGTTGCCAAAACCGGACTGTACAGGAGGGCGGGCAAACCGTAGTGGGTGCAAGTGGCGCTCCCTGGTGCAGGATTGCACTCGCCTTAGTCAATCTTAGCCTTACACAGGCTAATACAATCGGTATTTAATATTGTGCATTTCCGATTCTTGTATGCTAGAAGGTTGTTCGACTTTTTAAAATAATTACATTTAATTATGGTATTTCTTCCTCTAATTTCTCTTCACTATTATGCCACATAGGTACAAATATATGTACAGTAAAACCTTTTATATTTTTAAAAAAAATTGGGCTTGGGGGTTATTAAGCTGTGCGAATTATTTGCAGGAGTTATATAGTATTATTTCATTAGAAACACAAACAATTATCATTCATTGTTGACGATTGAAGTACATTTTAACTGACGAACTATGAAAATTTTACACATTTGTAATCTACAAGCAAAAGAGTTGCCGAACCGCACCTTTGTTGCAATTGGGATCGCCGTTTATGCGGGTCCCATTTAGATTTACTAAACTATAGGTTTAGTTAACATTGTTCTCTGGCAGATATCCAGGAGCATGTCGAGGAAATCTGTAACGTAATAAAAACAATCTCTTATTCGGGTAATGTTGAAACCAGGCGATTTAACCACAATATTAAATGTCATATGAAAATGGGCTTGAAAATTATTTACTGTTAAGTAACAAGACACAATTTAAGGTCCTAAAAATTGCTCGAGGGGCTTCCTTCTCCCTCGATACATGATATAATCCTACATTCCATGCTATCAAATACTGTGCTGCACATTCCTCGAGTGTTTCGTATTTGGTCAAATCCAGTGTGAATGCTTTCAAAGGATCACTACCCGATACAGGATTTGAACAAACGAGGGACTGATGAAAACAGCCAATCACCAGATGGAGCCGGCCATATAATGGATTCCTCCGGACCACTCTATCTATTCGGAAACGTATCATTAAAGAAATTGCATACCATCCGACTGAAATGAGCTAGCGCATCATCGTGCAAAACCACATTTGTTGGATGACATAAAGAGCCACATTATCAGTTAAATAATGCAACTGACTTATGTAAAACTGTAGATGCTTTTCTGCCTTTAACCACGAAGGGAAGAAAGAGGAAGTAATAAGGCAATCATGAATGGTTCCACTCCAAATCTTTAGGCAGAATTAGTGTTGATATCTGTAATGTTGTACTTCATGGAAGGTTTCACAGACGCAGTTATGAGTATGATGAACAATGAAGTTGCGAGTAAACGCAGTCTCATTCAGGCACAAGGTGCATGCTAATAAATTAATGAACAAGAATTCTGTAACATGGAAAGGCAAAAAATTCTTTTCAACTCAGATTCCACCACATTTAATGCTTCTACCCGCTAAGGGTGATAAGGATACAGATTTTCATGCAGCATTTTCCAGATAGTCATTAGACTGACACCTTCCCTTAGTGCAATGCATATTATGCTCTCTATTGGTTTTGCTTCCACATCACAAGGAACTCGTTCTTCACGGCCAGTTGTTACTTACCTCGGTTTCCGGTAACTGTATGTCGGGGTGCTTTCTGCATGAAGATCACTTGCTCCTGATCAGTTTACAACATCCTACATGTAGTACCCATTTGCCTGTTTAGTATTAGATATGCATTATTTTTGCCTCTCTGCTTTACAACAAACAGTAAACAATCAGCAGAAAACAATGTGCCTCATTTACTATTGGTGTGAACAAAGAGCCAAATACAATAATGTGACATTTAGGTGAAGTTTCCTCCGCAAGCTGCTGTCGCAGAATATTTTCCCAAATCGCAGTTTTTAGGCAGTAGTACTTATTTCATTGGGGCATAGAATAATTATGTGTATTATTTTAAAGTGAAACTGTATACTGCCTTTACTTATTTAATCGTCTTTGGACGGTGATAAGACTAAAGCATTAATTTGAGAATTGCTCAAAGGTTTTCAAGAGAATCCAGGGTTGCTGATAAACTGGCAATATTACTTTTTTCGTAGTTATAACATAAAAAAATGAATGAATGTGGTGGTATGCGTTGGGCCAGTGCTTTTCAAAGTGTGGCCCCGGACCCCCGGTGGTCCGCGAGGAAATGTCAGTGGGTCCGCGATGGGGTCCCTTTAGTCAAGTTTTGATATTGAATTAAAACTATAAAAAATGTAGAATTGTATTTAATGAGTCACTTTTCTGCTTCGTGCCGAACTACATATGTTTTACTAAACATTTTTATGCAACTCTGTCTCAACGATGTAACGCAGCTGAGAGGTGTAATCAAGGTAACAGGTGGGAGCGTGTAGTGCTGCGCTATAATAGCAGCGATACAACCGTTCTGAGCGTGAGCGGTTAGCTGCGGTGCGGGTGAAGTCGGCCAAGCCTGCGCGCGGAGGTGTGGGTCAGGGCTGTCACTGGCACCGGCTGCACGTACGCACACACAACAAACCAGTCGTTCTCGCTGCGTTGAAGCCATTGAATTGTTGATATGTCTCAAAATGTCCTGGACCAGCTAATTATGAGGTTAAAGTCAATGACAATGTATGCTATACAATTTGACGAAAGTACTGATTTTACTGACAAGTCTCATTTGTTAGCTTTTGTACGTTACGAACACGAGAAAGGGCTTGTTGAAGACCTATTGTTTTGTAGGGAAGTCTTGCATAACACTGCTGAGGATGTTTTGAAGTCACTTGATGGATTTATTTTAGAGCAAGGTCTTGAGTGAAAAGTTTGTGTAGGCGTATACACTGACGGAGCCGCAGCGTTTACTAGACACAACACTGGATTGAAAGCTCGATTTCAAGCTTACAACCCTGAGATTAAGTTCACTCATTGCTCGATACATAGAGAGGCATTGACTGTAGAAAAATTCTGCCAATTTTGAAGGAAACATCAGAAGGGTTGGTTAAAATTGTGAACTGCATTAAAGCCCGTCCTCTTAACTCACGGATATTCAAGAAGTTATGTGAAGAAATGGGAAGCGAACATAAACAACTGTTCTTCCACACAGATATTCGCTGGCTTTCTTATGGAAATGTTGTTTCGCGATTTTTTTAATTATGTGATGAAGTGAGGCTAAGTTTCCCCTCAGCAAACAATTGCGTGACTTTGAATGGCTGTGCAAAGAGGCTTATCTAGCTGGTATATTTCCACACTTAAATGAAATAAACCGAAAATTTCAAGGACCAAAACCACATGTTTTCACGGTTCACGAGAAAATTGAAGCAATGATAGGAAAACTTCAAGTGTGGAAAGGTATGTGTAGAATGATCCTTAGGCTCTTTTCCTATTTTGGAACAATTTCTGACTACATCAGAAGAAACTTTGCCTAAAGATAATGAAAAAGCCATGGTAGAAAACCTGAATGGACTATCAAAAACTTTAAAGAAATACTTTCCAGCACCGGTAGATGATCAGAATGAGTGGATAAAGTATCCTTTCCAGAAAAAAGACATAGGCAACATTGATAGCCTTTCGGAAAAAGAACAAGACATTAATAGAGTTACTTAATAGTGAAAGATGGAAGCTTGTATACCAGGAAAATGAACTTGCAAAATTTTGGTTTCTGGCGCAGAGTGAATTCACTAATAAACTTGCTACCAAAGCACTTAAGCATATTGTGCCCTTCCCAACCACCTATCGGTGCGAGCTAAACATTTTCATTGTTGTGCAGCATCGAGCCATTGAAGCGAAACAGACTTGCCAATGTAGTGCCCGCCTCGGTAGCGTAGATGGTAGCATGTCTGCCTCACGTTCAAGAGGTCCCGAGTTCGAATCTCGGTAAGGGTGAGCTACCTGGATAAGGTTTTTTCGGAGTTTTCCCTTATCCTTAAAGACGAATGTCGGGTAGCTCTAAGCTCTATGGACCCTGGACACATTTGAACACCATTTCACCCATCTCATTCACCGTCCGATATGACTTAACGTTGGAGGACGTAAAATTACACCAAAAAATTGCCAATGTAGAAACTGACTTAAGAGCAAAAATCACCAACATTAAGCCCAGTTTAACTGAGCTTATTCAATCAAAAAAGTTGCATTGTTCACATTAATACAGTCCAATGAACAACGTTTCAAGCTTTTTCCACAAAGACCGATTTTTTAATGACCCCATATTAACTTTGTTGAAGTAGTCAAATGGTGGAATCAGAACATTATGAATAACTTTTTATATGTATAAAAATAGTTTCTTTACATGCAAAATAAATTCATTTTTATAACACGTTGTGCCTAATGTTATTAGTCCTTGAGTATTCCAAAGAGTGGGGTATTTCAAATTTTTACTGGTGTAAGACTAAAGTTAAATAAAACCTAGTTAGGCAAACTTGTATAAAATTTACTTCAAAGAGAAAAAAATTAAATTATACAATTATACAATTTAAACATATATATTTTTTATTTAAAATACATTTTATGCACAAATTTGTTTTATTTAGTTAACTTTTTAATTTCCTTCTTTATTAAATTTATAACTAAATATACCAGAAAATGTATAAAATTATACATACAGTAATTATTTAAATTCTAGTTATAAAATTCAACCAAAAGTCGACTCGTTCATATAAATTGAGCTGCCAAACTATGGGGGTCCGCAAACAGATTGTTGGATGATGAGGGGGTCCTTGAGGCAGAAGAGTTTGAGAAACACTGCATTAGGCCGCCAACTCCTCTGCAGCAGCTAATGTTTGTTGCAAGAAAAGCGCAATCATTCAGCAACCTGACACAATAGTAAACTAGTAGGTAATTCATTGTATATCTGCTCTCTTTAGATTTTCCCTGCGATAGCAGACTAACAGAAGTATCTTACTTGACCTTGAAATGTGCGAGAGTGATTGTCGCTGCGTGTAAATTATTATTTAATTATTTTTAAGTTAGAAAAATTCTTATTGGCTACCACTGCAGTGAAACATATGTACGTTTGATTGTCTTTAAATTTCCGAATCTTACCATAGGTAATACAATAGTTTTTCTCAATCCAAAAATGTTTACACGTGAAAAATTCATTGTTCGTCATTAAAATAAACAGAACAGCATGTTTCTTTATTAGTGTGGAAATTGAAGTTTGTGGAATCAAACTAATGCTGCATTTGGTAATTCTATTTAAAGTTTTCACAAGTATAACAGCTTCAAGTTGAGGATTTTGGTAAGATGTGATAAATTCAAAAATTGTTAATTAATATGGTATGATGTTCTGAGCTTTAAGAATCTCTATAAAGCATTTTCTTGGGCTTACCTCCAACTTAAAACGTTCAGTTTCTTTTAAATACCACGATGTTGATTTCCCGTCTATTTTCTGCCATTTTAGGTGGCGTGTTGCATACGTGTGTGACTTCTATACCCATAAAACCAATTAGAGACTAAGTTAGGTTAGAATAGCTCGATGAAAGTGGTTCTAAAAAGCTGTGGTGTTTTATACGGCAATCCAGCAAGAATTAAACGACACGAGCAAAGCGTGTTTCACTAATATCGTCTTATAACTCAGTTTATGTTCTTCACACATTAGTAGTAGTAGTAGTAGTAGTAGTAGTAGTAGTAGTAGTAGTAGTAGTACTAGTAGTAGTAGTAGTAGCAGTAGTAGTAGTACTAGTAGTAGTAGTACTAGTAGTAGTAGTACTAGTACTAGTAGTAGCAGTAGTAGTAGTACTAGTAGTAGTAGTAGCAGTAGTAGTAGTAGTTGTTGTTATTGTTGTAGTAGTAGTAGCCAGCCGCTTCTCTTGAAGTAATACCTGTCTCTGGTAGTTCCAAGAGAAGATCATTGAGGCTGGTAGGGGTTTAGTAGTTCGTGAGAATCCAGCTCGCTTAATGCGTCTTTATAAGATTTTTCACCTGCTGTAATAAATAGTATTATTATTAGTAGTAGTTTTGGGAATTTTATTTGAGTGGTCAAAAACGCCCTCGCACCTCGACCTGTAGGTCTCTTCTCCCTATTTCTCATCACAGGAAATTGAGTTCTTTGGATTTAATACCTTCAGAACTATCTTCCCTGAGTTGGAATCTTTAGCCATATCTTATTTCGAGGTCCCAAAGAGCTGATATATTTTCCCCCCAAGGGCCTTGCATTTCAAAATAAATGACTGGCAGTTTCCTCTTGTTTGCAAAGTCTGCAGATGGAGTCTCCGTGGATGGCACCTCCAGTTTGCAAGTGTTTCAAGATAGATCCATGTCCAGTTAGTATTCCTACTGTCCTCCTTATTCCTCCTCTACTTAATTGTAGAAGTAGTTTCTACAAGAATAGAGAAAGCCATATGTATGCATCACATCACTTTCTAATCCCTTGACCATGCAAAAAGAACAATATATCTAAAATATAGGACCAGCTGTTATAAGATTTCATTATCCTATAAGCTTACTGAACTTCATTATTCTTGCATCTAAAAGGAAATTAGCCTTAAGATAATATTTATTTGCATTAACAAGAAGTAGACAGAGAAACGGGTGTTTTACAAGCAGTATGCTCCAGAACAGATGAAGCCATGTGGATGCAACTTATCTCAGTATTTCTCTTGCACTGGCACAGAAGAGAGAGGGTACCCTTACACTGTAGCTGTACACAGACGTGCAAAAGTATTACGATGGACTTGGGGGGGGGGGTTGGAGATGCAAGGGGAACAAATGTCTATGATCGGTTAGGTTAGCTTGCTAATCAACACTGACGACGTTCCCCTCTAGCGACCACAGGAGGCGAGAGACGATGAATGTAAAACGTATAATCCTGCCTTTAAGCATTCTACCCAGCAATAATATAATTAATAATGATAATGATAGTGATAATAATAATGTTTTTAATTTGGTGGCTATATTAGTTTGAGTAATATATTCATATAAGGTGTTGTTGAGAACTGTAACAAACGGAATAATTAATGTATTTATTTTTGGAACAAGATACAATTAATTTTAAATACCACGCAGTTTAATATTATATTAATTATCGCTAATCTATGAAAGGTAGAAGTATTTCTTTCCAGATAAAACTGCTACTTTGAATATTGGAAATGCATTTAAAAAGAAGAAAGGGAGATTAAAATGGTTGAGATATTTGCGAGAGAGAGAGAGAGAGAGAGAGAGAGAGAGAGAGAGAGAGAGAGAGAGAGAGAGAGAGAGAGAGAGAGAGAGAGAGAGAGAGAGAGAGAGAGAGAGAGAGAGAGAGAGAGAGAGAGAGAGAGAGAGAGAGAGAGAGAGGAAATAATCTCATTACAAAGAATATCGACAAATACCTAAGTTGATACTAGAGAGTTATATAAAACCACCTACGTTTCATGTGTCAAAACTGTTTTCATTTTCCATTGAGGCTTAAATACCTGTGCGCCGAACTCGCTGGTCAGGTACACAAGGAAAGTGAAGTGTCCTGGCGCAACTAACTGATAAGAAATCCCCCTCCCTCCCGTAGGTCAGTCTTGCACGCATCGGAATACATTTGCTCGCGTCTGTACAAGAATTCTCAATTAACTATATATAAAAATGAATTGATGTTTGTTAGTTTCACAAAAACTCGAGAACGGCTGAATGGCTAAACCGAATTGCCTAATTTTGGTTTTGAAATATTTGTTTAATTTTAATGAAGGTTTAGAGGTTGAGAAGAAAAAACTTGAAGTGATAATGGACCGGGTTATTAATTAAATATAAAAGTTCACACGCAAACCTTTACGGAACAAATACATCTACCTTTATTTTCGACAAACAAGTGCATTACAAAGTAGAAGGATTTTCCATCCATTGCCAAAATCTTCAAAAATCTTTCACTTACCATATTTTATTATATAACGTTTATCGTTTGTTATCAAAACTGAATTTTTTTATGTAGCATGAATATCAGTTAATACAATAAATTTATCGATCAATATTTTGATAGCCGTTTAGTTTAAGTGTTAACATTTCTAATATGCTTTCTTTTGTAATCTCTATTAATATGAAAAATTATAATTTCAATAAAAACTGCGAGCGTTTTTGCCGCTAAACTATACGGAGAATGTCCGGTATATACGTAGTTAAGCTAAAGAAACGTGGACCTAACTTTGCCTCAGACACCCAATAGGTACTCAGATGAACGCTTTGGTCGGGTTACTTACCTTTGAGCATAAGAGATGTAAGGAACTGGGAGTGTCAGCTTACACGCATATGAAATAAGCCTATCCTCCTTTATTTCGTGGTAAACATGTGTGAAAGACAATATGAATTACTAAAAGGTTTTCCAATATTATATTTAACCAGAACTTTCCCAGATTTTTCTTAGGGGATTTTCTGAAACGAATTAATATTGGATTGTCATCACGTCTGAGTTTTGTTAGCTCATCGAGAGGTTAGTAGGATACACACATACACAGAAGTAGGCGATTCAGCAAAAATGTTTTGCAAACGAAAAACGTATTCCAATTTGAATAACGTATAAATTATAAAAAGTCATGGCATATTAAGCAGACGGTTCTGTCCATATGAAATATTTTGACATATTATGTTGTGTATTTTAACGAGAAATACATTTTTGGTGTAATAAGATTTAGTCTTTTATCGCTTACCAATTATCAAAAATCATTTCAGATTGAGCAGTCAAAACTGAACGTTCCCAGAAAATTAAAGATATTAATTTAATTTTATGTGAGAATATATTTAAAATCTGGTGTTTTTAAATGGTCAGAAAACCATAAAACATTTTGAAAGATCTTCCATATAAAGAGCAGGCTGTGGGAGGACATTCCTTAAAATATATGTGTCATATTCTTGGAAGTTGCTGTACATAAATACCAAGGTTGATATCTAACTGACCTTTTGTATTATTGTGTTACACACACACACACACACACACACACACACACACACACACACACACACACACACACACACACACACACACACATACACACACACCCGCAGGTGCGCATAAATACGTACGCTTACTTCTGCATAGGGAACCTCAAAACATGCTATTCAATTAAACTCTAATATCGAAGTTCCGGATGGAGTAAATACTTCCTCTACCTCCTTTGGCGCATGTTACGTAAAGCAATAGTTTCTTTCTCTTTTGTAGAAAAAAGTTTGCAAAAAGTAGCTATTGATTAAGACGTACAACTAACACATTACAGTTGCAGTTGTTTTTTTATTCACATATCTATTTACCTGAATAAACGTTCAGAGAAATATTAAGGTTTCTTATAAGCCTCAATGAAACGAGCACAGAAGTTAAATTTTGAATGATTTAATATAACATAAAATTATAAGTAACTTACTTTGAGGTACAGTTGTAACCGAGTAATTGAAGGCGAATACAGTCTGGATTCATGGAAATGCAATGCTGAAATTACAATTTTCAATTCTTCTTCATGGGTTCAAAACGAGTGGTTTTGCAATGCTTGTATTCAAATGTTACACAGTACATGAGTATGCACACAAAAAAATTGAACTCTGTACAAAACTGTATACAGTTTACACCTCCGGACAGCAGCAGGTTTAGGCGAGCCGTTTCCAATGTTTAGCCAGTGGAATCAACAACGGAGACGGATCTTCTCTTCGGATGTCGTGAAGCTTATGAATTTCCCTACGCCCTTCATCTGTGACTTCCGTTACTGTGCACTTGTTGCTTGAATCTTTGCACATATAAACGACTATGAGCATGTTCTCACACCTCAGGTTTCAGGTGACGCTTTTCGAGTGTACATTTCATGTGCTGCACGTGGACTGTTACCACAGATTTATTTATCTCCTGTACCTTTAACTTCAATCCTTTTGATTCTACTATCTTTACGTTTTCCGGATAGTGTTCAAATGAAGAATGATTTATTAAGGATTCCTGAATTCCTCTTCTTGGAGACTAAAACAGTATTTGTCATATTGAAGTAACCACTCCATTTGTGTTCGTGATGAAGTTCCGTAGACTAATATATATATAACGGCGAACCCATGGCAGTGCCTTCTGTTTGTTATCACCAGTAGTAGCCAACCTCTTCCTTGAAGCCTTCGAAACCTCTGCAATCGACACATCAGATTTAAAACCGGCCCTCTGGCTCAGATACGTTGACGATACGTTTGTAATCTGGCCACATGGAAGAGACAAGATCTTGGATTTCCTGAACCACTTGAATAGCTTGCATCCTAACATCAAGTTCGCCATGGAGCTGGAAGAAAACGGCAAACTACCCTTCCTGGACGTGCTAGTAGAAAGCGAGGGAACGAAACTGAAGTTCTCAGTATACCGAAAACCAACACACACAGACAGATACCTAGACGCCACATCTCATCATCCGCCATCTATTAAACGAGCAGTAGCCAACACACTCTTACACAGAGCCATCCGTATATGTGGTCCAGAGAAACTACCTGATGAATTAAACCATTTAAAACAAGTTTTAGAAGCCAATAGATATCCAAAAAGCTATATAAAACACCTACACAAGAAGAACAAGACACAAAAAGAAACCAAAACCAAGACCACAGAATGGCTGTCTTATCTAAAAGGAACATCCGAGAAAATATCAAAACTACTTAAGAAACATAACTTCCAAACTAGATATCAGTCTACCAAAAAACTAAGATCATTCATGCGACCCTCTGAATAATGCAGGAATTTATAAAATTGACTGTGACTGTGGTGCATCATATGTGGAACAAACGGGCAGGTCAGTGAAGGTCAGACGACAAGAACACATAAGAAGTCAAAAATTAAATCAACCCAAAAAATCAGCACTCACAGAACACGCCATAAACACAGGACACCATATAGATTTTGATCAAGTAAAATTAATAGCTAAATGTAAAGCTATAGACAAAGAATGATTAGAGAAAGCACTGAAATATTCAAAACACATAATAGTTTAAATAGAGACAACGGCAGACCTCTGCACACTGTCTGGCAGACACTGATAAGCGCACGCGGATTGGGCACAGCATCAGCTGTGCATCTGGCCGACCGCCAGAACCTTTTGCTACGGAGCTATCAGGGAAGAAGTCCTGAAGAAGCCCCACATAGTTGGGACGAAACGTCGACCAGAGGAACATCAAAGACGCGGTCCTACCCGGAAGACCCAGTTACAATATTTTTTCCCTTGTTCCATGTATACCCCGCCTTTAATTGCTATGGTCATATCATTTGGAACACACTGAAGGGTTAACTCGTTATCTTTGGTTTTTAATCATTAGATCACGCACACATTCACACTCTCATTCATACTTCCAGACTCTGGGGAAGATGGGGAATTATCTTGGTCGGAGAAAAATCCCCACCCGCACCGCCGGGAATCGAACCCGGGACCCCTAGCATGGCTACGGGGCCAGTCGCTTGTATATTTAGATTCAAAAGTGTTTAATTTTTAGCTCCCAGATGGGAGCGGTCTTGTCTCCGGTGAATTTCATCCTCAGTTCGACATAAGCGGATGTGTAATACGTACCTACAGTCGGGTTAAAGAAAATTAAACGTTTGTAACGAAAGTTTTAATTTGGATTTTGTGTAACTAAGTATACATACGAAAGCAGTTGTTTTTCAAAACGCTAACGGTTTATCTCCCTTTCCTTTGTTTTAGAGCTGAAACGGTATCTTAAAATCAAAGGTTCTAAAATAAAGTTAACTAACAACAAAGCCTGAACGCTGCTTGTAATCGAAATTCACATATTCTTTGTTTCTCAGGATTTTGGTTAAAATGATGACGAAATATAAATATTTGATTCAGAATTCTTGTATAGATGCAGTGTAAGGATATCGTCTCCCTTCTGTACTGTGACTTTGTGTTATATCCCACTTCTGACGCCAGTGTGACTTTGTGGGTTCGTGGAATAAAAAGTCCAATTACACCACTCAACAATGTTCTTTATTTCCACCGACTTACAGTTTAACACTTGCCAATTACACAAAATTACTTGCTGCACACAATTACAATTTACCCGTTCGTCCGTTACAACTTCACTTGTACTCGCGATTACATAAGCTCCGGTACACATTCACAGTTCGTACAGTCTTCCGTTGCACAACCCTTTCGTTCATTAACACGTCATCGACTAACACTGCCTTCTTACACCAAGAACTGTCTTCACTCACACACACTAACCAACTGATTGACCAACTCAACCAACAACTGACTGGCTACACCAAAACCAACTCAACAACTGACTCACACTGTCTGTCCGTAACCCTCTTTATAGGAATATCGCCGGTTTCTGGTGTTTACACGATTGTTCTGGTAACAGAAAGATCGAGAACCAGGTGGAAGGAAAACAGACGCACAATTATGTTTCTTTCCGACCACTGGCTGTCACCACTGGAAGACAAACGAGGGAAAGGCGTGGCTAACCAAGCCTCCCCTGTCTTCCGTTGCCAGCTGCTCACAGGGTGTTTCAGCGCTCCCCGTTACAGTACTAATGCAAGCGAAAAACTGGGATAGGTTGCATCCACATACCATACGAACATTTCGTATTTTAATCCACTACTTTTAATCCAGCTACTTTTGTCGGAATGGAAATTTTAGATAAATATATGCCGTTGTATGTGAGTTGGGTGAATTTTCTTTTCTTATTGTCATACCCTTGGGAGATTTTGAAATTAAATATCGAGTTTGGTATTTTCATTTAAATTATGTTGTTTCGGAGACACCAACCTTACAAACCCACACAAGCAAATGGATCTTTGGCTATATATTTGGTAATTTTAACCTCTCAAATAACGCACTGATTATTCTTGTAAGAGTGAGAGGGGTACTAGGGCGCCTCTCGGTCGTGTGCTATGCACTAATGAAGTCATCACTTCACCCAATGGAATGCGCAGGAATCACAAATTCCAGATAGATGTTATGTTCACTTGGAGTAACAAGTGCGTTATCTGAGAGGTTTCTGTTAACAAAGGTAAAGCCAGGGTAAGCATTTGAGCAGCGCGACTATACGAACATTGGTGATGAGTCCCGCTCTGTACGCCAATTGGAAGTCAATGAAAAAGTGCATCGTTTAGTACTGGAAGACCGCAGATTAAGGTTGTTTGAGATAGCATAAACTGTAAAAAGATAAAAGTAAACTGCAGATAATATTTCAAGTAATGTTTTAGGCTTTCACAAGGTCTGTCCCAGATGGGTACCACGTTATACACCTGATCAAAGTTTGCAAACAACAACTGTCTCTGTTAAGAATTTGGAGCTCTACTGTAAAAATCGCAGTAATCTTTTTTTGAGACGGCTTATTACCATTGGATGGAACTTGGATACATTACTACACTCCAGAAAATAAATCACAGCCAAAAGAGTGGATTGGGCCAGGTGAACCAACAGCGTGAAAGACAAAGACAGTTTTGTCAGCTATGAAGATTATGGCGAGTGTTTTCTGGGATGGGCAGGGATTTATTTTAATTGACTACTTAGGACAGGATAAATGCATCAGTGGTGACTATTACGCAAGCATTACTGCAATGTTTGATTGATGAGGTGAAAAGAAAAATACCTCATTTGGAAAAGAAACAAACCTTGTTTCTTCACAACAATGCACGACCCATCGTTCCATCACTGCAGTGGAAAAAATATGCGAAGAAAGGTTCGAATTTCTTGAACATCAACTCTATTCGCCAGCTCTAGCACCCAGTGACTGTCACCTGTTTCCGAATCCCAAAAAGGTTCTTGGAGGATGAAGACTTCACAGCAACAAGGAGGTCGTTGATGCGGTAAACAGCTATTTTGAGGACTATGATAAACTACACTACAGAGATTGTTTAATTAAATTAGAACACCGATATGACAAATGTATTAAGCCTTTCTGGAGACTGTGTTGAAAAATAAAGAAAAAAATTTTATTGTGAGGCACGAGACCGTTCACCGACCGTCGTACCAAGTTTGACGTCTGACTATTGTTTTTGTGTTATGCTGTTTACATACACACGTACGTGCGCACACATATATACATACATATATACATACACGCATACACGTACGCACTCACGCACGCACACACACAAGTCTTAGCATTCACAGACGACCTACTCGTTTTAACTAAAGGGAAAAGTATACTGGAAGCCGAAGGTTGTGCAAATGGAGATATGAGGAAAATAGAAAGATGGGCTAATGAAAACAAACTGCACTTCAACCAAAATAAATCCAAGGTCATGGTGATTTCAAAGAAACGAACAAGAAATAATGAAGTAATCAATCTCTATATAAACAATAAAAACTAGAACAGGTAGAAGAAATCAAGTACCTAGGCATATACATAGACAAAAAATTCAGTTTCGACAGCCACATTAGCCATATTACAGAAAAAGCAACAAATCTAACACACTCACTGGGCAAAACAGCAAAATTACAGTGGGGTCTAGTCCCAAATGCAGTAAGCATCATAAGTAAAGGGGCAATCAAACCTATTCTCACATACGGAGTACCACTATGGGTAGAAGCTGTACAGAGAGTCAAGAACTCCTTAAAACTGCAAAGAGTCCAAAGATTAATCAATATCAAGGTAGCAGAAGCCTACCGCACAATCTCATACGATGCCTCCTAGTAACCATAAAAGGGAAAGCGGACCTATACAAGACACTGAAAACTAAAGAAGACTACTACTCACCACTGGAACTTAATAAATGGAACCATCCAGCTCAAACAGTTAAAATCATTGTCACTTCTCGAGAACAAGAAACATAATTCCATAACAACAGACATACACGGAATTAATGCAGCACTTAGTCAACAAAACTGGATAATATACTTCAAGTGGGTAAAAGTACACACCGGTATTCCTGGAAATGATCTAGCAGACAAGCTAGCAAAGCAAGCAGGAAAAGAAAGAGGAATAGAAACGCCCACCTCGGTAGCGTAGATAGTAGCGTGACTGCCTCACGATCAAGAGGTCCCGAGTTCGAATCTCGGTCAGGTTGAGCTACCCGGATAAGGTTTTTCCGGGGTTTTCCCTTATCCTTCAAAACAAATGTTGGGTAGCTCTAAGCTCCATGGACCCCGGACTCATTTGAGCACCATTTCACCCATTTCATTCACCGTCCGATATGACTTAACGTTGGAGGATGTAATATTGCAAAAATCTACAATCGAAGCAGAAATTAGAGAAAAGGGAATACAGGATTGGCAGAACAGATGGAACAACTCAAACAAAGGAGGAATAACAATTAGAGAGAGACTCAAGGTGAATGTCACTCCCGCCGTGTTTTACAGCCCTAACTACAGGGCACGGAAAAACCAATTCATACACAGATTCCACATCACAGATAAACCTACATGTTCATGCAACACAGGACACCAAACAGTACATCACATAATATATGAATACCCAGAAGTACTACAACAAAGAATAAATTAAGAGAAGAAACTAGGAAAAAAGGAAGAAGCTGGCCACCGACTGCACAACAGCTTGTATCCATTTGGATCTGAGAGACTTTCAGCAATTCTGCAACTCTATAGGACTGTAAAGTTAAGTGCAGTGCAGTGTAAAAACAAAGAGTTAAAGTCATGACAGTGAGAGTGACATCAACAATGATTACAAGGACAATAATAGGAACTATGAGCACATAAAAAGACCAAATCAAGAAATAACTTGAATACCAAAGAATACAAAGCATGTAATAACTACTTGTAATGGGGCATGCTGTTAAGTAATCTTTAAAATTAAAAAAAAAAAAACCCACACACACACAAAATGTGTAGTGCTTAACGCCCGCTTTTAATACATACGGCACCGCAGGCGGTGACACTGATGATACATGAGATGAAAATGGAGCACCGGTGGAATGAGATGGCGGGAGAAACCGGAGGTCCCGGAGAAAACCCGCCCAGTGTTGTCCACCACAAATCTCACTTTGCGGTCACCTGGGATCGAACCCGGGCCGCCTTGGTGAGAGCCAAGTAGTCTAACCACTGAGCCACGGCGCGGCCCAAAACACACACGTACACACAGACACACATACACACACGTGAGTAAGATGGCGGATGATGTGGATTCGTGTGTTGAGAGCGCTCTTCAATCATTGCTTAGTGTGACGGAAATAAGCAAAAATTTAAGACATGTGACTTGAAGGATAACATAGTGAAAGCCACAATTAAATTAAGAAAAGCATTTGTGAAGCTAATGTTCATGCTATAAAAGCTACCAAGATTGGTCATCTCCTCATTGAGACAGATAACAACGAAGAAATAGATATTATCTGCAAGAATATAAATGAAAAATATGGAGCAGAATTGGATGCCAACTTAAAAAAAAAAGCTATGGAATCCGAAAATAATTATCTGCAACGTTCCAGATTACATCACACCTGATAATATAGTAGCCGCAGTGACAACACAAAATAGAGAACTGGAAGAATACAAGAGTGAACTGAAGGCACTATTCGCATTCGAAGATAGGAAGAAACAAAAGAACATTGTTATAGAACTGAGTGCGGCAGCAAGAAATCTGATAATTGGTAGGAAACTGAAAATTGGCTGGCACATTTGTAATTGGAATGATTACATCAGAGTTAATCGGTGTTACAAATGTTGCAAATATAATCACAAGGATTCTGACTGCAAAGGAAAGCAAACATGTCCAAAATGTTCAGGAGAGCATCTTTTGAAGAAGTATCCTGTAGAAAAGATGAATATAGGTGCATAAACTGCATAAACTATAAAAAAGAGAACAAAGATGAAGCGATAAATGTTAATCACCCTGCCCTGGAGGGACAATGTCTTAGCTATCAGTATACACTGACAATAATCTAACAAAACACAGATTACTAACATGGAAAAAAGTAAATCCAACTTGCTGTGTTTTCAAGTAAATGTTCAACACTCTAGAATAGCAACTTCTAACTTGGTGCAACTAATGCATGAGTAGTGTATAGATTTAGAATTTATACAGGAGCCCTATTTAATAAATAACAAGTTAGCTGGCATACCATTAACATCTAAGATATTTACTGCTGGCGATCGCAGATCAAGGGCAGCGATTATAATAAACAATAAAGACATTGATGATACCACAATCAGACAGGTATCAGATGAAGACTGTGTGGTTATACAGGTGACACACGGAAATAAAACCTTTTTTGGAACTACTATGTACTTCGATGGGCATGCAGATATAGAAAACGACATTCGAAAGATGGAAACATTTATTCACCTTACCACTGGTTAGGGATTGATGATTCTAGCAGAAAACAATGCTAGAAGCAAATTATGGCATAGCACCCTATCCAATGAACAAGCCAGCAACTTGGAAGCATTTATTACTATGAACAATCTACATATTCTCAACGAAAACAGTGGAGTGTGAAGCAACAATTTAACAAGGGCGCACAGTTCCATGTTGGGACGCCAATTTGATACAATAAGTTTAGCAAGGGTTCCACGTTGATGCTACTTTGAAGCTATTATAATGTGTGGCTCAGGGTAAAACAATGAGGTTTCTCACAGGGTATGCGTGGATATATGTGAGAAGGAGATTTTAATGACACTGGAATGCCCATTTCCAACTTATTTATTTGCTGCTTATTTTTTTTTAGAACATCGAAATTGAAGTTGCCAACCAAGGGTTACCAATATCCCTGTTTAGAGTTACTGACGGCTGAATGTTTATTACTCGATAAACTTTATTCGTTCCTCACGTATATATGAACCAACAAATATCCAAGACAGAACAAGTTGACCGCCCTAATAGGCTTCACGCCTCGTACCGTTTCAATGGCTTGCAAGCCACGGAGTGCTCTAATCGGCTCCACGCCGAAGACTGTCTGAATGACCACAGATGCGCGTGGGTGTATCACTTTCACTTTCTGAAAACTCCTTTTCAACCAAAGATCCCTTTGTGGCTGTTTTGTCGCCATTATGAATGGTTCAAAGAATACCCTATTCAACAAATTAAGTGAGCCCCTTTAGAAATCTGCTAAGGACACTGTTTCTTACATTGCTTTCGTTATAACAACTTTCCCCCACAACTGCTATTCGACTCACTGCCCTTGCACGTGTCGTAACAAAGAACCAACATTCCTTTGACATCCATCATCATTCTTTACTTATGGCAAGCCTTAATTTCGGTATCAAGTGCCAACCTTCGAAACACAAAACGATAAAAGTTGGATTGATTTGACCATAGTTAATAATAAACTACTGCGGGAGATACAGGGATGGACCAACAGGGGAAGAAGAAAGCAGCGCTGATCATAAAATAATATCTTTCAGTGTAGGGAATGACACCCGAAACCAGATGGACATACACACAAAGGAATCAGATATGCCACAAATCCACAAAACTATGCAAATTTAAATAATTCTTAACAAGAAGCTTCACTAATAATTTCAACTGTAATAGAAACCTGGAGGCTTTAGATGAAGAACTGGTCGAAAAAGTTAGATCCAGCTTAGATATGGAACACCTGATTGAGATATACTACACTTGCATCCACGAAGCATGCAGTGGAGCATTCCCTAAGGAGAGGCAAGCAAAGAAAACTTAATGGGAAAACCGTACCATGGTGGACACTATAGCTAACTCTTCTGAGGAAAAGAACTAATGCACTGAGACTTCGCTATCAAAAAGTCATGAACAATGAATAGCTAAGAGAAGAGCGAAGTAATCAATATCTGCAGGTTAGACAATAGTATCAAATTAAAATACAGGCTGAGAAAGTGAAGTCATGGAAGGAATTCTGTGGTGCAACTGATGGCTCAAACCCATGAACTGCAGTTAAGAAGATGGCAGTTCACAAAACTGGAGGACAGACTTCGCTCACCACACTCAGAAGAGAAGATGGAACCTAAACTGAAGATACCCTAAGCACACCAAGGTATATGCCGGAAAACTTTACTCCTGAAGACAATGAAGAGGACGACACTGACCAGCATAAAGAACTTAGGAGGACAGCGGACATATGATGCATGCACCAAACGATAAGGAATTTACAGTTGAAGAAATAGAGTAATAAATGGTTTCAACCCGAAGAAGGCACCAGAAGATGATGGGATAAAAAGTGATATACTTCTCATTGCTTTTCAGAACTTCCCACTTTTCCTTTGCCTTTGAAATTCATACGGATGGGAGTAAATCAGATGGAAAAGTAAGGGCTGCAGTAGTTCTGTACAAGCATAATATTTTAATTCAACAACTACAATTCAGACTGGATGGAAGCTGTTCCAAAAATCAGACGGAACAACTGGCTATTTTGAAAGCATTGCAAGAGCTACAAAAATGGCGGACACGTTGAATAAAGAGAAGACTGTGGCCATATTTAGATAGTAAAGTAGCATTATAGACCTTGCAAAACAACAATAAATACAATTATATTCCAGAGGAAACGCTTAATGTAGTCGCAACTTTAAAAATAAACCAGTGGAGAATACACTTCAGTTGGGAGAAAGAACATGTAGGTATTACTGGCAATATGCTAGCAGATATATTAGGAAAATCAGCTGCCGAAAACTCTGAACTACAGACTATTTACAACAAGGTTCCGAAATTCATTTTTAAAATCGAAATTCAGGAAATCTACAGTGGCAGCAGAGATGAAACTTTGCAAGATAAATGTTGATCGATAGGAAAGACAAATTACGTGTTCACGCTAAAGAACAAACTTCCTTCGTGAAAGTCCCCTGATTTATACCTAACACAATATTCCTATCTTCAAGCAATACAACGTTATAAGTCATAGTTTCTGAATAGGTATTATTTCTAACGTGTATTAATATATCTTTGCTACTATTCTCAGTAAAATGCCCCTTCCATCACCCATTATTATAAATAAATAATTCCTTTGTAAATTATCACTCTTATGAATGATTATTTGGTTATACTCATTATTTCACGTTACTATAAACTTTTACCTTTAAATAACGTATTTAAAAGCCAGTGGAAAATTTCCTTTCTTTAATAGTGCAATTATCATCTGAACTAAGCTATACGAAACAAAACTATACTACACCCGTCAACCAATAAGTAGTTTCATTATCAGTAAGCAGACACTGTATCTGGTTTATTCAAAGTCCATCGGCCGGACGGTGATGACACCAGTGAATCTATATGTGAACATTTTGGAGAAAGAACAGAATATATATAGGGACATTTTTGAGATTATGGCAACGAAGCTTGCCTACGTATCGGGATACTTACCAGAAGCTCGGCAGACCTGTTTCTTTGCTCCGGGAACACACGCTGAGTTAAAAACTCCTCAGCAAACCCGATGCTGGGAAACTATACCAAATAATCCTCCAAAGAGGGAGGGCCTCCCGAAGCTGTCGGAGCAGCTCCAAACGGTTGTCCTCCTTCCCTGACACTTCAAAAAGTTATAACACCCCGCTAATTAGGTCGAGAATTTCGTCTATCTCGCAGGCCATAATTCACTGAAATCTGACGGACCGTAAGCCGGACAGGGTAACCCTAATTCTCCTTTCGTCACGTGATTTTGCAAATATTCATAAAAAAACTGCCAGAAATTACTGCTTCAGTCAAAAGCTTTGTTCAAATTCGCACCTATGGGTCTTTGAAATCAATATTTAACCCTTGAAAATTAACAGATTTCATTTTTTTTCACAAGAGAATATCTTACTCTGCACATAGTATTGTGAATATCACGTTGCGTTACTCTTATGTCTCTCAGATGTCACGACACAACTTGCAGATCTCAAGTTACAAATGCACCTCCGTAAAGGGGAGCAATACGGCACGTACGGCAAAGTCTAACATCGTCCTTCTAATATTTTTATAATCTTTTATTACCAAATAAAGATACAATCTTTTTATATTATTCTCAATAATCCCATTATAAATTTCTATGGCATATTTTACACAAAATTTTTATAGCAACGTTCTCAGGTCATTATACGATATTCCCTTTTCCTAGGATATTTTCTTGAAATTAGTACGTTACTATTTGACACTTCTTTTTAGTTTCTTATCCATGATTTCTGATGATTGTTCAACTTCGACTCATACTTTTTCTGGGCCTTTAGCTGGCCCTGATACAGAAGACCCACCACCATAGGTCCATAAGGGTAGCAACCGGGGCTGCTTTATAAAAGATTTCCCAACAGCATCATATACCAAGCATCGATCCCTTTGACCTTCAAGGTTTTAAGAAAAAAGGTCAATCCCGAAAATATGCCTGTACCAAAACCTTCGGGAGGAGGAAATTTACCACCTCTGCTGGTAAGTCTAGAAGTCTAATTTGTTTGGAAATACCCTTGATATGGAAATTACTAAGTTATAAAATACAATGTTCAATTTTACTCACAAAGATTACCCTCGTGTGGAGAGAGGAATAGCATTTCTGGGAGATGTACTTAACTTTTGTTGTGACGTAGCGACTAATGCACAATTACACGAACTAGCCACCACTGATAGACCGTTATTAGAACGTTATGCTTACTTAGAAAGACTAATTTCAAAATATCATACTTGGTTTTCGGATACGACAGACAAACTTACTGCTTACAGCACGCAAGTTACGTAGGCCTTTACAAAAATAAACAACCATCTTAATACTTTCATGCGTGGTGCAAATGTCACCTATAATGCAATGTCACGAATTTGATGTTATGACCGACTATCAATACTTTGCCCTATGGGAAATGTTACAAAATACGCAAACATAGGTTCATACTTTTTTACCTTTAAAACAGATAGATTCCATGCTATTATGCAGAAGTCACTTATTCCCACTTTCTATAATCCCCCTTCATATTTATGAACAACAATTGCGACAATTACAAAGAAAATTGAGAACAACCACATTCGAACTGGCGATCGGTATGGAAGATATCCACCAATATTTTGAGTTAGAAATAACGAACTCATGTCCGTCCCATAACAGGTTCGGATCTCAAACTTTGCGACCCGTTTAATACTAAACTATGTTATATACCCCGATTAAGCAATGGTCTCTTATTTACACCCTCATGTGCTACAAAATTGTTAAAAGGCATGACAGCTGTTGAGATGAACGACTACTGTCCGTTTCGATGTCATCCAATTGAGTTGGTGTGGGCTCAAATAAAAAGGGGGGGTTGCAAACAGAAATAATACTTTTTAATTTGACAGACGTTGAACGACTTGTTCACGAAGAAATTGACAAGGTAACACAATAGGACTGGGAAAACTGCGTACGGCATACAGAAAACCATCAATAAGACGATTTTAAGAAAGAAATATCACATGGCGAAATTTTGGAACCTATAATCAGACATTTGCAAGACTCGGACGATGAAGACAGTGACAATGATGAACTGTCTCTTGACGGAAGTGACAGTGGCATCGATATGGATGAGCCACTGGTAGTACTATTGGAATAGAAAAACAGGTGATTTATAAACTATAAATATACGAGTTGTAGTTGTAGCATTTAAAAATATATATAATTTGCGAAAATGATTTTTCCAATTTTGATTTTGGCAACTGCATCATTGTAAAAGTTTGTAGACTATAATTTGCTTGCCCTTACGTCTGCGACAAGCAGACCTCCATGTTGTATGAGTGTGCGAGAGAGAGAGAGAGAGAGAGAGAGAGAGAGAGAGAGAGAGAGAGAGAGAGAGAGAGAGAGAGAGAGAGAGAGAGAGAGAGAGAGAGAGAGAGAGAGAGAGAGAGAGAGAGAGAGAGAGAGAGAGAGAGAGAGAAAGAGAGAGAAAGAGAGAGAAATATAAAAGGAGTGGGGTAACAAGCTGGCAACGCTGAGTGTGATACGGCACCTGATTAGCTGGATTCCAGAACTCTTCCTATTTGAAACATATAATAATTGTGCTTATTTTGCTTTAATTACCTATACATCATATCTTCTTGTGCTTACGTTTCTGTTGCAACTTTTGCCATTTCCCTAACTACGTATGTACTATCAATTATTTCTCATTAGTTTATTTAAATATCTCCGTTTTTATAATTTACACTTAAATTCATTCCTAATTTGATTGATTTCATTCTTAAACATATCTTTTATTTCAATAATGATTTCTGTCTGAAGTTTAACTTGCTCAGAGCTGACTTCTTCGTTTTTGACATTTATTTCAGCTGCTTACTGGCTCTGTTTATTATTGATATCAGTAATAAGTTGAGCTTGTTCTAATGATAATTCTCCAGGTAGATATACCTATTT
>CM060948.1:112682965-112725465 GCA_030765055.1 Mantis religiosa | reverse complement strand
CAGGTGTAGAGGTGTTGTGCGGTCTTGTTCACCCGAAGTATTTCTAGTACCTCACTCATTAGGTTAGACTCAAAATTGGTGCCCTGATCGCTGTGGAGCTCAAGCGGCACCCCCAAATGACAAAACAGTTGCTCCACGAGGCGGTCGGTGATTGTCTTCGCCTCCTGGTTCGGGATGGCATACAACTCCGGCCACTTGGTGAAGTAGTTCACGGCCACCATCAGGTACTTGTCGCCTCGGTCGGACACTGGGAATGGTCCAGCTATGTCGACAGCAATGCGTTCGTAAGGCGCTCCGCCGTTGTACTGCTGCATGCGACCCCGGCTGCTAGTTTGAGGGTCTTGACTCGCCGCGGACATATGACATTTACGGCACCATCTCTCAGCGTCTGCTCACAGCTTCAGCCAATAGTTGCGCTGTTCGAGTTTGTCGATCGTTCGGTGTGCTTCCAGGTTTCCAGAAGTACCGGCAGGCACTTCCTCCAAGTCTTCTGGGACCTTACTCCGTGGAAGTACCGAATTTTCTCTCTGCGTCTTCCCATCGGGTGATTACCATACCCGGAAAAACACGGCCTCTTTGATTCTCTGCGAGTCCCATTTGGCGCAGTACGACTTATACGCAGCGCTTCTGGGTGCAATGTGCTGCCAGGTTGGTCTTGTCTCTGCCTCCACTCCCTTCAAGAGTGGCCCCAAGTCGACGTCCGCCAGCTGCTCCCTCCTCAGACTAGCGCTATCCCATCCGTCCTCAGGCACTATCGTGACCACTCGGAGAGTGGTACGACTGCACAGGGAAGATTGTGTAGAGAGTTTGAAAGATAAAGTGACAATTTGCTTGTTAGAGGGGTTTCGGTTTAGTTAGAATACTTAATCGTTCTACAATATAGAGATTGTGGGCATACGTACAATCATTTGTGCATTCTTGTTTATCAAAACCTACTTTTTGTTTCTATGAAATGTACTTTTATGAGTAGATTTGGTTCAACATTTACGATATATCTCATGTTGGCTCTACTGAAAATGTTGCTGTAATCAACGTTCCAAATATTCGACTGAAAATGGTATATTATGGATTAGCTTACCTTCTTGTCCAAGAAGAACGAGGCCGGAAAGATGAGAGGTATGTATGTAATCATGTAGACCATGGAAGTCCAGTTGATAAAGTGTGCGTCCACATTGTGATAATAATGGGACACGACATCTCCGATGATGGCGAACTGGATCCACTGCATGGAGTTGGACATGGAGTACAGAACGAAGATGGCAAGTATTAGCCATCGCCTTTTGTACAGTTTACACTCTATATTTTGTGTGGCTGCTTCCACTTCCACCTTCATCTCATTAATATCCGACTTGACAGCCATTTTTCCTCTGTTTGTATATGGTTACAGCTGCTATCTTCTTTAACTTTGGTGCAGCAATCACCCTGTAATTAAAGGAAGGAGTTAAGAACATTTCCAAAAGATGATGCATTAATCAAGACCCGTGCAAATTGAGATGTCTAACTAAAGAAATATGTTTTAAAATGAAGGATTCATTTCTACGGACTGTTAAAATACCACTGTGAACTGACAGTTCATTTCTCACACTTCCAGCATTCAGTTCGTTATTTATATTAAATGCCTATCGTAGTTATTGTATTTATAAACAACTGTTCCATAACTTCTTCATTTTACGCCACTGCCATAACATGCCAGTTTGGTGTGTGAGTGGTGTTTGTGAACTTTGATATACATTCCCGGTGGTTATGAAATGTGAATGTCATCATATCTTTTAGATATTAATGAAAACGAAGAATATGCGAAATCTTATCCACTTGTCTACAAACCAGCAATCGCAAGCTTGAAAATATGACCAGATCAGAGCAATATTAATGTAGGAAGATATTTGCACACGCATACAAAAACAATCATTTATATAAATTCTTTTGTCGTTCTTAACCACACCTTTCCGAGGTCGCGGAACCAAACCCGGCGGAGGATAATGATCTTTTTCCGAGCGTAAAGATGGGTAGATTGGTTTCCTGCGGAGGGGAAGTAAAGTGGTCCTAAAATTTGCGGCACCTAAGAATATCGTAGTTCTAATAAAGGCCTCTGAACAAAATTAAGCGGTCTTGTAGTACCAAAATGGAATGGGACCCTGAGAACCACACTAGTTAAAGAACGTCCATATAAAAAAAAAAAACAATTTCGATTACAACTGAAAGATGCTAAATCCCAAAAAGTTGCTAATATTTTAAGACATAACTATAAAATGTCCTGCAGTGTTGCAAATATTATGCTATACATGGAAGAAGACATGTTGACAATGTTTTACAAACTCCATTGTTTACCCAACACTGATGCCTTTTTGACATGTTTCCAATGTTTTGTATAATAAACTCCATTGTTTGTCCAACGCTGTTTCCATCCCAAACATAATATTCGTAGCGATTTAATGTCTGAACTGACTTTTGAAATACTCTGTATATTGTAAAAACTTGATAAATGGGTAGAAAGAACAGAGTTCAGGTGAATTACCACAAAAGTGTCGTTTAGCTCAATTTCAGATTAGTGAACTGCCACAAAGGCATATGTCACTTAGATAGCCTTATACCCCTAAGGCCACGTTTATTTCCCTTTCCAGTTCTAACTAGAAAACGACTAATATGCATAATTTGTGTGGTTAATCATGCCTTGATTTCAAATATGCACATCTCGGAAGTAATAGCTTAAATGTTTAATATGTATTATTAGCACTTCTAGAAAGTTAAATATTTTTTTTTTGGGGGGGGGGGTCCGAGTGAAATCTAAAAGTAGAGAATGTCAGGAATAATAATTTTCGGTGGGAAAGTACCACTTCCAATTATCTATTGAAGCATCTAACAATCAATTTCTGATTTCTTCAGAATAATTTACTTTTTCTGCATTAAGGAATCTTCTTTCAAACACTAGTTATCTGTTCCTAATTATGGAAAATATATCGTAAATTATCAGTCTCTCACGTATGAACATTAAACTAGTCGCAATCCCAAACAAAAATATGAACCTCCTGTAAATAAGACGAGTAACTCCAACCATGTTTACTGTAATGAACCAACAGCACATTTGTTTTACAAACACGCCTTTTATTGTGGAACTTAAAGCCATAATTATTATTATACAATATTGAAACCAGAAGATCAGAATTAGTAAAAGACTTATGTTGCCAAGGGTATGTAGCGTTTTCTGGATTAATTATTAAAGCTGATTATCTGACTATTTCTCACAATATTTTATCTACGTTTCCTCTTTTTCAGTAGTCCTAAGTCCCGTTATTTAGTAGACCATTTGATTTTATGACATTACTACTACTACTACTACTACTACTACTACTACTACTACTACTACTACTACTACTACTACTACTACTACTACTACTACTACTACTACTATTGTTATTACTATTATTATTATTATTATTATTATTATTATTATTATTATTATTATTATTATTATTATTATTATTATTATTATTATTATTATTATTATTATTATTATTATTATTATTATTATTATTATTATTATTATTATTATTATTATTATTATTATTATTATTATTATTATTATTATTATTATTATTATTATTATTATTATTATTATTATTATTATTATTATTATTATTATTATTATTATTATTATTATTATTATTATTATTATTATTATTATTATTATTATTATTATTATTATTATTATTATTATTATTATTATTATTATTATTATTATTATTATTATTATTATTATTATTATTATTATTATTATTATTATTATTATTATTATTATTATTATTATTATTATTATTATTATTATTATTATTATTATTATTATTATTATTATTATTATTATTATTATTATTATTATTATTATCTAGTGCAGCTTTCTTTAACTTCTATGATCGGGAGCTTAATCTTGAGCAGCAACTGGTGGTTTTATAGCTCGTTAAACTATACGCTTTTAACGTTCTTATTTCATTAGTTATCATGAAATACACTCATTCGCTTTCACGTGCATACTTCTAGAAATAAAAAACTTTTTTGGTAAAGGACTTGTGGCCTAAAACATGCTTGGAGGTGAATTTTGACCTCCACTATTTGAAATACGAGAAATATGACTTTTTTTTTTTTAATTTACATCCTTCAACGTAAAGTCATAGGGACGATGAATGAACTGGGCGAAATGATGCCCAAATTGGCCTGAGCTCATAGAGCTTAGAGTTACCCGACATCCGTCCTTTACAACAATGGAAAACCACGGAAAATCTTTATCCAGATAACCCTCCCTGACCGAAATTCAAGTTCAGGATCTCTTGAACGTGAGGCAGACGCGCTACCGAGGGGGGGCGACTATGTGACTTTGCAAATTCTACCAGAAAACCAGGAAAGATAACACTTACAATATGTTAGCTGACCGTAGAACCTTATTTTCATGCAATGTCGAAGAGCAAAGACATATCAAGTAACGAAAGCGTGATTTTGCTTCAAACAGTTTGAATTTTGTGTAGCGCTTTCTACTTCTTCTACTACGTACAATAAGTAGGACAGAGGGAGCGGATGCCTGCATTGTAAACTCTGATCTCGGTCCTGGGCAGCGTACTGTCCTCACATGGTTGAGGGAGGGAAACGGCACTTGGCGACACCGGAACCAGAGTGAGGTTGTTCAGTGACTTCTGGCGCCGGGATGAAAAACTCTCAGCAATTCGATGAGTAGAGCCAGACAGAAAAAATTCAATGTCATTCCCGCGATATGAACCACGGATCTCCCGCTCTCCATGCGGTTGCTCTAAACCACTGAGCTACTATGGCCAGTGTGCTGAAATGACATTAAATTCTCCAACCGACTCGTATGTTTCCCGGTAGACCACTAGGAGTTCTCGTATGCTATTACACACGCACCTCTTGTGGCGACTTACTCTGCTGTAAGTACTTATGTCGGAATGTTGGACATAATAGCTCAGTGGTTTAGAGCAACAGCACGGAGACTAGCCGATCCGTGGTTCAAATACCGGCTATGGCATTGGATTTTTCAGTCTGGCTCTACTCATCCAAATTTTTACACCCGACTAGTGTGAAAGAACTGATTATTTACATCAATTTACCTAAAATAAAAGCATAGTTGTTTAACTATGAAGTTTGGGACTAAGTACTTACACCATAGTACGTCGCCACGAAAGGTGCGTGTCTCAGCATATGAGAACCCCTAGTGGTCTATCGGGGAACATAAGAGTCAGTCGGAGAATTTAATGTCATATCGGCATGTTGGCCATAGTAGATCAGTGGTTTAGAGCAACCGCATGGAGAGCGGGAGATCCGTGGCTCAAATCCCGTCTATGGCATTGAATATTCCAGTCTGGCTCTACTCATCCAAACTTTAGCCTACACACGACTAGTGTGAAAGAAATGATTATTTCCATCAATTTACCTAAAATAAAAACATAGTGTTTTAACTATGAAGTCTGGGACTAGTACTTACAGCATAGTAAGTTGCCACAAAAGGTGCGTGTCTCATAGCATATGAGAACCCCTAGTGGTTTACCGGGAAATATAAGAGTCAGTTGGAGAATTTAATGTTATATCGGCATGTTGGCCATAGTAGCTCAGTGGTTTAGAGCAACCGCATAGAGAGTGAGAGTTCCGTGGTTCAAATCCCGTCTATGGCATTGAATTTTCCAGTCTGGCTCTACTCATCCAAACCTTAGCGTGAACACGGCTAATGTGAAACAGATGATTATTTCTCAGCAATTGTTAGAGTTTCATAAGTCTCCGTGGCCTCCCGTGGTTGCCGCACTTCATCCTCTTAGGTAATATTAGCTGTAGTAGATCTATGTGGGGATATCGAAATTAAGGATTGCTATGAGTGGAGAATCATAATGGATTTCAAAGAAATAGTGTATCTTTGTTTCAACACGTGCAGGCAGGTGGTTGATTCGTGTAACAAAAGACACGGGAGAAACAGTGTTCCTAGCAGTGATTCTCACTGAATGACACTTGACTTCGTTTGAAAACGGTATTCTTTGGATCCTTAATAATGACATGATGGAGACTAATAATCACAATGGACAAAATTGTCACAAAAGGGAGTTTTGGTGTGAATAAAGGGCTTCAAGATGTGAAAGTCACACACACGCAGCTGTGTGGGAGAGACAGACCGTGGCTGGTAGCCTATTAAGACGGTCATCTGCTTCTGTCTTGGGCGAAGGCAGACCAGAAGCAATGGCAGAAGATATCTATCGGTTCATACAAGAATAACGAATTAAGTGTAATCGAGTAATAAGCATTCCACATAAGGTAACTCTAACCAGTGATATTGGTAACCCTTGGTTGGCAATTTCGAGTTTGATATGATGATATAAAGAAGCAGTCATTGAACCAGTTTGAAACTGGAATTCCAGTGCCATTAGGACCATCCTTAATCTCATACATATCCATGCATACACTAAGGATAAAAGTGCTCTACTTGGCTCTACCCTGCCATACCCACGAATTAGCTTCAAACTGGCGCGCCATCGCGGGGCTCCATACGAGTAGGAGGTTTGACACGAGGAGGAGGTTCAAAGGTTCGTCACGAGGATGTTCGTCCCAAGAAGAAGGTTCAACCCGAGAAGGAGGTTCAACACGGGAAGGAGGTTTAACCCGAGAAGGAGGTTCAACCCGATAAGCAGGTTCGACCCGAGAAGGAGGTTCAACACGAGAAGGAGGTTCGACACGAGGACGTTCGATCCAATAAGGAGTTCTACAACAGTCCGACTGGAGGTTCGATACGAGGACGTTCGACCCAACAAGGAGTTCTACAACAGTCCGACTGAGGAGTGAAAAACAAAATGTTAAATTAAACTCTGTAGAAAACATGGAAGTAAAGGTGGATTATACTAATAACGGTAGGCAGAAAATAATCGAAGTAACAGAGTGTCGTAGAACTGTTGCAAACAATATAGAGATGGAAGCAAGTATGTTCGAGGAAATGGGAGGAATGTTCGAAAGTTTAAGTAAAAGGGGAGATAATAATTTTAAAAGTTTAAGTAAAGAGATGGATGATGATTTTAAAAGTTTAAGTAAAGCGATAGACAGCAGCTTTCAAAGCTTAAGTAAAATGATGGATACTCATTTTCAAAGTTTATGTGTGAAAATGGACAGCAGCAATCAAACGTTACATCAGATAGGAGAAAAGATAGATGATAGTATTGAGAAGTTAGAGGTAGAAGAAGTAGAACTAGGAAAGAAGTCAAAGAATGAGCAAGCGTTCGAGAATGTCAGGAAAGTTAGTCAGGAAATAGATAATGTAAGAGAAGAAGCTGGTCAGGTGACAGACAATATAGGGAAAAATGTTAGTGAGGAGACAGAGAATGCTGAAAATGAAGTTTTAAATCTAGTTAATGAAAGGTCAGATACTGAAAACAGAAAACTGAGGGAGGAAATAGCACGGAAATTAGACAAAGAAAGACAAATGGCTAAAAAAGAGTTAGAATAAACTAGGAGTAGATTGGAAGCATCAGAATGGGAAAATAGAAGACAGACGAGGAATGTGGAGGAAACCATAAATCAAATGAACGAGGTCGAAATAATGATCATGGCGACAAAGGAAACGTTGAAAAACATTCAGACCGAGGGAAAAACGAGAAATATTTAATTATTTTGGGCAAGGGGCACAGTTCCATCAGAATATAAGAAAGAGAAGAAGAGATATCGATGTCCAGTACCTAAGCTAGATATGGAAAAATCATAAGGATGTAGAATAAATAAGACCTTAGCATATGGTAAAGTACGCCAAATTCCTTTGTATTTTCTAAGTACGATGTAGGATGATGAATTTTCGTGTAAATGGTGGGAACTTAAGCTAAAGTATCTAAAATTACCATAAAGACGTGTAAAATGAGAAGAAATACAAACTTGCAAAATGTATAGATTAAGAATAAACAGTGTAGTGAAAGTGCAGTGAAACTTAAAACTAGACAAGTGAAAAATAACAGAAAGGAAACTAAAAAAGAATCACAACACTGAAATACTTTTGAAAATAATATTTATATAGAATCGTCGAAAAGAATTCGGAAATGTTGTATGAGTAAAAGAAAACTAAGCAGTTAAAAAAATTCAAAATAAAAACATTGAAAGACTTTTGAAAAGAATGTTTATATAGCATCCGGAAGAATAATTCAGAAATGTTGTATAAAAAGGTATTATTAATCTACAATGGTTTAAACATGGAAGTGTATATATTTATGAATTGTTCAAAGTGTAGCAATAATATGAATTAATTTTAAGTAGATCAGATGGAGAGAGAGAGATAGAGAGAGAGAGAGAAAGGTGAAGAAGAAGATGATGATTATGATGATTATGATGATGATGATGATGATGATGATGATGATGATGATGATGATGATGATGATGATGATGATGATGATGTAGATTAAAGTGTTTTCCATTGAGTGGTACTTAAAAGTTGTAAATTGCAGATCAGAGTGTTGCTAAATGTTAAATAAGCTATTGTTATGTAACCATGGAAATAATTTTTATGAAATGTATATCTATGTATCATGCAAAATTAATGTTGTAAAGGAGATTGTAAAAACAATCGGAAGTTGCTGACTAATGGTCTAATATTTTATGTTGTATTCGGGCAAGACGTATATATTCTTTTACTATGGGATAATAAAATAATATATACGGGGGCATTTGATACCGAAATTAAGGATTGCTATGAGTGGAAAATCGTAATGGATTTCAAAGAAATAGTGTATCTCTGTTACAACACGTGCAGGCAGGTGGTTGAGTCGTGTAACAAAAGACACGGGAGAAACAGTGTTCCTAGCAGGGATTCTCACTGAACGACACTTGACTTCGTTTGAAAACGGTATTCTTTGGATCCTTAATAATGACATGATCGATACTAATAATTACAATGGACAAAATAGTCACAAAAGGGAGTTTTGGTGTGAATAAAGGGCTTCAAGATGTGAAAGTCACACACACGCAGATGTGTGGGAGAGGCAGACCGTGGCTGGTAGCCTATTAAGACGGTCATCTGCTTCTGTCTTGGGCGAAGGCAGACCAGAAGCAATGGGAGAAGATATCTATCGGTTCATACATGAATAACGAATTAAGTGTAATCGAGTAATAAACATTCCACATACGGTAACTCTAAACCGTGATATTGGTAACCCTTGGTTGGCAATTTCGAGTTTGATATGATGATAAAAAGAAGCAGTCATTAAACCAGTTTGAAACTGGCATTCCAGTGTCATTAGAATCAATCTTACTTTCATACATATCCACGCATACCCTGAGGATACAGGTGCTCTACCCGCCTCTAGCCTGCACCACCCACGAAATTAGCTTCAGTGGAGATCAGTGTGCGCGTGGTGTCTCCCTATGTTGTCCATTAACTCCTACCCTTCTAGTACAGTGATTAAAGTAACACATTCTAACCAAAAGTCCATACCGAAATTTCACTAAAAAATTAAATATTGGCTTGGACCTCACGCCCCTGACCCTCAATAACTGCCAGAAACAAGTCATTAGTTTAACCTACCCTGTCAGTGAGGATACTCATTTCTTAATGCAAATAGCGAAACTAGCACGTGCTAGTTTTACAGAAGATTTCATTTAGAAGTGAAGAGAAATGTTCTGTACGACAGCCTCTTTATTGTTAATTGTTCGTAATAGGGATGGCGAAACGTCGGACATAAAGTCTTTAGAAGACTGTAGTATCACGTAACTGTTAATTATGGATCAACTTTCTGCAAACTGAGCTTACCTACCTACTGCTGCAGTGGAAGCACCAGCCATGGTTGAGTTGGATTGGAAGCATCACAAAAGAGTAAGTGATTCACTCCTTACTTTTCAATTTGAAAGCTGTAGATACCAAATTATTTGTTGATACAGATACTGGATACAATGAAAAAACTATCCACTTTTATGGGTATAATAAATACTTACTGTGTATCCAGGGCCAGAAGTTTAGAAAAAAAGAAGAATACAACAAGTTAGTGGTGACGGGGTCATAGTCCACGGCTTTTCGTAAATAAGGGGGAGGGGGTTAAGTGCCATGCAGTCGCGCACGTACTCATACAACCAAGATCACGGGCAACGGTAATCTATCAAACGTAGTCACACGACGAACACAGTGTCAGAATATATTGCACAATTATTCATAAATTATACAAAACAAGTTTATCTTTTCTAGATAGATATATAAACAAAAGAATCATTAATATTTACAATGTGCACAGTAAATGAAAAGCTAATTCGTTACAACAATACTTCTGTTCATATGCATTGTGACAGTGAACAACAATATACATTTGGAAGGTTTCAAACGAAAAAAAAATCTGTTGTCTTCCAGACATGCTCTGTATTGGGAAAAGCTTCTCTCTACATCGTATGGTGTGACTGGGGCAAATTTAAACCTAAAAGAAAGGTGCTATTATTTCCTTTATATGCATTACAATTTTCTCGAGAACCTTGTAATTCATCCAGAATTTTACACAGAGTGGAATATCCTATATTTTTCTGGAAAACACGTTTGAATTTCTGCTGCACCTGTAGAAGTATTCCATCTTCAAATCGACGTTTCATAATGGATAATTCCTCTACGAGTCTAATCATTTCTACCATTTCCATATTCTGACCTGCTAGAGGTATGATGCATCTTGACAGTTCTCCGAAATTATTAGCAAAGAACTGGATATTACTTAGTAGCTCCTGTGACATAAGGTGCTTTGCTTGTTGTTCGTAGTCAAGGACATTTACTATTGCGACAATCTGATGGTAGTATTGTTAATAACACAGTACAGCATACAATCAAATACCCCATCTGGTCACAATAGGTTTTGGAGGTCCCATGTCTGGTTCTGCTTCTCTAAAGATTATCAATCTTGCAGGCGATTTTAGGAATATTTCCCTTGTGAGAAATGAAACTGTCTACATTTGGAAATAAGGATCGTGCATGTTCAGTAGCTCTGTGCAGACAATGAGCAATGCACATCACTGTACCAATTTTGGGTACAGCTGCTGTATTTTATTTACTGTCTTTTGCATATAGGAGGTCCCATCAGTAACTAGCAGGAGAACATGTTTTCTTTTAATAATATCCCACCATAAAAGTGAATTGACTGTCCAAAAGCATTAAAGATAGTTAATTGGTTTACGCTTTTTAGTAACTCTGATGTTAATAAAAACCTTTTGCCCCGAACGGGAAACTGCGCTGCAGTCCTGCCCATACAGTCTGTCGTTTCGTCTATGGAAACCAATATTCTGTTTTCGGACACGGAGTTTCCAATGTCCTGAAGTACGTCTTCGTAGCACAGTTTTAGGTATTCCTCGAGTATTGTGGATTTGGATGGCAATATGTGCGCTGTATACTTTTTAAAAAGACTGCTTGAAATAGCTATTTTCTATTTTACAGAAGCGCATGTTTGCTGCCACCATCATGTTGCACAGATCATGACAGTCTGCATTAACAGTAGACGCTGAAGGCAAATTTTCTCTCCCCCCTCTCTCTCTCTCCCTGTTTACCAACAGCACTAGTTGATGACTAACTCAGTCGACGATCGATACCCCATGCAAAACTAACTTCACGTATTTTGGCTAAACTTCCGGTCCCTAGTTATCGCAAATTTGTAAGGATTTCTATTGCTATTTTAAAGCATTCTTTTGCCTAAATTTGGAAATATTCAACTTTTGTATTTCATCACCTAACCAAACGTTTAATTTTATTATATGCACCTTGGATTACAATAGGTCACGTATTTGGCATGTTTGAAGACTAAACATTTCGAAGCCAGCTTTCAGTTGGGCGTTATAAATGTATTCCGAATCTCCATTTAAAGTAAACAATAGCAAATTTTGAATTTGATATGTTTACAACTTCACTTCTTAAGACTGCCTTCGTAGTCTAATGGTCAGCGAACTTACTTTTCACCCGAATATTGCGGGTGGGAGCTTTTTTTAATGCGGAATATTTCCTACCTCCATAGAGCCTGGAACTGTGGATGTCATAGTGAATGTGTGTGTGTGTGTGTGTGAAAATTAGTAAAAGCGTCTAAAACCTACATTAACCTAACATAAAATTCAAAGAGTAAAAAAAAAAAAAAAAAAAAAAAAAAAAAAAAAAAAAAAACACATTTGAAGTAAGTCAAAAGTCTCCAAAATGACCATAGCAGTTAAAGAGCTGTAAAAACGAGGTACCTCCCCACTCCCCCCAAAAATGCCGTCACTTGCCATTCAGTTTTCATGTTGATTTCAAAGATTATATGTTTTGCTAATAGGAAAAATTTTCACTAGTTAGCTTTGAAAACGTTCGCAGCTTTTTTAGAGGTTAAAGAAATATTCATATAGCCAAAGAGGATAAGGAATAAAGGACATGATGAGGTCATACAGTTTGACGTTATATACTACAGCTATTCTTGGAAGAATTAAAAATATTAAGCATTTATCATCATCATCATCAGGCAAGTGGTGTTCATAAAACCTGCGTCTTATCAGCCAAGCGGTTTTCGGCAATAGAGAATGGCAGGGAAGATGTGGCATCTCAGATTAATAGTCAGAGGGTAAAAGAAATTAGGGAAAATAGGGAAGCTCTTCTACCTATAATAAAAACAATAATATTTTGCGAACAAGAAGAACTGCCTCTCTTAATATTGTGATAGCCTGATAAGAAAGACGGAAATTCCAAGCTAATGCTTGGAAATTCCATGTGGCTAATGCTAAGAAAAAGGAAACGTATATTAACCCCTTAGCCAGGAACGAAGTCCTGGGCATATGTGCCGAAATAGTACGAAGAAAGATTCTCATTGCTGTAAATGATGCAGAATGCTTTAGTGTCATTGCTGATGAAGCTTTTGATATTTCCAGAATGGAGCGACTATCTGTTTTTTTACAGTATGTCAAATGACCAAGTCTTGAGAGAGGACTTTGTGGGATTTTTGCCTACATATGACCTTACTGGTAGCAACATTGCTAAGACAATCATACAAGAATGAGTTAACCTTGGACTAAGTATGAGCACTCTTGGCACCGGGGTGCGATGGTGCTTCTATGGCTGGAAAGTTCACGGGATTTCAAGCGAAAGTGAAGAAACTCTATCCAAAAGATTTATTTGTTCATTGTGCTAGTCATAGACAAAATTTAGTTTTGTCCTCTGTACTTACTACAGCTCACATTCGTAATTGCTTAGGCACAATGAGTGACATTTGTGATTTATTTCGTAATCATCCTTTTGCCGGCAACGCTTTAAAGAATAGCATTAATGAGCTATTACCTACCAGTTATAGAAATTCAGACTGATTGGCCTTTACAATACATGATTTGTAGAGAGGCATAATTCTGTCATTGTGTTTGTGGAACTTCTATATGGCACGGCGACAAATCCATTTCCAAAACTGCAGCGTAACTGTTGGCGGCCCATAAGGAATAGTTCCTTTCTAATCTCACTATTGACATGCGAGAAACTTTTGTTTTACACAGACCGCTTTTTACGTATTTGTAAAGCCCAGGACATATTTACTTTGGAATGTCAGTGACGAGTAAGGCAACTGGAACCTTTAAGAAAGAACGCTGTTGAAGAATTTCACAAAATATTTAAGCTGCGTTCAAACACCATGAAATCCCTATTGGACCACGAAATCAGAATTCAAAGACTGGCAGGAAGCAGACGAAAAGGGACAATCACCCAGCACAAAAAGCACAGGAATGCTTCAGAAGATGTCTTTTTATTCCATGCACTGACGAGCTGATTTCAAGTCTTAAGAAACGATTTGAACGGAACAAAGATGTGTTGCCTGCTTTCGATATTTTATTTCCCAGAAATTTAGGAGAAACTAAAGCTGATAGGTTAAACAAGTTTTCTTTATATTCAGGCCGAAATATCAATGACAGTGAAACACAGGCAGAATTTCGGTTGTGGTGTCAAAATGGAAATTCACAGAGGAAAACAATTTTTATTTTTATTTATTTTATTTATTGTTATCTGAAAAGATTCCCAGAGCCATAGCTCATGCTAGGGAACAGTACAAAAATATATAAAATGATGGCAAACAGCCCTTAACAATACTTATATTACATTTTCATAGTAGGAATGAATTACCGTACAAGAATAACATATATGACACATACAAAGATACAAACATTCACTATAAGTCAAGAAATAATAGTAACAAAGAACTTAACAGAAAAATAGAAGCTACATATTCTATGGGACATTAATCCATATTAATTTTTAAACAGTTCAGCTTTCAAACCAGCTATAAATGTGTAACACTTTATCAGCTATCAATATATGCCTTCAGTAAATTTTCAGCAACTTTCCTTTTAAAACCTTTTATGTTCCTGCAGCCTTTCAGTTCCAGTGGCAGCGCATTATATAAGTTGATAACGTGTGAGGTTAAGCTGTTCAGGCCATAAGTGGAAGTGTTCACTGTTGGTTTTGTTAAGTTTCCTTTATTTCTTGTATTATATATATGTGAGGAGCTTTCAAATGTTACATTGGGCTTAAGAAGATTATTTTTTATTTTGTGGAGATATATTATCAAGGACAACTCTATGTTTAATTGTAATGGTAAAATGTTAGTTACATGGTAGAGTGTTTTTGTGTTTGTTCTAAAGAGTAGATTGTAGATTATTTTCAAGGCATGATTTTGAAGTACTTCGAGGTCATGAATTAAATATTTAACAGAGTTACCCCATAAGATGTTTAAGTAATCCAAATGAGATTGAATTAAAGCATGGTAGATACTTCGTAAATGATTTACACTGAATCCTTTGAATTTCAGCCTGTGAATTACAGCTAACCCAGGAAGAATCTTATTTTTTACATGCATGATATGGTCCTTCCATGTGAGCGTACTGTCTAGAATCAAACCTAGATATGTGATTTTTGTTACTCTTTCAATCACTGTGTTATCAACATGTATCTTGTTATTTACTACTGGTACGTATAATCTTTTATGAAATAACATATATTTTGTTTTACAGACATTTAATGTTAACTTATTGCCCTTATACCAGCTTTTAAATTCATTCAGGTCTTGCTGTATGTCATATATCAGTAGGTGCTCAGAGTTATCTATATATAACAAACATATATCATCAGCAAACATAGTCAATTTACCTTTAAGTCTTAAACATCCTATGTCATTTATAAAAATTAGGAATAATATAGAACCTAATACAGAACCTTGTGGAACACCATGATGAATTACTGATAGAGAACTGGAAATGTTGTTCATATTTACAAATTGTTCCCTATTACTGAGATAATTCTGAAACCAGTTGAGAGGAAGTCCTCTTACAGCAGCATACTCAAGTTTCTTTAGTAATAAAGTATGATCAACAGTGTCAAAAGCCTTTTTAGGTCAATAAATAAACCAGCAGCTAAACAATTTCTATCCAGAGCTCTTTGAATAGGTACGATAATATCTACCGTGGCAGCAAGAGTACTAGATTTGTTAATAAATCCATACAGATGATTGTGAAAAAGGTTGTGTTTTTCTAGATGCTGTAATAACCTAACTTTTACTACTTTTTCTACAATTTTGGCAAATACAGGAATAATACTTATTGGTCTGTAATTATCCATAATTACTCTATCACCTGTCTTATAAATTGGGACAACTCTTGTGATTTTACAACCATCAGGTACTGAACCTGAACTAAGTGATAAATTAATAAAGGTTACAATGTGTGGAACCAAACTGTACTTGCACTTTGTTAACAATTCATTTGATAAAATATTATCTGTTTTATTACCTTTGTTTTTTATTGTTGCTTTCATTTTTAGAACCTCATTATTATCTGTGGGATATAGGAAAAGACTATTTGGTACTGAACTATAAGGTGGTGTAGTATATTGTGTAGTTATACATATCTTCACTAACTGATCAGCTATATTTACAAAGTATTGGTTAAAACACTCACATATTTCTAACTGATTTACTATTTTTTGATTACCTACCATTATTGTTTCTATTTGATTGCAATGTACTGGTGTTTTATTTCTTAAGATTCCATTTATTGTCATCCATACCTTTTTTGGATCATAGGAGTTATTCAGTTTATTTGAGTAATATGCTTCTTGAAGTTCCCTTTTCATTTTAGTTACTTCATTTGCACACTTTTTGTACAGTTCAATTGCTATCGGAGAGGGAAATTTGCATTTTGTTTTGCTATACAGTAAGTTTTTCTTCTTAACTAGAGCCAAAAAGTTACTATTAACCCATGGTTTATGTGTCAGTTTATTTGACACAACCTTTCTGCAACTGTAGGAGCAGACTGAAACCCCTTCATTTATAAACTGCAATAATGAGTTATAATATTCATTAGGGTCATTTTTGACTCAGTTAAATCCAGTATTTTCTATAAATAAGGAAAGTTTATTATGATTTATGGTGTTAAATTCATGAATTGGCATTCTGGTATTGATATACTTATCATGAAGGGGCTTGCAAAGATGTTCTTTTATGTCGATTATAAGTATGTTATGGTCACTGATATGCATTATGTTAGATATAGATATTGGGGTATCATTGTTATTGAGAAGTACATGGTCAATTAGTGTAGCTGAGCTATTGCCTAATCTTGTTGGGTATATTTTATTACCTTGTACTAAATTGAAACTTGTAATTAATGTATTATAGTTTTCAAGACTTTTACTCTGAGTGAGGTAATTAATATTTACATCGCCTATGATCATGGGTGATTTTGCAAGCTTCCTACACAGTACAGTTTGCATATCAGTGAGAAAGTTGCCAGTATTTTGATCATTAGGATTATAAACTGCAATGATATCAAGTGTTATTAGATCCCTTTTCAGGTTTATGTGCAGGATACTGTGGACACTCTTTACTATGTTTTGTACCGACGTTTTCCATACATCTCTAATATACACTGAAATTCCACCTCCTGTCATTTTCCTTATAATATGATGTGTATAAAAATGTTTTATATTAAAAAGGTTAATTATGTTTTCCCTGAGCCAGTTTTCTGCTATAACAATCACATCTACTTTAGTTATTGTTGCCACTAGAAGCTCAATATCATCTAATTTGTTTACAATAAACCTAGCATTCAGGTACACAATTCTTATTTGGGTTTGGTTGAGATCTTGTAATGTTTAAATAATCATCTACAGAATCATATTTGAACTCACCTATAATGTTATCACAATGACACATGAAAGGTCAAATATTGCACTTCATCACAAAATAGGAACCTAAGACACTAGACCAATTGATGCCATAAGTTCATTGGTAACATGTTCTGCAGCATTATATCCCAAAATTCTTCTGCTTAAAATTTTAACCACTCTACCCGTCTCAACTGCCAGTGCCGAGGGATCGTTTTCAACAATGAAACAGCTCAAGACTTACCTCAGAAAGAGAACTAGTGATGAGCGTTTAAATAATCTGGCATTGTTGTCAGTACACTAGGATCAGAATATCAATCCTGAAGAAGTGTTAAATATAATGTGCAGGAGAAGCAGGCGCATCAACTTAGTACTGTAGAACTACTTAAGCTTCGTGTCTCCGGCTCTCACATTTCTCGAGAGGGGGAAGCAGGCTGTTGCCAGTTCTTTAGCGTATTTTAAATATTTCACGTATTTGCATATCTCACAAACCAGTAGCCATATTATTATAATAGCGATGATAATAGTGCTTACGAACATTAAAAATCGGAATTCACGCACGCAAAGTATACCAAAGAGAGTTCACCAGCGCTAGCAGCTAAAGGCACATGGATAAAAACAAATTTAACCTGGCAACACGGTGTTGGGTTCGGGAGCCACTACCAACAGATGCAGTTAGTGTGTGTGAAAGGTGTGAACGGAATGTTCGAATAGAGCAGTGTTGTAATGAATATCTTGCATGATAATGAAATTGTAAGTTGTATTTCAGCGTTTTATAGCTAATATAGTCCTATATTTTCATTCTAAAGATAATTATGAGGATATGTTTTCAATTGCTCATTACTGTATGTTGGTACTATTAACTTTCCCCCTCCACCTCTTGCAATCGCAAAACGTCAGAGCCGGAGATACAACGGCCGGACTGTAGTGTAAATAGTGTGAACATATTTTCCATATAAACTGAAGGACTGTAATGGAGATCATAATGGGCAAAGCTTGTGGTGTGTGTTCGAGCTAGACCGTTTTAATGCTACTAATATATTATTTATCGGCATGTCAAGGAAACTTCTAGTAATTGCTGCAGTATCTCATGTGTATATTTTGACTGGAGTCATACTTGCTATTTTTATAAGTTTGTTAACCTGTCAATATGTTTATTATCCGCTATATAGTAAAGAGGTATTGTATTGCACCTACATCGGTATACTGCACTGAGTTTTGACCCTAGATACACGTATAGAAATTAGAAATATCATTGCGTTAATGTAACAGCGTATTTCAAAAACGAAAAATTGCAGAGATGTTTACATTTAGGATGTTTCGAGGAAGTGACACGAAGATGTTGAAAAATTTTCCCCACATCAAACCATTCTTTGGATGGAAGAACTTTCGTATACTTTTTATGTTCTCAAAAACATGTCTAACGATTCCGATTAAAATGTTGCATGTTTGAGACACGACAATCTGAATGTTCTGGAAATAGGTAATAAACACCTCTCCAATTTCAGTGACTATTCAACTAAGAAACCATGGTATCATAGATGAAAATATCAGGTTAAAAGAGGATGCGGAGCTCATAAAACACGCAAGTCCCGCAATTACTAGTTTCTTTGTATTAGCTCTTTTCGAAACACCTCATGCTTTGTAACAAGTTGGGTGTCTTGGGTGTTTGGCAGTCTCAAAATTGCAAGTTGTTTTATTTTTCAGCTGCATAATTTCATAAGGAACCTAGTCTTTTTATTTATTTTTTAATATTTTAACATCCTTTAACCGGATAATCATATTGGGCAGTAAATGAAACGGGTGATACCCTCAAATCAGTACAGGGTCACTAGAACTTAAGATTTACCCGACATTCCTGTAAAAGTCCTATTGAGAAATCTTATCTTGATCTCGTTTGGAAATCGCTTTAGCGGTGCTCAACTTTCGCTCATATGAGCGGCGGTTGGACTTTGTCACTTCACCCCACCTCCTAATGAAAGCATTTCTCTTTCACTCGCTTGCTCTACATAAAGGAAGGTTGTGTCTTATCTTCACAAACAGTGGGTGGAAGTAAACCCTCGTTCCCCTCGCGAGGTGGCCGCTACCGCTCCACTGGGAGGCAGACATGCTACCACCACATTATGGAGGCGGGCTACAGTTGAAATCATTTATAACTAAACAGTTTATCTGATGACGATACGGAATGGAGCAATCGTGCTTTATGTGAATAGTGAAACTGTGAGAACCAGAGAGATTCATACCAGTGTACGGCATCAATGTTTAATGCCTCTACCATGTGCTTAATAAGCACAAACGTGGTATATTTCATTTGAAAATTTGATATCGAGATATCACCAGGAATGCAAGTTTTGAGGACACCAGAACAAAAAGAAAATTAAAACAGAATGTCCGCACGCGCACTCCAGTGTGTATGTTTTTTGTGTTTGCTAATAGCATATTACAGGACCCAAATATTGGAGGGATGCCAAATCTAGGTTTTAATTTCGTTATCTTTCAAGGATGCGAAACGAAACTTTTCAAGAAAATCGTCCAAAAATGGCATCAATAATTTTTATTAAATCACCACATATTTAAGATAGCCTATTGTGAATTTTCTGAGGATAAACTCTGAAGTGCGCTTTACTGGAAGTGAATTCTGTATAACTATTCTAAACCTAAGAAATTAAAAAGTTACTACACAGCAGCTGTAGAACTCGTTAAAATACACCAATAATGTCAGTTATAATAATGTATTGCAAAGTTAACCAATTCCGATATATTATTTGTTGGTGATTAGAATTTCAAGATACTTAAGTGTATGTGAATTTTTACTTCTAAGTTCCTATTCCATTTTCCATTCAAGGAGAACTAATACTTTAAATGCATCAATCAGTGGTTAGCTTTATAAATATCTGATTATTGCTTAAACCACTTTATCTCAGCTATAAGGACAAGGAATGTGCAACTAAAGGCCTTTCTACAGACTTTATCCGAAGAATGAAGACAGCAACAAAATTTTATAAGAAGAATTTTGTAGAATCTTGGGTGGAGAAATCATTTTTTATAATATTACGTCCTCCAACGTTAAGTCATATCGGACGGTGAATGAAATGGGTGAAATGATGCTCAAATGTGTCCAGGGTCCATGGAGCTTAGAGCTACCCGACATTCGTCTTTAAGGATAAGGGAAAACCCCGGAAAAACTTTATCCAGGTAACTCACCGTGAGTGAGATTCGAACTCGGGACCTCTTGAAGGTCCCGCTACCATCTTCGCTACCGAGGCGGGCAGGAGAGAAAGTCACGTGAATGTAACGTAATATATTTGTTTTTATTTTTATTGAGATGACAAAAACACATCCCTGATTAATTATTAAAAGTAAACAATTCAACGGATAACTTTTTGACCCCATCGGAAATTAATTTCTAAATACCTGCCTAGTTTGTAATTAAAGTAAATCATGCTGTGCGCGTATATTGAAGCTGAGAGGCGTATCCAGTTGTAAATCACGTCGGAACTGGCGAGTGCTGTTAAACATGATCACGGAAAGCCTTAACGAAGTGCTGAAAAGATAATAATATTGAATATTGTATTTAACAAGTTCTGTGAAAAATTTCCAGAACTTGCTATCGATGAAGTGGTGAAGTTAACATATGAGTTTAACGGTGTGTCGGTGTCCAGCATTTATAGTAGACGCAAAGAAAAAACCACATTTGGTGAAGTTTCAACTCCCGGCAAGAAGAGACCACGTGCCAGATCAGTGTTGTATGTTGCCTGTGATGGGTTTGTGAGGTCAGCAGTCCGCCGAAAAGTTCATCAATTCTTTGTTAACAATGAATCTCCTACTTTAAACAAAGTGATATTGGTTGTTAACTCTGATGCTAAGCTTTCAGACTTCAAACGATCTTCCCTCCGCAAACTGCTGCTGGAAATTGGTTTCGAATTTGTGAAGAGAAAAAGACAGAGTGTCATTGTGGACAGAGATCATATTACTTTATGGCGAAGAGTTTTCTCCGCAAAATAAAGGAACTCCGTAAAACGCGGAACGTTTGTTATTTAGACGAGACGTGGGTTAACGATGGATACACGACAAGCGAGGTATGGACTGACACCACAGTGAAAAAAACCATGCAGTTCGATCTGGTTTAAGTGCAGGATTTAGAATTCCTGCGGGGAGGGGAAAGCGTCTTAAGTTTTACACATAGGAAGTGATGATGGCTTTGTCAAGGGTGGCGCGCTTGTTTTCCTCCCCAAAACAACAGGAGAGTATCATGAAGAAATGAATGACGACGTTTTCAAATCCTAGTTTGAAAGTATTCTTCCCAAATTACAACAGGTTAGCGTCATTTTGATGGTCAGTGCCTCCTACCACAGTGTGAGGTTAGAACACATATTAAACAAATCTTGGAAAAAAGTGACATCATAACATGGCTACAGGGTAAAAATAAAGTTTTCCACGAGGGCCATGTTAAGGCGGAATTGCTGGCAATGGTCAAGTCTCATGCTAAAGAGTACGAAAAATACGTAACTGACGAAATGGCAAAGCTTGCGGGTCACACTGTTCTCAGACTGCCACCTCAGTATTGTTACTTGAAACCCATAGAGATGGTGTGGAGTCAGGTGAAGGTTTACGTCGCCAGAAGTACCCGTTGGCCACTGATGAATTATGACATGAAATGATAATTGGGAAAGGAATTCTAGAAAGGAAACTTTGAGGCATGAGTTTAGGTTAGCTTTTCAGCATTTGCCAGTTCTGAAGACTGCGTAGAACCGGAAAGAAAACCTCAGTCAGGGAGGACGGTTGAACTGTGGACCTCGCGTTAGTGACTTCATGTCTTAACGACCTCAAACATCCGTGTAGGAATGGTTGGACTAATAATTATTATACACATATATTTTAAATATTTGTAAGTTAAGCTTGTAAACTCAAGCATGCCTTTATTTTGACATTAGTGATAAGTTCTCTATTTAGATTTATTTTGAACTGCAGCTTCTTTATCTTTCACGGCATTCCTTCAATAAAGGACCAAGAAGCGTCACTACCAATACGTTTACAACATAGGTTTCCTCAATACATTAGGTCTTGAAATGTGTGGCGCATTAATAGTTAACCTAAAGAACAGAAACATAATTAAAATAAATTTAGTTTTAGTTAGTGCATGTCAAAATGGTTATATTTACAATTATTCTATGCAAAATAAATGTTTTCTTCATTCTTAAAGTCATAATTTTAAAGGAAAATCGCTGCACAACATAGGAAGAAAACGCTCTGTGACACCAATGAAAGCTCCTCAGACATTGTTGCTTTGTGGGAAATTCCTGCACGCGTGAAATTGGATTTCCTTCTAATGCTTCCACCGAACTGAACACCAAGGCTTAAGCCTTCTACAATAAAGCCTTTTATGAAAAGATACATTAAGGTATAACGAAATAATTTCCTTAATTCACCGAAATCTTTCAAAAGGGGATTCTTTGTTTTTAGAAAGAAAAATGTGAAATGTTTAAAATGAGATGTTGCTCTTTCACTTTAGCAAACTCTTTCGTAATCTTGATAGCCATTCGCGCATTTCACATAGAACGAAGTACAGTAAGAGATATTCTGGAGAATATTACCGGTAAAAACTGTGCATTTATATAATAGACAGTATGGACACGAACCCACAAGATAGATAATATGCTTCTATCAGAAATATACTACAGTACGCGCAAGATAAGAAGAGCTCTGAATTTACGGTGTAGTGCGAGCAGAGGGGAAGTTGCGAGAACTAACACTCTTTTGTTTCTGCAGTGTGGTCAACCTTGAAAACCACAGTTCAGCAAAATAGCGTGCAACATATGCGAAAATATGCACCGCAAGTGTAAGGTGTGTAGACAAATAGTAAAGTGTACTCGATCCGATAAGCTGTATATTTATATTTTTACTATTTATGAAGCACATAAAACAGTAAACAAATATTATGACAGCTCTAAACACCCACTCATTCGCTTTGTGACTCTTCAATTTCTGAGTCCACTGCATCAGTTTCATCGCTAGTATCCTCTGATGTGTTGATGATAATTTCATCAATCACATTTTCAATTACACCATTATTTCTCCAATATTTAATTTCCAGTTTTTGGAACTTCTTGCAGTATCCTTCCCAATCCGTCGCAGTTAGAGAAGAGAATGCTTCTATAGCAAGTTTCTGCAGATGTGTGGCTGACATATCACCAGTAACGTTGTGTCCTCTGAAAACGTTCTTTATTTTTACCCACGCCAGTTCAATTGCATTCAGATCACAGTTATACGGAGGTAAACGAATAATAGTGTGTCCCCTTTCGAGAACCATAACATCCACAACATAGGTAAGTCGTACTCCTAGGTTTGTTGGCCTCTAATAAATACCGGTGTAGCTTTGGTAATTGAGGGAAATAGAAAGCTATGTAGAAATATGCAAAGGGCTCAGAGCAAGAGAAAAATAAAGATAAAAGTGCAAGATATAAGGAAAAGGAGGAAGCCAAAAAGGAAAGGATAGAAAGGAAAATAAGAAAGAAAGGAAACATCACTATTAGTTATTATCATACACAGATCACAGCCTTACCTGCTTCTTCCTGGTGTTTTTGGTGATTCATTAGGATGAGATGCACAAAACGATTTAATACGCCTGACAGTGCTGACGCTTTTTCCTGTGTAAGCAGCAGTTCGTTCTATTGATTTGCTGAGTGGGAACATTAGCTGGTTGTTATCCTTTTCTATATCGCAAATTTCTGCAACTTTCGCTATTACTTTGCGGCCATCACTATGCACGACTGTACATGCATGTTTCCGAGTCGGAGTTCGTTGCTCGGAAGGGATGATGAGTTTGGTGTGCCCTCAGCCATAATTACAAACTGGTTAAGCGGTAGTAATTAACCTCAAACTTGCACAAAACGGATGCACACAGAAAACAAAGAGCGCGCGTGAAAGCTCATTAGTCACTAGATGTTAGAGTGTACTAGTGTATTGCACTAGTATAGCGCATTTCATGTTTCTAAGTTGTCATCTGTGTTTACGGAGTTAGCCGAAACTTACCGAGTGAGGACTTGGGAGACGAACGGTCAAGATAAATTGCGTATACTGTAGTTAGAGCGAGGGCACATTACAAGTCCTAACTCCAGGTTTAAAACCAGAGAGACGGCACCAGGCTCTCTGTGGAGCTTTTCCCTAGGGAATACCTGGAGGCTGGATGTAAGTGGATGGTGCAATTACAGCTTTTCTGCTATCCCTTACAGCTAGGTTACCAGAACAGTACGAATGTGCATTTATGCACAACAGTGGTGTGCGTACTTCAAATATCACCTAGGATTGGCTAACGAGGCATCCAGATTTGCATGACTGGTCTGCAAGGTCTAATGACCTGAATCCCACTGATGGATCATCATTTTAAAACAATGGGAAGAACATCGACCAGCCAGTGCGCGGGAATTTGGCTACTCACTTGTAACTATTAGTTACACAGACTATACCTTTTCAATTTTATACTAAAAGCTCCATTGAGTTATATATGCACTGTGGTGTGGGAGTAACGTGTTGTCTGCTTCACATTCAGCAGGTGCTGACTTCGAATCTCCGCCAAGGCGGTTATCGATAAGGTACTTTTGGCGGGATTTTCCCTTATCCTTAAAGATGAATATCGAGACAATCTAATGACTGTGGGTTCATTTGAGTATCATTACCTCCGTTTCATCAAACGAAAAAAAAATTCATTTTACACAATTATATTGCAACAGTAAGTTTTATTTTTTCAAGATGAGAATTGTTGCGTTTCCCGTTATCTAGTGCATTGGTTTATTTCTGTGAGCAACTGAGGATATGGATTGTATACATTACTTAGTGGTTGGCTCCACTAAAATTATTATTTAACCTACTGGCGCTCTCTTCGAAATGATATAGTAATAACTAGGGAACAGATTTTTAGATGCTAAAACGTTAAATTTGTTTTTATGGATTAAAATTATATATATGTATATACAATTTATTGAAAATCTAAAAGTATTTACTAAAAGACAAACATGTTTTCTTTCATTTTACAGAAAAACTAGTAATAAAAAGTAACTGTATTGATAACTCACCAGTGATGGATTATTGATATTACATGTCAATTGTTGGAAATTGTTTGGAGTTACATGCACAAAACATGCCTTTCTTAAATTGTCCATTAGAAATTTCTGCCGATTGTCATGTAACTCTGCCCGGTATTTGGAGATTGAGCGTTCTACGTCACATGAGGTCACTAGTACTTAAACTCTCAATCAGTATTTTAGTTAATTGATGGAAATTAATCATTTCTCCACACTAGCCGTATATAGGCTTAGATTTTTGATGGATAGAGTCAACATGAAAAATTCAATGCCATGGCCGGGATTTGAACCACGGATCTCCTGGTTTCCTCCAGTTGTTCTAACCCATTAAGCTACCATGGCCAACGTACCGTCCTGACAATAAATTCTCCATTTGACTCGCATATTTCCCCGGTTAACCACTAGGGAAGATATAATTAATTTCGATCAGTTAACTAAAATAATAAGAGTTAAATGATGAAGCCTGGGACTCAAGTACTTACGATAGTAAGTCGCCACAAACGGTATATCTCGGATGCGAGAGCCTCTAGTTGTTTACCGGGAAATATACGAGTCAAATGGAGAATTTAGTGTCAGGATGGCACGTAGACCATGGTAGCTCAATGGATTAGAACGACTGGACGGAAACCAGGAGATCCGTGGTTTAAATCCCGGCCATGAAATTGAATTTTTCATGTTGACTCTATCCATCTCAATCAGTACTTGATGGCCTTCTAGAACTTGGAAAACTTGTTTCATAGTTTGAAACCATGAATACTTTTCAAAAACTGATTTGAAGTTTTTTTAAAGTTTCCATTTTTAAGCCTTCGAGTGAGTTGATTTTGCTTTCTGTATTAAGGAGTTCTGTAACACTTTCTATCAAGAGATTAGTTGTTGCTTCTAGGTCTTTGAATGGCATCACATAAGAAACAAATTAGCAGCAATATACGCCATGTCATCTCCTAAACAATTGTCACGCAGTAGATTTTGATAAATTTCTATAGATGAAATATCATCTTTGTCCAGCTCATTGATAACTGATGTAAAGCTATCAAAATGTTCCGCATAGTACATAACTGCTGAAACCAAATGTCTGAGCGAGCAACAATTGGTGTTGGTGGCAATGGAACATTAGACTTTTTGTTTCTAAAAAGATCAAATCTCTTAGGGGCCTTAACAAACACCTTTCCATTGGATACCAATTTTTCTACATTGGGATACAGTGCCCGAACAGTTTCGCACATCCTATGTGGCGCATGTACAATGCAAGTCACATGTATCATTTTCGGATAGCTGACTCTAAGTGCTTCTGCTGCTTTCTTTAGGTAAGATGCAGCGTCGGTCAGAAAAATAAGCACATTATCGTGCTTAACACCATTTGGCCATATGCATACCTTCATTGAAGCAACAGTAATATGATTTGCTGCCGAAATTTCTTGCAAGTTAGTAAAAACGCACGATTATAAACTGTCTCGTCATTTTAAGAACCTCGATTATTACATTTCCCACTTTTCTTGCTATTGAGTCTCAAGTTTTATCAAGACACACCCATATATTCTCATTTTCGCACACAGATCTAATGTTTTTTTTTTTCCGCAACAATTTGGAAGGCAGTGTTTCCTTAAAGTAGATTCATCTGGAGCATCAAATTTCGTGTACTCCACCATAAAAGCTTAATCTATTTAATCTGTTCACTTTAAGCAGAGGAATATCCGCCAAAACATAAATCTGAATACAATTCACGACACTTGGAGGGTTCGGAATATGACCTGGAGGATCCTACTTCACATAAGAAGCACCTGCTTCATAGAAGAACGTGAATCCGCCAATACATGTTTGTTACGGGACAAACGCGGTGTTACTTGGGAGCATTTATCGCCTAATATAGACTTTGCACAAGACTGACAATATAGAATTGTTCCATCCCATTTGAATGAATCCGAGAACTTACACTAGTGCAAGTAGTTCCGAAAAATTACACTACCCTTTAACTTCGACATCTTGGTATATACACGAACCACTCGACACGTATATTACGCATTTCCCGGCACTTTTGAACCCAACTGAAAGCACAAGAATAAGTCGAATGGGTAATCGTCTTGAGGTCAAGAACATTACGCAATGCTTTGATATCTGAATCTTCTTTCCTGTGCGTTACGTGTATATGTTTATATTGTAGCGAGCAGTTGAGAACATGTAAGCAAATTTAAAGTTACAGGATAAGCAGGAGGTTGCACAGCGTCTCTTGTCAAAAACAAAGGAATGTGCTACACACAATAAAATAAGAAACAAAGCTCGGTATAGTATGTTGGTAAAATCCATAAAATATGTACCAATAACCAAATCGTGCAAAATATTTATTTACGTAAAAATGTGTATTTATCTAAGAATTTGTTCCGTAGTAATAAGTTAGCCCAGGGCAGGCTAGATGAGCACTCGAAGTGTAATATGCTTTACCCCTACAGTCACCCTTTCCTTTTTCCTTCTGGCAGGTAAACAAACATGTGACGTGTGGTGCAGTGGCGGTCTTTCGGGTTTTGAATGAAAGTTCTTTTACGACGTAGTCACATGTAGAGTTTTGAACCAAAGAGTTCGCTAGGAAAGCACGAAGTTAATGACACTAGAGAATATGAGTGAAGGACGTATCAACGGCTAAACGGCTTATATTGGCACTGTGTGAGAAATCGCTCTCTCATCACACAGCTGACTAGCCAAATCTTAAGCTGACAAAAAGCAGTTTCATAGAATTAATGTGTTATTACCTTTGCTTTGTTATACAATAGTCGTTATATAGTGCTAATTATTTTCCTTAGAATTAACATGTTTATTACGTTTGTTTTGTTTTATTATGCAATAGTTGTTATGCAGTGATACATATTTCCCTTATACTGCTAGACATTTAAATACATCCTATACTGTATTATTAAAAGTAAACGCTAAAATATATCTAAAAAGTGCATTGAAATTGCTTAAAATGTACCTCGTTAAATAGTGACGTAGTCATAATAAATTTCCACGATTGGTTTGCTTACTGGTTTCTTTTTAAATATTAGTGTTTCATTGTTCGGCTGCAAACCAGGTGAACTTAAATGTAGAACACATTGAAGATGTTCATCCGAAACGCTACTGGGTAGCAGACTCTTTTTCAGTTTCAATATGATATACAGTTATTCACATTGTTAAGTAGTACCAAAGATGGCCAGTAATTTGCTTGCAATAAGGTGCAGCTTGGGAAACGTGTCTACAAATCCAAACCACGTTTTCCTGAACTGCGCAATCGTGTGTTGCTTTTAAGATTTATAGGTCAAGGAGCACTTCAATGAGCCACATTGAAATTCCTTGTTAGAATGAAACTTGTAATATATCCAATTTTAGTAGGAAATATCAAAACTATGCTTTACCATCGTGAAGAACAAAAAGGACTTGTTCTCCCAGTCCTGATGGAACCTTTGTGGTTTACTCAAGTTCCAATGCATTCCACCATTGCAATGACAAGTCGCCAGGCGTCTATAACCGGTTTACAGTTCGGCCGCCCTTTCTCCGGTTCTGATATTTCTCGTGAGGGAAGCAGGCTGTTGCCAGTCATTTAGCGGGAATTTCAAGAAGAGGAAAATACGTATTTTAAATATTTCATGCATTCGCATATTTCACGAACCAGTAACCATATTACTATAATGGGGATAATAATAGGCTTACGAACACTAAAAATCGGAATTCACGCACTCACGAAACAACAAAGAAAGTTCACCAGCGCAAGCAACTAAAGCCACGTGGTACAAAAAAATTTAACCTAGCAGCACGGTGTTGGGTTCGGGAGCTACGCCTAGCAGCAACAGTGCTGATTAGCGCTAGCAGACAGTTTCAACTTCCTGACCACAACACCAGATGTAGAAACTTCCAGTACTACCAACAGAAGCAGTTAGTGTGCGTGAAAGGTGTGAGCAAAATATTCGAATAGAGTAGTGTTGTAATGAATAACATTATTGTTGCATTATTGTTGCATGATAACGAAATTGCAAGTTGGATTTCAATGTTTTAAAGCTAATATAGTCCTATATTTTAATTCTAAAGATAATTTTGAGGATATGTTTTCAATTGCTCATTACTGTATGTTGGTACTATTAACTTTCCCCCTCCACCTCTTGCAGTCGCAAACCGTCAGAGCCGGAGATTCAACGGCCATACTGTAGTTAGTTCTATCTAGTCCAGAGCAGAGGTGCCCAAACGGCGCTCTTATGAACTAATGACGTCACACTGTCGTTTCACCCCAACCCCTTCATTTTGTGTTTGTGCGGTGCAAGACCCATTTCTGCTCAACTCACTCAGTCACCGACGGCTCTCGCAATGACAACCAAACGTCCAGCATTACAGAACGATTGGGAGTGAGTTTTCTTTTCTTTTTAAAAAAGAGGAAAACACAGTGAGGTGTCTGATTTCTAAACATCACTAATCGGGCATAAAACATAAAACGACCCTTTGATAAATACCATCATTATAACTATGGTAAACACATTCCATCAGATAAGCAATCTTTGATGCATAATTTCATATTATGATATAAATTCATTTTAGGTAAACTGATTGTGTAATTAATATATTTCATTTACAGGTGCTGCAAGACGGCAAAGGCTACAAAATATGAAAACACCTATTGCTGAAGGCCCTCATTCTAAAAATGTTGTTAAAGCTTCTTACAGAATTTCTGAACATATTGCAAAGAATATGAAGCCTTTTAATGAAGGTGAGTTCATAAATGACTGTTTAATTATTGCATCCGAAGAAGTGTGTCCCAATATAATAGGTACTTTTAAATTAATGAGCCTCTCTCGAAATACCAAGACAAGATGTCTCGCTTGTCATTTACCCACTGAGCTATGAGAGAAGTAGGGACAACGTGCTATATATGCAAAATAAGGTTTTGGTTCTATTAAAATCATAGTCCTATGTGTTTTCTGTTATCTTACAGGTATATTTAGTTAACAGCTCAGCTGCAAGGGAATTGCTGCTCCCTATGTTAATACTTAAACCATTTTTCGCCATACTGATTTCGGCATCTGCTCTTTGTGCAATTATTTAACATGAATTAGAGGATTTTATGGTAAATACTTCTCTTTACCCCTTAAAATTGAAATTCCATACAACACCCAGCTATTCCAAATATGGAACGAAAAAATCTGTTATTCAAATCTGATAAGCGAAATATATCCTTTACTGGTGGAACAATCATCGCTAGTGTTTAAAGAATTTGTTTATTATTTACTCAGTAAACACTACTTAATTTTCATATCATACAAAACCCCTTGGATATACAAAGACACAGAGGTGTAACTGGTGTAGGATATAAATATTCTACATTTCCAGGTCACATAATTAACTTTTTGGAAAAGATGTAATCTGTGGCCATTGAGCAAATTATCTTCTAAGTTGTTAATAATAAAATATTGTTTTACTGATTGCAAATATTAGCTGGACACAATTTCTCTCTTTATACAGTTACTTAGCATGCCTTACTAATAAAATTAACACTTAAGTAAAAAGGAAATACAACAAAAGTTTATTACATGGGAATTATTAAAATGTTAGGCACTGATATCACATACATATCTGAGCGTTATAAATAGATTTTACTCTCTTTTGTTTTGCTACGACTTGTATTTTTTTAGTTACTAAATTGTCACAAGTTATGTTGTTTGGAAGGTAATTTCGGCGCCATTGGTCCTGTTTTTCAGCTTGTTGCTTTATACAGCCATTCAGCATTTCGGCCGGTTGTTCGGTCGGTGGACGCGTTAGACGCAGCGAAACTCTCTCCAAGGAAACTTCGATCGCGCCACTGAGGATGTCAACCGCAGTTTTGGACGAAACGTTTGGAAGTTCGTACGCCAACAGGCCACGGCAAAACAGCCCGGAAATAATTAATTGTAATATGCTCTATTTGTGTTTCGTAACTTGCTGTACTAATACGAGTATTTCGCTCTTCTAGTAAACAAGATAACACACAAATGCAGCGCTCGACAGCGAAGCTCAATACGCGTCAAAGCTTTACCATGCAATATTCGTTTACTGCAGTATGTGCTGCAAGGCCAAATGCTCAGTTTTATTTCTACAAAAAGAAATTTGATCGAATGTTTGTTCAGTAATACAGTAATGGTGATGACGCATAATGCCAATATTATGAAGTAGAAAACAAATTATTAATTGTTATATTATTCTAATAATTAACATGCGCTTTATCTTTGATAGTCAGAAGCCTCACAGGTAACACACACCACAGGCATTGTTTGTTCTCGGAAGTCGCTGAAGTTTCATATTGCACCAATGAGCGTGTCATATCAGCCAATGAAATCAAAGAAATCACACATGACAAAGGCATGTTAACTCTACGTGGAGTCAAATACAGCGTTCCAATACCTATCTACCCTGTTTTCTCTCTCATTCCGTTAGGTTCTCGTGGCTCACCTTGGGTTCCTAAGAAGTTAAAAGGCATACTTGGTGAAAACGTGACACATTTGCTTTTCGTGGCATTGGATACCTTCATCTTCGCATCCCCTTTTGATACGCCTCATGTTAACCATTAGCGTAGCACAAGTTACACCTTTCCTCAGATGACAACTGCGTTTCTTTTATTTTTGCTGCTTCTGTTTCCCTGGATTTCTCCCTGAATATTGCGCTCCTCATACAGAACTGATCAAGATATCAGTTTACCAGTGACTTTCAGGATAACCATCCTGAAAAATGATGGTGGGCATAATACGGTTTGTAGCAATCGCTAACATGGACATAATACGATTTGTCAATTACACAGGGACAGATATGATTTGACACAAAGTTCACAGCGTGAAAGAGCACGTTAAAAACTATGCGAATTCATGAAAAACTCGATTTTGTCCAGGAATGGACGTAATATGTTTTGTAATTATATTTCTCAGATGTGGTAAAAGGTTTAAAAAGCTTAGCTGCATACTTCGGGATTCGTAAAATTTGTACATCGTTTCCCTTAATTCTATAATCGCCAAATCTGAGAAAATTAAATTTCTAAGGTGTAAACGGGGAGAAAAAGAAACATTTGTAGATTATATATTTGTTACATTGTTTAAAGGCTACATGAATTTCAATGGAAATTGAAAGTCATGTAGTATTTGGGATGCTTCCGTGAGAGTAGCAATTAACGGTTTTCTTTCAAAAGTTGGCTCAATTTATGTTCGTGCTACATGTACAGGCGTTGAATGATAAATAACTAGGTCATTCGCAGTATCTACCGCCGCCCACTTAAATACATTTTGTATTGTATAAATGTTTGCTCAGCATCAAGTGACGTGACAGGAGCAAAAAGAAACAGAAATAAATCAGTGCTAACTGCCAACGATAAGACTGAAGCTCCGGATTTTCGTTCGTAAGCGTGTTGCAAACGGAGGCAATTACTCTTCGCTTTTTTTTTTTTTTTTGCGCACAACGCTGAAGTACGTCTTTATATGAATTTATAACTTATCTTTGCATATAATTGTAGTGTATGATATTATGACATAATTTTCACAACTTGAGTCATACATGTAAATTCGTGGATAAAGGAAATATCTTTGAAGAAAAATTTATAGATAGTAATATGGTGAAAGCTTACATTCTCTCACAAATAGAGCACATGGGAATTGTTTGTTTGTTTGTGTTTGTGTTTGTTTTATGAAACGTCAGGCAATTAATTATTATACTCAAACTAAACTGCCATTACGTACACTCGTTTTGTCGTTGAACACAAACGAAGTTTTACTCCCTCTTCTTTCTCTTTATTAAAATGTAGAATCACGTTATAGGTGTATGATTTCTCCCTCCTGCCGATGTATGCCACACTGCGGTACAGAAGACTGATTGCGCCTGAACAGAATGTACACACGCCGACTGGCCGTGTATGTGCTTGCGCTAACAACTTCTATGTTTTATTTTTTCCGATACACTTCCGCGCTTTGCTTTGTAGTAGTAACAAGCAATTGATGCCAGTACTGTTAGTGAAAGTGAATACGGCTATATGCTTTGCCAGGTAGTACAGCTTGCGCAAAACTTCTGGGCTTATCCACCTGGCCGCCAATCCAACTGACGAGCCTGGAATTGTTTATCGCTTGCCTTTAGTAGAGGTATTGATGTAATAGTTTTGATTACAACTAGTGCGACGTACAGCCTACACCGAAAGGTTTCCATGTGTTACGTTAAAGAGGGCAGTATCGCCAATTTGATGCTTTTGGCACCGAATTTCATGTTTTTTAAACGCATCTGATGCTAGATTTATCTAATTAGCGCCATTGTACAAAGGTGGCATTTTGTCAAATAATTAGCCCTAATGTACTTTTAGAGAAAATTAGAGATATCAAATAAATATCTTTAATTGATACGAAAGCAAATGAAAACTATGTCAAGTCAGCTTTTATATAAACGCTTAATCCTTGTCTCCCACGCGTATTCATTATAAAACTAATATAGTAATGGCATACATTTGATAAACCTAACTATATTTATAGCTAAGAGGAGATTAGATTACCGGCATTTACTACATGGAAAAGCGATTAGCGTATCGGGAAAATTTCCAAACACAGAGATGTTTACGTGAAGTTATCGCACATACACGGCGAGTCCAGTGTATGTACACTCTCTTTAGATACAATCACAGCAACGTGTCATACATCGGCAGGTGCGACAAATCATATAGAACGTGACTGAATACTATGACAAGGAGAAAGATGGGGGAATCAAAATCCCTTTGAGATTTCTCAGTGGATACTGCTAATCAACTCTCTGGGATTCTACCTATACTACTTTAATCCTCCAGGTACATTGAATCAAAGTCACTAGTTAATTAACTAGTCACTTTGTTCATTATATTTACGTGGCAGGTTCTGCACAACGAGTATCATTCGCAGCTATGTCGGAGGGGGATTATGTATTATGATGTAAGCCAAAACTATGAATGACGTTATGTTTATTTATACTTTCATTCAGATTCATCTTTATTAAACTAACATGAGATAGTGTTTCATTGCAATAATAGTATTTAAAATTTCATACACATAATTTTGTGTATCTTAATATTGTGATGCATTTAAACCATATGCTTATATTATGACAATGGACTATTTGTACAGACTGATCGTGCTTTACAAAATTAGTTGTATTACCATATAGGTCCTGCCTATAATTACAGAAATTATTTATTTCGAAAATCTTTCCCTTAATGACATAGTTCTTTTAACCAGAAGATTGAAGGAATTGAACATTATTTAGGAAAGAAATGGAACACTGAAACAAGAAGCACGAGATTGATGATTTGTATACGATAATAGCGACAGTGACGGAACATCAGCACTGATGATATGTTTAGCCATTGCAAGTTGAGTAAATCATATTTTCAGAAATAATTCCCGTTGTACAGATTGACCACACTGGAAAATTAATTACCGCGCACTTCCTGTAGTCGCAATAGTAATTTAACGACAAACGTGTAGTAACTAATTTAGTTGGTTTTCTGTCCTTTTTCCGTAATGAAAATAGCAGAAGACAGGGCTGCTTAGCCTCATTTTCATTATTTGAAAAATAATACAATAAATAATTACGTGGGTACATATTTCTTGCATTTGTTATCTTTAAGGTTATATTTTATGATTATGTCCCGTGTTGCGTATAATAATTGCTTAACCTTACGTATCCATCACACAGCTCCATTTATGTTTCGTCACTTACTGCACCCCAACTTACTAATACTTCACTCTTCTTATCTGTAAATAAGACACGATCGCAACGCTGGTCACCCAACGCTTTGTTGGGTAGTACGTGGTGTAATATGTTCCGGTGATGATGTGAGTCACCCTTCCGAACTGGCTCGGACTCCCCTAAATTGTTTTGTCAATTAAGAGGTGTCATAGATGAGCCAAACGACATGGTTATCCATGGAAGGTGCAGTGCAGGAATATTATAGCAGTGGTTAGAGCTTAAAACTTATTTTGAAATCTCAAGACTGAGAGAACCCTGTTATCGGCTGAGCTTTTTTTTTCTATGTACAAGGAAATCAAATCAAATCAACCCGTGGCGCAACAGTCAAGGCCTGCCAACTTGACTGCCGGCCTCACATCCACATACGCAATGTTCAGGTGGGCAATCATTCAACCGACACAGGGTGGAGATGTGGTCAGCATCTCAACACCCCCAGCCGGAAAGTTGATCTACGTAACCAGGGCCTCCTCACTCTTTTACGATGGTGAGTGGGGATCATTCCTATATCCCGGACGTAAAATCCGCACCCCCAGGAGTGGGATCGATCCCGAGGGCATTGCGTGGCAAGGAACCAAAGCAGGACGCTTTAGCCTACTACTCCACGGCGCTGGAATCTAAGTACAAGGATGAATATAACAGCTTATATGATATTTCTCTGAGTCTGTTCTACAGGAAGTTTGAATGTGAGTACCGGACTCTGTGCACAAGGGCGAATATAATTACGTAGATAATATTACTTTAAAGCTTGTTCTACAGCAGCTTTTAATGTGAATAAGTAGTTTGAATACAAAAGTCCGGATCCCACAAAGCTATTGAATGACTTAATTTTTCTCTTCTTGTCTTGTGTTCCAAATTCCGACTTTTGGATTTCAGTTGGATGTTTCGAATTCTAAATTTGAGCATCACTTGCACACACATTTCTATTTTGGATTTGAATGTGATGCAAAACTTTCTGTTGATAACTTTAAACAGTTGCGTCATAGATGTGTTCAATTTCTTCTAGATCTTATAAAACAACTATGGCAATGACTTCCTGAGAACACTAACGCTCTTCAAGGTATGTCACTCTCATCTACAGGAGAGTGTTTAAAGCATGCAGACTGCCCTGTTATCGAATTAGCAATACTCTTTGCAATGGATCCCAGTATTATTACGCTAATAATACTGTAGGTAATCTGCGGTAAAAATTTGCAGCACATAAAATGGACTGAAAAAACAGACGCCGTAAAATTCTGGGGTGAAGTTGTGTCATGTAGAGATGCTGCCGAAGTAGGGAAAGTTGCTGTATTTGCTGAGGCTTTCACGGCCAGCGTCAGGAGGAATAGAGCTAACTTCTGGGCTTGTAAGCCGTGGTCCAATAGTATTGAAATATCACGACGTTTAGGCGAGGCCTGGGCTAGGCGAAACGTCGGGATATTTCAGTCATATTGTACAACCGCCAGTAGTTATAGCCCAGGAGTAAGAAATTGGATTAACTCTAAACCTGCCGCTACTGTTGCGTTAATCCGCCTTAATCCGGGGATTAATGTGAATTAAGGTATTTGGCGGGAAATTTGAAAATTTAGTGCCAAGAGCGGTAGGATTAAGGTTAAACCAATTGCTTAATCCGTGGGCTATTTATGTTTTATTTATTTATTGTAAAGGTACATTGAAAATTACAATATCATTGATTTTATTGAGCAGAGAAAAAATAGATTGACATGGTGATAATATAAATACTTTTTTCTTACAAGCTATAAAAGCAGTGAATGATAAAGTGCAAAATAGATTAACATACAATATGATTTTTAAGGGAAACATAACACAGCACTAGAGAACAAATATCTGTATTATATAGATTGAAAAAGCAGTTTTTAATGCACTAAAGTTTTTAAGGCGTTTGGCTCACTAGAATAATTTTGAACTGCGTGGTGCATTGGAGATTGGATGCTGGTTGAGGGTCTTCGTCCTCACTGTTGCTGCTATAGATGGGAAAATTTGATGTACGGCAGAGTGGTTCTGTGACGCAGGAGAGCATTATCTGTGAAAAGTTTTGATGAAGTTCTTTATCGAAGGTTGGAATGTAGATGGGAATGATAACGTCGTTGTTATAGCTGGTGGATAGGCATCCTGAATTCGATACTCCGTTGGATATGGCGGGGATTTTGCTGCTCCCCAGGAATATATTGCAGCGTGCGTTTTGTTGGCGATGGTGAATTTTGACAGGAGGACGTCGGCATCTTGGATGTCGAGTTTTACTGTGACGATTTTGACGTAGCCGAAGAAGGTGGTGAATGAGGAGAGAATGCGAATGGGAGAGGGGAGATTTCCTTTGCTAGAGAGTTGGGTGTTGAATAGGAGCTTGATGGTGAGATTGTTTCCCACGTTGAAAGGATCTGTTTCACAGGACATTAGTTTTGGTTATAAGCGGTGAACTTGACGATGAATCTTTTGAAGCCGCTACGAAGCTTTTCTTCGCCTCCGTAGATGATGCAGAAGGAAGTTGAGTTGAGTTTGCTGATGAGTTCCGGGGATGCCTTGGCGAATCTGATTGGCAGGAACACTTGGGTGTCGTTGTCTAGTTTGGCGACCAGTTTGGTTCCCGTGAATGGTGTAGAGGGTTTTAACGCCGATGATGCGGCATGGTACGTTATGCTGAAGCGAGGATACGCTTTGATTGTCTGCACTGTGGAATAGCTCTTCTAGCTCGTTAAGAAGTTCCAGGGATATGTTGGCACAGATGGCAGTTGTTGACAAACGGGGCAGTTTCGTCGATGTGAGTGGTTTGTGAGGGTAGGTTGTAATGTTGTGTACACCTTCGAAAAGGAGCAAAAACCTGCTGGGCGTCTATTGAAAGTTACTTACAAACGATGTCGACGTCGGCTCGGGGGTAGCGATGAAAGATGAGTTTCGGGTTTTGCAGCAACACTTTTCGTTCCTTGGGCAGCAGCGCCTCGAAGTGTCGTCCCTTTTTGAGAAACTTTATGAGGACGGCGTAGCAGTTGGTGTCGGGCACCTGCGTTGGTACTTGCGGAGAAACTCTTGGATGTGTGCGCTGAGTTCGAAGAGATCTTCGTTTAAATAAGCCGAATTGACACCTGGAGCACAAGTGCGTGGGACGAAGACGGGGTTTACAGCTGCACAAGGGGTGAAAGCAGGAGGAGCAGTGGTAGGTCTTGCACGGCTCGCCGGTCATACCTGCACGAGAGCTCAGTACGAACTGAAGGCAAAATGTGCGGTATATATAGTTAAAGAGGCATCCGGCGGAAGCGCTAATTTAGTTTGCGGTATTACACATCCGTTGGTGGAAAGGAAATGGGATATCCGCAGGAAAGAGATTGAGATATCACACATGCGTGGGAAACCGCTGGTAGGAAGTGATACATCCGCCGGATGTGGCTTTCTGTCACAGAAAACCTTAGAGATTTTACCGCCAACTGTTGCAATTTGAATAAAATAATCTGTTAGGAGCTCCTGCCGTGTCTGGATTTTGAACAAGAACTCCGTCTTGATAGACGCTAAACATCCAATCGCAATGTATGTGATCTGGCATAATATAGGTCGGTGAATGGCCCAATTGCGCCATTAAGCATCTTCCAATGCATAACTGGTCTTCGTTTCTCATTTGCTGTATTTTTGCCGGTGAGATGAATTGTTGTTCGTAGAAAATGATGAATAGGCCCGTTGCGGGAACAAATTTGAACCACAGATCCTCGCTGTCTTCATCGCTGCCCTCATCTCGCCATAATGGCGATTTGAAGTGGATTTCGTTGAAATTCATGTTGGAAACGACTAAATGAATTTGTTTTTCGCAGCTGTGAATCTTGACGGCGATGGATTTTTCCTCGTAGGTGTTATCGACGAAGCGCAGAGCATAAGGCGTATTTTTCCAGGGATGCCCCTCTATCTCGTAGTTTTTAAACACCTTTTCTCCTTCGTAGTACACGGAGAGTTAATTTTTATATCCCATGATGCTGCTGCCAAGAAGATCGAAAAGCGACTGAGAGCACGAGCATAGGAGCGCGTGAAGAAATAAATGTAAATTAAGATGGAAATTTTTGGATGCTTTGCGCAAAATCAGACTTTAGATAATGCGCTGCTTCCAGGAAAGTTCTGAAATTAGCACAGCGTATATATTTGGTGAACTGGGTGAAATTCATGTTGTCAAAGGGCACACGAAACATGGTGGTGAAGCATGTATTTGCGGTAGGCCATTATCTGATTTTGAACGTCAGCCTCTTCTTTGTTTTCCTGATAGAGGATGTCTGTGATAATTCTCTGCAGGCTATCCAGCACGATCCACTCTTGGCGACCCCTTCGAGATCTTTGAAGACGATCTTTAGATTTCCTAAAACATTTTTGATCACAAAGAGGACGCCGTTGCTGAGTTGGTAGGATTGAAGCGGGCCCTGTCCGGTTTCAAAACGGCGAGGAATGATAGCCTTAATGTCGACGAGACTTTGCCACTGTGTCGAACCCAGAACCACTGCGTTGCGCTGTCCGCATTTTGCAATGGTGACTACCAGCTGGTGCGGCGACACGGGCGAGAAGCCCACACAAACAAATTTGCTCTATTTTGAATTTAGGAAGTAGATGCCCGACAGAGGACCCACTGCGATTCTAGGTTGCTGCTTAACGTCTTCTTGTTCTGCTGGAGCGGGACTATCGATGTTGCTGACGAGTTGCGTGACGTCGGTAACTGGGATGCGAAACTTCCTTTTCGTACGGCACTTGTTGTTGTTGTTTGCACTGAAACATGAGTAAGAGAGAGAGATAGAGAAATGAAGCGTTTGGAATGCACGACAATCAAGAGAAACCAATAAGAGAAAGTTGGCTGTGCACTAACCTGGATGACGTGGCTGCCTCCGCGGTCTGCATGACTGACTGCTACTGGCGACCGACGGTACGACTGCGTGTGTTATAGCAGAGGGAGCGTGTTCTGAAAGCACAGACAAGAGCGCTGATGACGCATGCGAATAGGAAGTGGAGATGAATGGCGTCACAATGAGTCAGCTACTTACCTGCAGAGATTGGCAAGACTTTTAAGCGTTAGAGCACTTGGCTCGGCATACGTGATTGTAAGTTTTGAGAATGACGTCGTCGTTATGTGCTTAATTGCTGACGTGAAATTTGGAAAAGAATGAATGCTTAGGAAGACCGGAGCAGCGGTGAGAGAAGTAGTCAATGACGCAATGCCCACAGGGGGTGCTGTCATAGCCTTGCAGCCTTCTTGAGTTAGCGGACCATTGTGTGCCGCAGAGGTAGTTGAGAAAGTGAATAAAAAGAGGCAAAAGGGGCCCCATTCCATAACTGTCAAATTATTCTCCCCGGCCGTTTTTTGGTACAAAGATGCAAACCCAGTGCTTGCCCATTTGCGTGCTGGGATCGGTGTTGGCGACTAGAGCCTTCTAATGACATTAATTTTGGGAAGCTTATCGGAGGGGGAGACGCCCAAAAAGTGAGGACGCGTGGTGGGCATGTCGATAAAAATCGGTTTATTTAAAAGGTATTCATGATACCAAAATGGATCGGTTGGCGTCTATTTCGGGAGTGCGGTGAATTTCCGCCAGCAGCAAGAGAGTAACAGGTTCTGTCAACGTATTGGTAAAACCGATGCTAATAGAAATGGTGCCGTGCCGTTGCCCCGAGATGTGAGATTCATTGGCGCTCTTGTCGTCCGTGAGATCGAAGGCCATTATCGTATATCCTCAGGGGTATGCTTGCCTGGAGATGGAATGCCCTTTCTCTTTGAAATGAATTCCTAGACCATCCTGCAGGGAAAGCATTGCAGATAGTGTGACTTTGAAAAGTCGGGTTGGAGCGGAATAAGCCTTGTCGGTGACCATTGCCACGGCCACTCCTCTTGGAATTTGCCCTATGAAGAAGCCGCTGAACGTCATTGCCCTGGATTCCTTTGGAATGCTGAGGGCGTGAAAGCTGACATCCTTAAGCTGATACTTTGCGTTGCTCTTGGCCAGCACGGTGTGATGCGCCAGCTTGATGGTCGGCGGGGGGCGCACGGATTTTAGACGCAGGGTGGCCGACCGTATTTCGACGTAGCCTTTAAAGGTGGCAACGTGGGAAAACAAATAGAATTGTGGCGAGGCAGCGGTCAACTTGATGTTCATGCTGACGTTGTTCATCAGAAGCTTTTCCTGTCTGAATAGGGCGTTAGGCAGGGGGCCGATGAGTTGAACGACGTTGCTGTCTTTGGTGAAGCCGTGACGTCATTGAAATCCTGCATTGGTGATGAAAGTGTCCATGATGCCCGCTGTGTCCTTCCACAGGGGCGATTCTAGCTTGCTGTTCATGGCATCTTCGGAGTAATTGAGGAGCGTCTCGAAATAAGTTCTGTAGGGGTAGCCGGCCTGAGGCATGAAAACGATGACGTTTAGCGATACCTCGACCTGCTGAAACAGGAAATTTAATGCATTGTTTACCAAGGTGGCGTTAACTTCGGACTTGATGGGCGCTCCTTGGTCGTCTACAATGCACACCGCGAGCTCGAGCACGACAAAGGTCAGGTCCAGGTAATCGTCTGCATTTCCGGAATAATGAAAGGTAATTGGCGCATTTTTCATTAACGTGTTTTGAGGGTTTAGAAATATGATTCGAGATTCCTCGATACTTATTTGAACGGGGACATCCTTGAAGAGGTCCAGTTCCGAACTCATGAGAACGGCTTCTTCTGCCATTACGAGAAAACGTCCTGAATCTTGCGCCTTCCACGTTTCAGCTTCGACTGTTTGCCGTGGCTGGGTTTGGTTCGTTTTATTCTCTTGATGTGCCTCAATCTGGAGCCAAGCATGGCTTCGATCTTTTCCTCGGCCTTTCGCTTCAAATTGAACCCGGTCTTCCTCAACCTCTGCCTCAGGGTCTCCTTCGGCGTTGCTCCAGAGCTGGCGACATCAGAGAGCACGTGAGTGCCCAACTGTAGCGCTTCCTTCATGACAGCCTTTGCCGCGCAAAAAAAAAAGTTTTCCTTAACGAAAAGCATTTAAAATATCTGCCAGCTCCGAAAGTTTTTCGGTGTAATTTTGGGACATCCTTTTTATGCGACTAGTTAGACATGTATATGTCAGCACAAAGGTGACATTGACCGTATGTAGCGGTTGAAAGGAGCTATAAAACTACCTAAGTGAAATCGTTAATATTTATCGATACATGATGTATTTTAATTGGTGGCAACAATCTTCGTTCCAACATCGTAACATTAAAACACGTTCATAAGAGGTTGAGTCTGAAAATAGTTTCTTAGGGAGTTTTTAAATGACTTCCCTCTTCGTTGATATCGACATTAGTTAATTAAACTAATTTGTTGTGCGATGATTCTCGACTCTTTTGTATTTCTTGCTTGCTGTAGAGGAATTACATTTTTCTCCACCGTTTGTTTGATTTATTTGTTACGTTGTTTGTTGTAGAGCACAGAAGGAAAAGCAAAGTAGTACGCTTAGAATTAACAGACAAATTTGCAATACATGTATGACCTTGCAGATTGGAATGCATCACGAGCACGTGAACTTTATGTAGAAAGGTAACTCGACTGCTTGTTAATGAACATTTTCAAGAATTTAGTAACGCTTGAG
>CM060948.1:112676418-112681965 GCA_030765055.1 Mantis religiosa | reverse complement strand
AGAGAGAGAGAGAGAGAGAGAGAGAGAGAGAGAGAGAGAGAGAGAGAGAGAGAGAGAGAGAGAGAGAGAGAGAGAGAGAGATGAGAGAGAGAGAGAGAGAGAGATGAGAGAGAGAGAGGAGAGAGAGAGAGAGAGAGAAGAGAGAGAGAGAGAGAGAGAGAGAGAGAGAATGAACCGTGTACTACAATATTACAACCCGTATTACATACGTACTCAAGGTTTGACTTCCACAGTAAATTAGTGTATTATTTTCATCAAAATATTCGTTAAAATGATTCTTATCAGTTCAGCTGATGTATAAGTTCATCTAAATGTTTAAGAATGGTGGTAACGACCTTTCAGCGTTGGCTTTAAATGACCTTGCAAATATTTACGTAATAATCTTGGGAAATATTTTCTAACGACTTTAATTTCCTTTCTTAGAAATTTACTAGATGTTCAAGCAAGCATTCATTGGCTTTCTGTCTGTACATGTAAACTTGAGATTTGACAATAGTCATTGCAGGGTGACTGAGAGTCTGTACTACGGTCTGTGAGGTTTAAGTTGGCGTATTCTCTACTGTCCTTGTCTAACACAGAATGCTGTGCTTGTCTAGCATAAGGTACTGAAAGTGGTTGGGTCAGCAACCATTGCTTTATCGCGATTCGTGGAAATTCCGGACACTTAGACGCTCGTAAACCAGGCACGTATTAAGAAGTTAATTTCCGGGTAGGGGGGGGGGTCCAAAAATTCTACGTTGAATTATTTACTTTTATTAATAAATAAGGGATGTGTTTTTATCATGTTAGTAAAAATAAAAACAAATGTATTGTTACATAAACATCACTTTCTCCACCCAGGCTTGTCCAAATTCTTCTTATAAAAATTTGTTGTCTTGATTCTTTGGATAAAGTTTGCAGAATGCACCTTTAGTTGCATATTTTCTGTTCTTATACCTGCGATAAAATAATATAAGCAATAATCAGATATTTGAAAAGCTAATCACTGCTTGATGCATTTAAAGTATTAGTCTCATTGAATGAAAAAGGGAACAGGAACTTAGAAGTTAAAAATTACATACCTTTAAGTAAGCATCTGAGAGTTCTAATCACCAACAAATAATATATCGGAATTCGTTAACTTTGCAATACATTATTGTAATTGACATTATTGGTGTATTTTAACGTGTTCTACAGCTGCTGTGCAGTAACTTTTCGTTAATTTCTTAGGTTTAGAATAGTTATACAGACTTCACTTCCAGTAAAGCGGACTTCAGAGTTTATCCTCAGAAAATTCACAATAGGCATTTTATTTGTTATATAGCTATCTTAAATACATGGTGTTTTAATTAAAATTATTGAAGCCATTTTTGGAGATTTTCTTGAAAATATTCGTTTCGTATCCTTGAAAGATAACGAAATTAAAACCTAAATTTGGTATCCCTCCAATATTTGGGTTCTCTAATATGGTATTAGCAGACACAAAAAGCATACACACTGGAGCGCGCGTGCGGACATTGCTTTTTATTTTTTTATTTATTTTTTGTACTGATGTCTTCAAAACTTGCATTCCAGGTGATATCCGATATCAAATTTTTAAAGGAATATAACACGTTTGTGCTTACCAAGCACGTGGAAGAGGCACTAAACATTGATAAACTCTGCTTCTCACAGTTTGACTATTCATATAAACCACGATTGCTCTATTCCGTATCGTCATCAGAAAAACTGTTTGGTTATAAATTATTTCAACTGTAGCCCGCCTCCATAATGTGTCTGCCTCCCAGTGAAGAGGTAACGGCCAATCCTGCCGCACGACGGGAAAGAAGGCTTACCTTCACCTACTGTCTACGAAGATAAGACGCAACGTTCCATTACATAGAGCAAGCGAATGAACGGGAAATGCTTTCATGAGGAAGAGGGGTGAAGTGACAAAGTTCAACCTCCGCTCATATGAGCGAAAGTTGGGCACCGCAGGAGCCAGCTCCAATCGAGATCAAGATAAGTTTCCTGAGTGGGGCCTTTTACATGGCTTTCCCTTATCTTAAGCAGACAAATGTTGGGTAAATCGTAAGTTATAGTGGCCCTTGACTGATTTGATAGTATCACACGTTTCATTTTCTGCCTAATATGACTATCCAGCTAAATGATGTTAAAGTATTAAAAAGTAAACAAATATAAAACCAGGTGATAAAAGGAAACTAGAAGTTGTAGGAGTTGCGTATTTATGAGCTCCACGTTCTCTTGTAACCTGATATTTCTTTATCAATGATACCATGGTTTCTTAGTTGAATAATCACTGAAATTGAAGAGGTGTTTGGCGCCTATTCCCAGAAAATTCAGATTGTCGTGTCTCAAACATGCAGCATTTTAATCGGAATCGTTAAACATGTTTCTGAGAAAATCTTTCATCCAAAGGATGATCTGGTGTGCGCAAAATTTTTCAAAATCTTCGTGTCACATCTGCGGAACATCCTAAATGTAAATATAACTTCCATTTTTTGTTTTTGAAATGCGCTGTTACACTTACGCAATTATACTTCTATACGTGTATCTAGGGTCTAAACTCAGTGCAGTATACCGAGGTAGGTGCAATACAATACTTCCTTACCTATTCACAGGTTAACAAAATTATGAAACTAGCTAATATAACTCCATTTAAACTATAAACATGACATACTGCAGCAATTACTAGAATTTTCTCAGACATGTAAGATAAATATGTTAGTAGCATTAAAAAGTCTAACTGAAAACTCAACACAAAGAGCTGGGAAACTGTTGAAGTGAAGCATTGTCCATGATGATCTCCATTACAGTCCTTCAGTTTATATGGAAAATATTTTCACACTATTTACACTATGTTCACGAAGCTTAAGTAGTTCTACAGTACTAAGTTGATGCGCCTGCTTCTCCTGACCATTATATTTGACACTTCCTCAGGATTGATATTCTGTTCCCAGTGTACTGACACCAAGGCAAGATTATTTAAACGCTCATCACTAGTTCTCTTTCTGAGGTAAGTCTTGAGCCGTTTCATTGTTGAAAACGATCTCTCGGCACTGGCAGTTGAGATGGGTAGGGTGGCTAAAATTTTAAGCAGACGATTAATTGTGGGATGTAATGCTGCAGAACATGTTAACAAAGAACTTATGACATCATTTGGTCTACTGTTTCTCTGTGAATTCCATTTTTGACACCACAACCGATATTCTGCCTGTGTTTCGCTGTCACTGATATTTCCGCCAGAATATAAAGAAAGCTTGTTTAAGCTACCAGTTTTAGTTTCTTCTACATTTCTGGGAAATAAAATATAGAAAGTAGAGAGTACATTCGAGAGTACATCGTATTTATTTTATTCAAATCGTTCCTTAAGACTTGAAATCAGTTTGTCAGTGCATGTAAAAAAGAGACATCTTCTGAAGTACTCCTCTGCTGTATCTGCTAGGTGTTTGTCCCTTTTTGTCTGCTTCCATGCCAGTCTTTGAATTCTGATTTCAGAGTCCAATAGGGATATCATGGTATTTCAACACAGCTCAGAGATTTTGAGAAATTCTTCAACAGCATTCTCTCTTAGATATTCCAGCTGCGTGACTGCGTCACTGGCATATTTCAAAGCAGAACAAAGATCGTGTTCCGGGCTTTGCAAATACGTAGAAAGGCGGACTGTGAAAAACAGAAGTTTCTCGCATGTCAATAGTGAGATTAGAAAGGAACTAACTCTGTGGTCGCCAGCAGTTGTGCTGCAGCTTTGGAAATGGATTTGTCGCTTATGGGAAGCTCCTGAAGGTTCTGAACAATCGGTTCTAGATTCACACAGTGAAAGAATCATGACTCTCTACAAATCTTGTATTGCAAAGGCCAATCAGTCTCAATTTCTTACTGGTAGGTAACAGCTCATTAATGCTATTCTTTAAAGCGTTGCCGGTAAAAAGATGATTGCAAAATAAGTCACAAATGTCACTCATAGTACCTAAGCAATTACGAATATGCGTTGTAGTAAGTGCAGAGGACAATGATAAATTTTGTCTATGACTAGCACAATGAACAAATAAAGCTTTTGGATATAGCTGCTTCACTTTCGCTTGAACTCCAGTGAATTTTCCAGCCATAGAAGAAGCACCATGGTACCCCTGTCCCACCAGATTGCTCATATTTAATCCAAGGTTAAAGCATTCTTGTATGATTGGCATAGCAATGTTGTTAGCGGTAAGATCATATAGGGACACAAATCCCACAAAGTCTTCTGTCGAAAGATGGTCAGAGTTGACTTACTGTAAACAAACAGATAGCCGCTCCGTTCCGGAAATATCTAAAGTTTCATCAGCAATGACACTAAAGCATTCTGCATCATTTACAGCACTGAGAACCTTTCCTCGTACTATTTCGGCACATATGTCCATGACTTCGTTCTGGATTAAGGGGCTAATATAAGTTGCATTTTGCTTCGCATTAGTCACATGCTTTTCTAATATTTTGTCACCAGCATCATGATGAAGGCACAAGAGAGCTCGAAATCTTCCATCTTTCTTATCAAGCTTTGACAACATTAAGGGACCACTATCTAAATCACCTCTAAGAAGCAGTATTATTGGTAGAACAGCTTCTCTATTTTCTCTAATTTCTTTTCGCCTCTGGGTATTAATTTGAGATGCCACATCTTCTTCCCTGCCATTCTTTGTTGCCAAAAACCTCTCGGTTGACGGGACGCAGTTTTTATGATAAGCACTTGCCTGGCGATTTCTAAATGCTTCTACAGCATCCTTCCATTTATAAAATGGTTTTGTCACCAAACATCCTAAGTTTGGTGACCGCCTTGACCTACTCCTAGTTTGCAGAAAATAATGCAGTAACGGCCATATGCACCGTCTTGCTCTTTTGAGTATATTAGGCACCCCCACCTATCCAGCCACTTAAGTTGAAAACTGAGTCTCTCAGAGATATGCAAACGTACGGTAAGCACAAATGAACCATTGGGCTTTAAATCATTTGTGAGTATGTCATATCTAGCATCTCTAGGAATGTTGTCAGTTTGTTTCTTGCACCAACAGGCATATATCACAGTCGGTATTAAAATAGCGAAGTTCTTCACTCGCGGCACGAACACTTTACATTTCATGTTTAGTTTTTAACTCACCAGCTTAAGGTTTAACTTTATTTAAAACTCTAGTTCTGCATATTTGGTCGCATTGGTACGTTTGAAAAAACTATCGATTTTTGTGTTCCTTTTCATATCTAAAAACCACTTTTGCAACTGTCGAAAAACACTTTTACAAAACGAGAAACGTTTGCTTCGAGTCAGGTATAGTGATGTAGAGCCATCGACGTTTCGGGAGTGTGCATCGCTCCCATCATCAGGATGATGAATGATAAGCAAATTGGAAGGGCCACACAGCACGGAGGTGTCGTTGAAGGTGAACCCTGCTCCATGGAACAGGAGCCTTTGACTTGTTGCCATCCCGGGACACTGTCCCTTACTGGCATTGTGTGGGGATTAAGTCATCGGGCGGTGGGTAGATGGTTGGTTTTTGTTCTGTTCTTTCTTTTTATGTATGTTTAGAAAGAGAAGAA
>CM060948.1:112558918-112671418 GCA_030765055.1 Mantis religiosa | reverse complement strand
CGTGAACAGCTTAGTTGTGATGTCAATCTAATTACAAAATGTAATTATTTTTGGCCGTAGCACAAAAAATAGGGGTTTCCCAGCTACAATCCTACGCTGCAGCTATTTCAATAAACGTAACAGGTGAGAGCAGATACCAGTCTGGAGGGCTGTTGATCGGCTCATTAGTTAAGGGGTCAGTCAGCAGAGACCATAAGTGTATTGTAGCGGAAATTGCTTCGGTGATTTATTGTACAGAGATAGTGCCTGTACATTCAGCAAACACCAAGCGTAACTCGCATCATGAACCGGAAGCCCCTTGTGGAAATGAGCCGTTCCTTGATGAGGGTAACAATGATAGCGACTGAAGAATGACGATTTGGCACCGTAACTCTTGAAGCAAGTCCGAATATACGTGTGGCGGAAACGCTAATTAATAATTTATAGAATAGGCAGTTTTCTTTGGGAGGGTATACATTATTTTAAAAAAGGCACGAAGAAAATTCATTTAATTTCATCACTTCTCACAACTGACTTATGAAGAGCTTTTTCGTAGTCAACGAATACGATATACTATTGTAGTTCAACTTCTCGTCTTTATTTATAAGATTATGTGCATTTATTTTTGGAAGTGAATATTTGCTGAAAGACATCATAATAATTAAGAATTCGACAAAAACAACTGGATATACAGCAGTTATGCTTCAGAATGTAACATATTATCATACAAATTTGATTGTTAATCGGTTAGATACTGTAATTAATTTTACCAAATACATTGAGGATATGTACCACTAAAACAATTATAGCTGGAACGAACGAGTAAAAGCACATTATACGCTGGAATAAATCCTTTCCTAAAAGAAGCTACCAATCTCTTTTTAATTTAAAATTGTATAGAACATTTTTGAAAACGCTTCTAACTAAGGGAAGTAAGACTTATTGTACAAGCGATTCAAACAGTTGTGGAGAGATACAAGGAGCAGAGGGGCTAAAATACAATAACATTAGAAAAGGAAGTTGTTAATAATGCGACTTTCTGGGTTCATAAAGTTAAAAGTTGAGTTTGCAGAAATTCAAATTGCTCTTTATTTCCGTAGAAAGACACTTCTGTACAACTCTGATATCAGCAGAGTGACGGAACACACACACCAAACAGTCTCTCGTGGCTTCCGCACACGTAAACAAACAAAACAATTCACTTTCAAATTACTAAACGTTTATCAGTCCTCAACTCGCAACTCGATACAGTTCAAACGTCCACGCACACACACCCTGCATGGACCACTCTCTAGCGGGTTCCTGTCAACATTGGCTCACTTAGTCGTATATAGTGTTATTTATACACGGTCCGATGTTTCTCAAAGTGTTCCGAAACCTGACGAAGATATAAGAAAGCTTCACGGCCTTTCGAGGTGGCAGGCGAAGGAGGGAGAACAGTCCAGACACTTCCCTGGCTCCTTCTCTTCCCACCCCGTTTCTCCCTGGTACGAGGACGGGCGTGGCTTGGGCGCTATCTGTCTCTTTCACTCCCTTCTTTTATCTCTCTCTCTCGACGTTCACTTGCGCGTGGCCTCGTGACAATAGAAACCTCTCAGATAACGCACTGATTATTGCACGTGGACATAACGGCCATCTGTATTTTGTGATTACTGCACATTCCATTTGCTGAAGTGATGCGTTCATTGGTGCTTAGCACACGTCCGAGAAACGCGCCAGTACCTTTCTCACTCTTACAAGAATAATCAGTGCGTTATTTGAGAGGTTTGCGTTAACAAAAATAAAGCCTGAGTAACCTTTTGAGCAGCACGACAATATATGACCGAACCTTAAGGAAGTGCGCAGGTTTTCAACCAGCATGTATACCACCTGGCTTGAAACTGTTGAATTTATAGTATGATTATAGGTTCAAAGACCTCAAATGAGGTGGACATTTTGCATTTAATGAAAGACGTAGAATTAATAACATGCGTTGTTGAGTATTTTGTGTGATCGAATGTAAAAATTTAGTGCCTTGATTTAGGATATCAGCTGTCATATTGATAAGAACAAACAACATTGGAAAAGAAAATTCATATTATCGAAATTAAATTAATCGACGGAACTTGGAAAACAGTATATTATAGTCGTACTGGACAGTGGTAAACACACCAGAAATGTAAAAGAAACGGCTTCCCGAGATCCATTTTAGGTGTAACAAGAAAATCAGAGTTTGAAATATCAGCGTTGAGGGGAAATTACACAGGAATAGAATACCCAATGTGCACAATGCCAACTAGAACCCCAGAACAAATTAATAAAGAAAACCCTCGAAAATCAATGGGAAGAAAACGACTAGAGAAAATAAATTTTGGAAGGCTCAGATACAGAAAGAGTGATGCAACCTCGATACCCTGAATACTCGCACCTCTTTCATTGCTGGAACCGATGTATGTCTAACTCTTCGATACGTACTTCTTCGATACTTTTAAATGTTTAACTTTTGTATTATTGAATGTTTTTGAATGTCACTTTATACTAAACAAAGAATGAAAATGTTTTCACCTTGCATGTGTCCCCAAATAGTTGCTGTAACAGTTGAGAGGCCCTGACTGCGTTTCTTATGAGGGAATGAATGCAATATTCCATAGACACTTGTGTCCAAATGAAGACATGCTACACAAAGGGGGAAGGAGTAGTTTTCGTGTAAGCTAGGTATAGCATTAAATGAATTGTTAGTAAAGCTGATTTAACTGACGCTCTGAAACACATTTCTGCAATAACCTGGTTTTGAGACTTACTCGGGGGCATTACATTTAGCCATTCCGGTGACCAAAATATGTGAATGAACCAGAGTCAAATCATACGTTAAGAGTTGAATATTATTGCACATGGACATATATTTTTTTCTTCATCTGTGAGTTTGTGTTTCGCAATTAAATCTCAGATCACGACCGTTCTATTAATTTGATATTCAATGAAACCTAAGTAAAGTGTGAAGCTACTTGAAGTAGACAGTGTAGTAGTGAGAGCAATGTATAAAAACATGCAGAAACACATGTGATATGTAACACATTTAAAGAAGAATGTTACATTCATACATAAAATGAAGTTTAGCGAACCTCTATTGAAAAAGTAGTGTGCAAGTTTCCCATTACTGCAAGAATAGACTACCACAACATTTGAAAATGATGAGCAAAAACAGAATTAGCTGCGTGGGTCTACACACAGAAAAGTACTAATGAAAAGATTATTCAGTGAACAAACTATAGTTTTAACATATTTTATAAAGTGAGTACATCGAGTATCAGCGTTTAAAAATCAGTAACGGTATCGAGCATCGAGAAAGGATATCGTCCCATCACTAGTTATCGTAAATAATAATGATAAGATTTTCCGGAATCTTACTCTCTTCGTTTCTAGAAAACTCTTACGGATGTGTTAAAATGTACAGGTAAATCATTTAATTTACACGTATTGGTTATTTTTAACCGTCTCTGGGAATAAAACTAACAAAAAAATAATCTAATGAATTAAGAAAGCAGGGACAAGATTTTGGACCATTGGAATCCAACCAGCATACTAAGAGAACTGAACTTTTTAGAGGTTTAAGAAAATGAAAGAGGAGTTAAAACAGCCCGAATTTTATTGGTCAAGAGCATTTTCATTGCCAATGGGCTGACACAAATAACCCTTTGTATGATCACGTGATTTCTGTTTCATAATACAGTTATCAACAAGTTGCAGGCAGCTGGATAGAAACGTTTCCGTTTATAGTTTAAATATTCACTTGCCTATCGAATCTCCTTATAATGTACAGTGTGTTAATGTTGACACATGCATCTGAAAAAGTAGGGACCCTACCCTCTGCTGTCGATTTCCTCTCACCTTACCGCTCCCTCTCGGGGGACCTCCCGTCAGGGGCATAGGTGGAAAAGATCTTCAATAGGTTATTATTATTATTATTATTATTATTATTATTATTATTATTATTATTATTATTATTATTATTATTATTATTATTATTATTATTATTATTATTATTATTATTATTATTATTATTATTATTATTATTATTATTATTATTATTATTATTATTATTATTATTATTATTATTATTATTATTATTATTATTATTATTTAATGTTAATGTTTTCTTACAGAGGATATCATTATTTTAAAAATACATGACGAGAATTCATTTCATCTCATCGCTTCCTACAACTTACTTATCAAGAGCCTTTTTCGAAGTCAACAAATACCATATACTATTGTAAATCAACTTCTCATTTTTATTTATCAGATTATATACATTCATTGTTGGAAGTGAATGTTTGCTCAAAGACACCATAACAACCAATAATTAAGAATTCGACAGAACAACTGAATTTACAGCAGACATGTTCCAGAATATAAAATATTATCATTCAAAATTTGATTGTTAATCGGTTAGATACCGCCATTAATCTTACCAAATACACTGGGCTTATGGACCACTAAAACGATTATAACTGGAACGAACGAATAAATACACATTGTTTTATTTTTGTTTTTGTGCTTTGAATCCCACGCATATTCAGTGTTCTATCAGCAGCGTTGTCCACCAAAGCAGAAGCTTTAAGCGGGCTCGGATATTTGTTATTGACCCCCCTCCTCCATTATTACAGAGAGCAAGGTAATCAGTCGAAAGGCTTAGCCCAATCAATAAGCAAATGTATTGATGTGAGCAAATGTATTGGTAGTGAACAATTACATGTGATCGCAAACTTTAGAGGAATGTCGCTCGTGCAATTAGGCAGAGAAGAGTATACAACAACAATTCAACAGCTCCATGTTGCAATCCTTAGTAAAGCAGCTGCGTATCAGCAGCTGAAAAGTTCAATACTTTCTCCATTGAAATCGATATCTAATGTATCCACTGTAGAATGACAATGATTCACGGAAGTCGCAGGACTCTGTGGTTTACATATAAAAAGGATATAACAGAGATGAGCAGATGGGCAGCCGTGGACGCGACCGCAGAGGAATTCCAGCACTAATAAATCAACCTATCAAACATCAACAACCACAAAAACAATTGATAAAGTTTGCAAATTTCTCTAAGGTTGCCGCAAAAATTAATAAGCGACCGGGGAAACGCTGCACTCCTAATGGGGAAATGCCAGTCACTTGGAGAATTTAGTGTCAAGTTGCCGTGTTGTCATGGTAGCTCAGTGATTAGTGCCACCGGATGGAGACCGGCAGATCCGTGGTTCATATCCCGGTTATGTAACTGAATGTTTTAATCTGACTCCTGCTTGCCAAGCCTTGTCCTACACAAAGCTAATGTGATTAGTGCAACCGACGCAGATCGGCAGATCCGTGGTTCATATCCCTGCTGTGGCATTGATTTTTTAAATCTGACTCTTCCTTGCCAAGCCTTGTCCTACACAAAGCTCATATGAAAAACTATTAATTTCCATTAATTAGCCAAATAGTAGTCTAAGTAATAAACACCTGGACCTAAAGTGCTTACAGAACAGTAAATTGCCATTGAGGTGTGCATGAGAGGTGTGTGAGTATGAGGTGAGTGTATCTGTATATGAGTTCTCCTAGTGGTTTATCGGGAAAACGTGAGTCAGTTTGAGAATTTATTATGATGCTAGCATGCTGCCATAGTAGCTCAGTGGCTAGAGCAACCGGACGTAGGTCGTAGATCCACACTATAGCATTGAATTTTTCAGTCCGACTCTACCTTTATAAATTGTCATTAAAACATCATGCATTTGAGATATTTACAAGACTAATAAACCCTTCCCATCAAGGAATAACAGGGAATGAAAGAGCGGAAGAAGCTGCTAAAGACGCTACATCACTACGCCAACAAACGAACGTCCAAATTCCATATTCAGGTATTATAAATCATGTCTCCAAAACACCAGTACAAAAATGGAAATCTGAATGGAATCAACAACAACCAGGAAAATTACACCAAGTTCGAAAAGGATCCACCGCTCTTCACCCAATCAAGCCGCTTACTAGAAAGGAACAAGTCATTCTCACCCGTCTACGAATTGGTCACTCCAGCCTCACTCATTCATATCTTCTCTCAAGACAGCCGCAGCCTACGTGTAAAGAATGTAATGAAAACCTTACAATTTACCACCTTCTCATAGAATGCAACGAATACGAAAGAAACAGAAAACAACACGGAATCCCACAGGACATCTCCATACTGCCAAATAGTTTCAAATTACGACGCAATCTATTTAATTACCTAAAGGATATAAACATTTGGAAATGAATATAAATTATGTGCAATATACTTTAATCAATCGTATTTCATAATCTACGTAATGGTGTTAAAGTAATGAAAGTTTTGTTTTGCAAAATAGTGTTGTTAACTTATATATTTTCTTGTCTTTGTTTTCAGTTATCTGTATTTAATGTAAATTGTTTTCATAATTAATGTTATTAATGTGTATATTTTATATGTTTGATTGTAATCCTGTATTTTGAATGTAAATTTTTATATATGTTACTAATTGTATTATTTTGTAAAAATGGTCGCGATATGAGCCAGGAAGTTAAAGCGACCTTAAATAAATTAAAAAAAAGGACGAATAAAATATATAGATATACCGAATTTTTATTCATTTTGTAAAGTTTTCTTCATTCTGTGGGAGTTTTCGTTATTTTTATATTAGTTAGGAGTCCTAAAATCTTTGTATACAAAAGTGCAATTCTTTACAAAACCATAAATTTCTTTGGAATAGTTTTTTGCATGAAAATATGACATATTATGATGCAATTAATTTAACTCAATCGAATCAAAATCAAGGGACATTCATAGCCTGTTCATGGAAAATGCAGGATACACAGTTTATTTCTCAAGTCACTAAGGCATGTGATAGCCTAATCAAAATCATCAAAGCTTTTTTTTTTTTGGTAAATAAAAATGTCATAACATATTCCTATAGAGAGATTTTTATGTGGGGATATTTTTCAAATGTTCACAAAGTGGGTATCTCTGGTGAAATCTCAATATTGACCTTTAGGGTGGAATGCAATACGGATGCAAAGCAATTGGGTATATTCGCATCGGGCCAATTAGATATTGGGCACACATATAAATTATCTACATTTCAGGTGTTGCGCTCTTTCAGATAAGTGGAGGAGTCTTTTTTCCGATTTCATTTCGAAGATCCAGTTTGTAATTAATGAATATAAGTTTTATTTTCTTTCCGTTGCTGTAATGGAAGTCACAGTAACAGTGAAACTTAAGCTTTTTGCACTTTAGGATAAATATCGATAACGATTAGGAAGGGTCAACAAAGATAACTTGGTTCTTGGAAATGTGTGTAATAACCAACAGGAATAACGGTGTTTTGATTGAAGTGTCGCATGTCCTATGTTATATTGGACGCTGCTGGCACTGAAGTTCGGAATCGCATATCTAATGCAAGAAAGAGGGCAAGAGAAGAAATTATTCAATATCTGCGATTTATAAAGAAGAAATGGGCCGTTATTTAACCATAAATGTGATCTGGCGACGGTAATGTGCCTTGTCCAAAATTTTGTGTAAAATTAACCAAGACCAAGTTAGGAGAACATCACAGGATGTGCAAAAAGAGCTACAAGGACGTAAAATTGTCATTTTACCACCTGGAATATTAAAGCCTTTAAGCTAACAATTTTTCTGTGTCACAAGAAAGGATGTTGATACATATTTGCAAGCAGCAAAGAAATAACTTCACCACCTGGAATATTAAAGCCTTTAAGCTAACAATTTTTCTGTGTCACAAGAAAGGACTTTGATACATATTTGCAAGCAGCAAAAAAATAACTTCACCACCTGGAATATTCAAGTGTTTTAAGTTACCGTTTTTTCTGTGTCACAAGAAAGCACTTTGATACATATTTGCAAGCAGCAAAGAAATAACTTCACCACCTGGAGTATTCAAGTGTTTTAAGTTACCGTTTTTTCTGTGTCACAAGAAAGCACTTTGATACATATTTGCAAGCAGCAAAGAAATAACTTCACTACCTGGAGTATTCAAGTGTTTTAAGTTACCGTTTTTTCTGTGTCACAAGAAAGCACTTTGATACATATTTGCAAGCAGCAAAGAAATAACTTCACTACCTGGAGTATTCAAGTGTTTTAAGTTACCGTTTTTTCTGTGTCACAAGAAAGCACTTTGATACATATTTGCAAGCAGCAAAGAAATAACTTCACTACCTGGAGTATTCAAGTGTTTTAAGTTACCGATTTTTCTGTGTCACAAGAAAGGATGTTGATAGGTACATATTTGCAAGTAGTAAAGAAATAACTGCACTTAAAGAACATCATATCTACATATTTTTTATTGACGGAACGTTAAGGAATTTTATTATTTGTTTATTTATTTACGTCCTCCAAAGTTAGGTCATATCGGAAGATGAATGGAATTGGTGAAATGATGCTCAAGTGAGTCTGGGATCCATGGAGCTTTGAGCTACATTCGTCTTTCAGGATAAGGGAAAACCCCGTAAAAGCCTCGTCCAGGTAACTCACCGTGACCGAGATTAAACTCGGGACCTCTTAAACGTGAGGCAAACAGGCTACCATCCACACTACCAAGGCAGGCAAACAAGCAATGTAGCCAGATATTTAACTCCACGCCGATCCTGGAAGTCCAGTCACGAAACCAATGTGGTGCTGGTGTTATTTATTTATTTATTTATTTATTATTTTTGTAATTTACGTCCTCCAACGTTAATTCATATCGGACGATGAATGGAATGAGTTAAATGATGCTCAAGTGAGCCCAGGGTCTATAGAGCTTACGTTATTCTACCATATAGGAAGAAAACATCAGACGTTAACCCAATCCATGAGAAGATTCCAGACTAGACCCCTAAGAATGTAGTTCAAGATTTTGAGCTTCGAGCATTTCAACGGTTTAAGTCTGTTTTATCAAATGTACAAATTTCTGGTTGTGGCTGGCCCCGTAGCTCAGTCGGCAGAGCACCTGCCTGCCGTGCTGAGGGTCCCGGGTTCAATTCCCGGCGGTGGCGGTGGGGGTGGGGATTTTTCTCCGAACAAGATAATTCCCCATCTTCCCCAGAGTCTGGAAGTATGAATGAGAGTGTGAATGTGTTTGTAATGTAATGATTAAAAACCAAAAAAAGATATGCTTCTGTATGTTCCAAAGGAGAACGGCCGCCGATAAGTTAAAGGCGGGGTATAAATGGAACAGGAACAAGCAAAAAAAAAAAAAAAAAAAAAAAAAAAAAAAAAAAAAAAAAAAAAAAAAAAACTGCTTGCAACTATCATTTCAATCAGTGTAGGTATTTGTAGAACCACTCGAAATGACACGCGACCACATTCAAAATGAGGAAACTATATCCTAGGATAGGATAGGATGTGACAGGATTAAATGTACCGAGAAGATTCGGCACTACGACCAGATCTGTACTACGCTTGAGCTGTATAGTACGTATGCCCCAAGTGGGGCACCGCCGGGAGGAAGAATGAGGAAAGAGGAGACAGAAGGTGTGACGACAATGCAGAGGGACGGGGCCCTAACATTTACCAGTTTGAAACTCCCCGGCAGTCCAGTACTACCGGCATCCCACTCACTACGGACCTTAATAGATCGGCGCGGAAACCCGCCAAGAACCTGTAACGGCCCGAAGACCGTCCAATAGGAGGACAACGTTTCACCAGCAAGCATATCGTCCTGCCATACATCGCTCAGACTGCTACACTGAAAGAGACCACCATAGGAGAGGTGAAATTAAATGATAATGGACGTGAAAATGTAGGAACAATTTATCCATCTAGTATTCGTCTGGCGAGCCCGTAAATCCGCGAAAATCGTCAGTAAACTAGATTTTACTTTAGAATGCGTTTTGCACCAGCTAGCCTTTCGATTAACAAACTTGACAACTAACTGCACAAAACGTTCATGAAAAGAATTGACAAGAAGATTGCTAATACGTAGCTTGAAAGATCTCAAAGAAACGAAAAAAAAAAAAAAACATACACAAAAGTAAAATGACTGATTTTGTTAAGGAGGAACCTAAATAATGAAGAAAGATGTCGAATAGTCGCTGAGTGAGCTTGTAAATAAATGAAAAAGTAATTAACCAATTAGTTAACGCAGGTCAACCCAATCAAAAGTTCTTATGGTACAAAAGTAATAATAATAATAATAATAATAATAATAATAATAATAATAATAATAATAATAATAATAATAATAATAATAATAATAATAATAATAATAATAATAATAATAATAATAATAATAATAATAATAATAATAATAATAATAATAATAATAATAATAATAATAATAATAATAATAATAATAATAATAATAATAATAATAATAATAATAATAATAATAATAATAATAATAATAATAATAACAATAATAACAATAACAATAATAACAATAACAATAATAACAATAATAACAATAATAACAATAATAACAATAATAACAATAATAACAATAATAATAATAATAATAATAATAATAATAATAATAATAATAATAATAATAATAATAATAATAATAATAATAATAATAATAATAATAATAATAATAATAATAATAATAATAATAATAATAATAATAATAATAATAATAATAATAATAATAATAATAATAATAATAATAATAATAATAATAATAATAATAATAATAATAATAATAATAATAATAATAATAATAATAATAATAATAATAATAATAATAATAATAATAATAATAATAATAATAATAATAATAATAATAATAATAATAATAATAATAATAATAATAATAATAATAATAATAATAATAATAATAAAGATAATGATAATGATAATGATAATATTAATAATAATAAATAATAATGACAACAAGTAGCTTGAGCTACCATAGGAACATCTATACAGAGATCAGAGACGATATGAGAATAGCTCAAAGAAAAAGTCAACATAAGGGATATAAAAAAGAAAAAAGTGAGAGATACTTGAGAAAGCTGAAGAATTTATAAAGAATCCATATTATACTCATAACGCACATGAATTAGACAAGGTTTTGGAAAATGTTTGTAACTTAACCTTAGAAAGGAAAAAGCCTCATGCCGGACGTAGAAGTACTTATTGGTGGACCAATAAAATTGCAGCACTAAGGGAAAACTGCACTAAAGTTAAGAGAATTCTAAACAGAATAAATAAGAAGAACTTTACTGATCGTGAAAAGGAAATAGCACGAAATAATTACCGGCTCTGCCGGAACTCCCTAGAGAGGCAAATAATAAAGGCCAAAGGTGATGTATGGAAGTAACTATGCATTGAAGTAGATAATGACAAATGGGGTATTGACTATAAAATAGTTACCGGTAAGCAGGCGCTGAAATCACCTATAGTAGCTACTGATGATGAACAAATGGACATGCCCGCCTCGGTAGCGTAGATGGCTGCGTGTCTGCCTCACGTTCAAGAGGTCCCGAGATGTCGGGTAACTAAGCTCCATGGACCGCGGACTCATTGGAGTATCATTTCACCCATTTCATTCATCGTCCGATATGACTAAATGTTGCAGGACGTAATTTACAAAAGAAGGGGGGATATAACGAGAGTTTCGTTCCATAAATATAAAATTATAATATGGCCGGAAATGACCGATGTAGGGAATATTCCAGTATGCACAAATGAGGAAATAACAGAGGCTGGGAAAAATAAGATAAGGTAAGGCTGCGGGCACAAATGGCATACCATCCCAAATTAGGGTTATTGCAAAACAGAAACTGAACTCCTGACCTCAACGATAAACAAATTGATTATGTCAGGGAAATTCCATAGAAGTGGAAAGAAGGACAACTAATTCTCATTGAAAAACCTAATAAAGTAGGAGAATGGAAGTCATAAGGCCTATTTGTTTGCTAAACGTAATTAGTAAAATGTTTGAACAGATAATCAATAAAAGGTTATTGCAAAAGATGGAGAAAGGGGAACGGTTTTCAGCAAACCAGTTTGTCTTCCGTATAGGAATATCTACTATAGACGCAGTGCAGGTTGTTCAAAATATAGCAAAAGAGGCTAAGCTAAATGCAAAGGCGTATGTAGCATTATTAACACTTGATGTTAAAAATGCATGTAATTCATTCTCTTGGATGGGTAAAGTGAGTGAGTTAAGACGATGGCATATAGGACCTTATCTCATTAAACTTATACACAGATATTTGCAGAATCGTGTAACCATGATTGGAGAGAAGGGTTAAATGGTACAATGGATATGACGTGCGGAGTACTACAGGGCTCAGTTCTAGGCCCGACGCTGTGGAACGCCTATTACGATGGCGCATTGAAACAAGAGGTCCCAGAAGGAACAATTGTGGGATGCGCTGACGACTTAGCACTAGTAATTAATGGCGATAGCAGAGAGGAGATAGAAGACCGAATACAATGGATTGTAGGGGAAGTAGAGTCATGGTTTCTGGGAAAAGGTCTGCAATTAGCTCCAAAAAACTGAAATAGTTCGTCCTTGTAGGGAAAAGAACTGTAAGAGGCACTGAAGTTACCATAGGAAATACACAAATAAAATCTGCAAAAAAGCTTAAAATGTCTTGGTATCCGAACAGGACATAACTTTGGTATGGGCCCACACCTTCAAAATTAACGGCAAAAGAAGAGAAAGTAATTGCGGATTAGAGCCAACTAATGACACGCATAGGAGGTCCCAAGTCATCTAAAAGACAAATACTGGCTAGTGTTGTCAATTAAGTATACTATATGGAGCGCCTGTTTGGAAAGAGTGAATCGATAAAGCACGTACAGGAACCTGGTTGAAAAACCGCGAAGGAAGATGGCCATAAGAATTTCCGGTGCGTACAGGACCGTTTTCACCAAAGCGATCCAAGTCATAGCCGGAACTGTGTCCATACACTTGCTTAGAGAACCTACCAACTAGAGGCAAATCGACGTCAACAAAAAACTATAGCAAGGAGACGTTCCTATGGGAGGTGGCAGCAGGAATGGAACGAGGACCGCGCAACTGCACAAGGACAAAACGGCTGATCCCAGAAATAAAACCATGGTTAGACAGGCTACACAGAGAAGTGGGCTACTATGTAACACAGTTCCTCTGCGGAGATGGTTGTTTCAAGAGTTATTTGTAACCCATGACACTGGTACAAGATGACAGATGTCCATATGGTGGCGATACTGACGCTGCAGTGGATGTTGTGCTAGTCTGTCCGAGATGGACCTCTGTTAGACATATTGTGGAACAAAATATGGGTGCAGTCATAAATACAGATAACGTAATCAGTGGCTTACAAATAAACGTCTCGTTTTATTTAAAATATTCATCCTCTAGAGAACGAAATTTAGTATATCTTCTAACAATATCACTGCCATATATGATGCATCTTCATGTTAATATAACTATTATTATTAAAACAATAATAGTTATTCAAATCCAATACATATTTAAAAACTAAATTTCTAAATTTATTTCAAAACTAAATTATTCTTTTGTCAGAAGATAGTATTTATGCAAAGAAGAAAAAAACCTAAGCATATATATTTGGACATAGTCATGTGGTCCCCCAAAGAACTAAACAGTTACGTACAATCAGGCAGGCGTGACTTCGTTCGACTTGCGACCATCTTTACGCTTGCATTGTGTGCCTTGTGTAGTATTTGAACGTATGTTGTATGACCAGGTCTAGGTGCGGTGGGATTACCTACTTAGATCCTCAAGGATATTTTTCGTGCCTATGCAGTGGTGACTCGTGATCATTTTTCTTGGTGGTGCTAGATGTGAAAATGTTTGTAATGAAAATTATGTGGGGTTGTAGTCTTTAAACGAGGTTATCTTTAGCTGCATTGCCAGAAACACTGCAATAGCAGAAATGTGTCAAAACTCTATACATTTTAACCATTAAATACCTAATATTAAAAGATAAAATATACTCGTCAAGGGGCAGTGTTACTTGTACCAGAACTGAGCAAGTCTATTCTTCTGGGCGGCAAGCATTTCAATTACTCTGTTGCTGAATTAGAACCCATGGTGTCCTAATCCTTTTCATTGTACTGAAACTGCTCTCTGTCTCGGCTGTTGAAACCGGAGTTGTTAGTGCAATTTGCAGCGTTTTGTGTACTTAAGAAAATACTTACTTAAAGGGGTGTTGTATCAAAAAACTGAAGAGTTCACTCGCTGAAGATATAACTTTGGATGTATCATTTTGATAAATCACTAAAAGTTAATTTTTAAATTTTTCATAGGAGATAATGGGATTGTACTTTTATTTAAAAATTCTTACAGAGCCAGAAGGGAAATTTTCTCTGAATGTAATGAATTTCTTTGGTTCAATAATTCCAAAGTATTGAATATATGGGGCTGCTGGAATTGTCCTTTCATTTGGTTGACCACTGTGTCACACACTTCTTTGGCATCTAGATTCTGGTTCACTGCAGAACTGTAATTCGGTCGCTTTCTTGAGGGTGTAAAAATATCATCAACCCGGTATCTTCTAGTGTTTTCACGAATTTTAGGCACAAATGATTCAAAACACTGCAAAGCATTAGATACTGTTTACACTATCGGCAATTTGCATCTGAATTGTATTGTACAGAATGTCAACATGTTTCATAATGTCGTAGAACAATTTTTGAAGAAAGAAAAAGTCTCGATTTTTCAGTAAATTCTTCAAACCAAGAGCTTCCCGTATTTTCCCACCAATTTTCCTGCTCAATCCCCTGAAAACACTGTGATAAATAAAGTTTGTTTTCATGAACGCTGTTGAAACTCCGTGATTGAAAGTTCCATCTTGTAGAAGCAGTTAGAATCCGTTTGTTGCAAATTCGACGCAACGGATCACTGCGTTTTGGTGAGGACGAGAAAAATGTTAATTCACCAATGTTGGCAAAAAAATAACTTAGCTGATTTTAATATTTTGGAACAAGCATTTAAGCATATAAGCATATAAGAAGCATATAACAAGCATATAGCCAAATTTAATTGATGAGCATAGCATGTACATACTTGGCATTAGGGAAAGAACCCTTTATCGAACTCGGAATTAGGGAAAGAACCCTTTATCGAACTCGGAACATCCACTTAGCTTACGCTCATTACTGCGGCACCATCGTGTGCTTGAGATATGAGTTGTCTTTCAATGTTAAAATATTGCCAGCTCTCTATGAAAATATCACTGAGATCATTGGCTCCTCGATTACGAATTTCTTCAAAAGAAAGTAACCTTTCAACGAGTTTATACCCTTTAATGTATCGTAAAATGTTGACCAATTACTGCGGTAAGCTATTTTCGTTGTTTCGTCAGGCTACACATAAACATAATCGGCAGTATTTATGTCACAGGCTAATTCCTCAATGTAAGACTGATATATAAAATCCAGTTGTTCAGTCTGTTTACTGATTCCTGCGTTTCCTCGTAATGCCTCAATGCTAGATCATGGGTTACGCAAGAGTCAGTTGGAGAATTTAATGTAATGTTGGCACGTTGTACATAGTAGCTCAATGGTTTAGAGCGGCTGGACAGAGACAAGAAGATCCGCGGTTCAAATCCCGGCTATGGCATAAAATTTTTCAGTCTGGCTCTACCCTTTCATAGTTCGGTTGAATGTTGCGTAACTAAATTAACGCATACTAAGAACGCCCAAATACAGACTTTAATATTGAAATAGTTTATGTGAGGAACGAGGTTTATGGATAACATCCATTCTTTCATCTACTGGCCCCTTTCCCTTTGGTGTCTGAGCACATTGCTCTGCACTGACAAGGTCAACTCCATAATCCCAACGTATGCTGACAGACAAATTACAGTGTACCCTCAATATATGGCCTTGTTACAAAATCAGTGTATATGAACATACTCAGGGGACTGTGAACGTACAGGGAATCTGACGCCAGCCCTACTCCACTTTCAATTTACACGAGATCGAGAATAGGGGGGGGGGGGGTTCCCATTGCATTGTGCCTCACTAAGTATATAACTGTGCTTTACATTGGTATCTAGTTTTCTAAACCAAAACATATATTGCAAGCTTTATAATTTATTTATACATATAATTCTATAGTACATCATTACATCATTATTGTATACATGTATCTTACATGCTAATAATTAAAATAAATGATAAATAACAAAAAGGAATAGAATACATAAAAATTACAATATTATAACTTAAAATAAATTCCACTCTTATTACATCAGTTCTATTAGTTTTTGGTGTTCAGTAACATAAATAGCTGGTAACCAGCTATTAACCTTAATAACTATTGCAAAATTAATAAAAACTAATAGCCTATACTACTGGTATCCAGCAAATAGTTCATTGATGCCAGCACAAGTTTATTTATTTATATTTTATATATTCTCAATACTAAAGCCATAATTACATTTTCTAGCCTCTATTATTTACCCTAACTAGTATTATCTCATTTAACTATTGTTCTATTGTATAACATTATTTGTTTAATTCTGCATTTATACATTATACCTTTAAAGCATACTTTACATTCCCTTTATTCCCATATAAACGTTTCTCTTATTGCACTAATTATAATTTCACTAACACATATAATTTATTTAATTAATAATATTTCACTTCACTTATTTTTATTAGTTCACTCATCACTTCCTTTGACATACATAGCTTAATAATTACTACATTATACTTACTAGGTACTTACTAGGTACCATTTTACTTTTAAAATATTACATTTCACTAACACTTCCTTGTCTAATACTTATTCTGCCCCAAGATGCCTAGGAACCCCAATTTCCAGCATTTCTCCTCATCTACCTCTCTCATTATTCTTACTCTACATCGGTGCATTGTTCTCAACTTTCTTCTGCTCGCCACCTATGTCCATCTTCCTCTAATATCCATTAATATTCGGCATACATTTCTTATTATCCTTTCCTCACTTTATCCTTTTCCATTCATTCCATAATTATCTTCCTAATAGTGATATCTGCTTTATTTCTGTGGTTTTAATTTTCACTTTATCATTATTGTTTCTAGCCCTCTTTCTCTTTATCTCCTGCTTGTTCTTCATTTACTGTTGTTTGTTGTGTATTATAGTTAGCTATCGGTGGATCAGTAATTAAATTGAAGCATAAATGATTTCAATTTTTTTTAGGATCTTCTTAATTCCGTCCCTTTGTTCAGTGGTCTTTTCAGGGACAATTTTACTAATTATATTTTTTAATTTTTAAATAATTATACAACTGTCTGTTTCTCAGTATATATGGCATTTGAGCCCAATTAATTCTGTTCGTGCTTCAGCAACTTGTTCCCCAGATCATGGATATTTAAAATATTACATGTTGTGGTGTATCTTGTTTGTTATAAATACTACAAAATAATACTGCTTTATACTTTGTTAATATTTTCCCAATATGGTTTATACAGTCCATGTTCAGTAATAATGAATTAATCCTCTGGTAGGTTCATTTTGCTTGAATCTAAGTCTTTCAGCAATGTTATTAAATAAATTATATATTTTCCATCCCGTTTCCATGGTATCCCATTCTTACAGCCAGATTAATTTTAAAACGGCTTAATTTCGGTTACATTTTTTACATCTACTTCCAATTATTATTTGTGTTACTATTCCCATTTCATGCTTCATTAACCAAAATTTTGCTCCCTTTAGTTAATTAAAATATCTATTAGCCAATATCTGTACTTTCAAAATATCTATACTTTCAACACCATGAGGGCTATAGCTGTCGTAGTTTTAACTGCTTCAGTATCTCATGGCATCTCATTTCTTGGGGTTCTGCTTAACAAACCCCTTATTTAGTCATCATGGTTTTGGATTTGTTTCTTAAATACACAGAGTGCCTCCTAAAACAGGATATTTGGCTTCCTTTTGTCTTCTATAGCATGTTCTATGGTATCCTTTAGTAGTTATTTATGATTCAAGTGGGAAAATGAGAATTTTATTCTGTGAGCTGGATAGCTTGCGGAATGAGCGAGAGTGAGTGGAGCAATTCCTTCGGACAGAATAAAATTAATTTGAACACGAGTGGCATATACCTAGTATTTTTCACACAGTACTGAATATTAATTGATATAGTGTAGATAAGATATAGTTTGTGGAAACTTAGAGTCAGACTGAAAAATTCAATGCCATAGCCGGGATTTGAACCACGGATCTTCTAAATTCTCCAACTGACTCGTATTTTCCCGGTAAACCACTTAGAGTTCTTATAAACACATGAGACAACTACCTTAATGGCGACTTACAACATGTAAGTACTTTAAGGCCCAGGCTTTTATAGTTAACCACTATTAGGTCAATTAAATGGAAATTAATTGTTCTTTCACACTGGCCGTGTGTAGGCTAAATTGTGGAAACGTAGAGTCAGACTGAAAAATTCAATGCCATAGCCGGATTTGAACCACGGATTTTCTGGTTTCCGTCCAGCCGCACTACCATTGTGCTACTATGACGAACGTGCCGATATGACATTAAATTCTCCAACTGGCTGTAAGTCGCCATTAAGGTAGTTGTCTCATGTGTTTATAAGAACTCCTAAGTGGTTTACCGGGAAAATACGAGTCAGTTGGAGAATTTAATGTCATATGGGCACGTTGGCCATAGTAGCACAATGGTAGTGCGGCTGTACGGAAACCAGAAGATCCGTGGTTCAAATCCCGGCTATGGCATTGTATTTTTCAGTCTGACTCTACATTTTCACAATTTAGCCTACACACGGCCAGTGTGAAAGAACAATTAATTTCTAAGATATAGTTTGTTTTACCAATTTCGGAGACCTGAAGCTTAACGTGATGCGATGTTCAATTTTATTTTTGCCTTACTTAGCATCAGTGTTGGCTACATGATGAAACATTCTATATAAAATCTTACATAAAGGAGGCAATGTAACTAATACAAGGAAAATAATTTAATAATACTTTAAGGTATTAATAGGTTAAAACCTTCGCAAACAACGTTATAAATTATTGACGGGCTACAAGTTTCACTAAACTTATTGTTCTTTTGAGGAAATTGTAATGTTTATAATACAATTACTGGAATTTGAAATACTTATTCTTTGTGTAGAGGAAGTCGGAATTGAAGTGTTAGTTACACTATATATTATAGGTTCATTGTTGGAATTTGAAAGAATCTGTGAAGCAATGCTTTCTTGGTTGTTGTTCACACTGAGACAGAGTTTTAACATTGAATAATTAGCCCACAAAGTTGAAGATAGACATATTTTGGCCTTTTCTTCGAAGTATGCTAACAATACATTTACGGTATAATCACCTTGTACGTGTTTTAACTTGCACCATTGCAGGAACTTCTCGTGTGCTATGTCGTATTGCTTTCTTGACTTTCTTGGTAGCAATTGTAATTCTGTTCTGCTTTGGGGTTGCCAGATTTCCAAGGGAAAAAAGGAGTGACTCATTTTAACATGTTTAAACTAATAAAGATAAATTGGTAAACATATATTATAATGAATATATGAACATTAAATTTTGCACATTATAAACCTTTCAAGATCTCTTCAATCTGACAGGCTACATTCAATTGTATTCCACTGAACTCTTGGCAGTTTTAATAACTCCACATCACATTTTGCAAAATTATAAAATTATGAACCGGATCTATTCTCATAGTTCACTGTCACCTGGAACTCTGCTTTGATTAAATCTGTTGAGCACCTGTTTCTTGTGTCTGTCCACTTACTTTTCATGAATGAAAAGATTCGCTCTACAAAAGCATTTTAACCAGGGATGCTAAATAAAAATCCTACCACTTTGGAAATATTTGGCACAGAATTGTCATGCCTGGGTACTGACGAAAAGAATGTAAGCCAGTTTGCTGCATAATCAACATCTTTGTTCACATTGCGGCAGAGATAATCTCGATGACTGCTGAACTCCTCGTACAGGTAATCGAAGGAAATATGTTTCCTAAGGTGGGACACTTCTATGGCTTTTTCAAAATCATCGAACTCAATCCCTTCCTGTAAAGAAAATGCTGTAAGGGATGCATAGGAATTGTCATTTGTCACGTCATATCTTTCCTGTAAGTAACTACAGAAGCATATTACTATAAAAGCTGTTCTGGTCTGCAATAACCTTTTTCTGTAGTGGTATAGACAATCCCTTAGTGAGTTCTTTTGCCTTACTACCAAAAAGGTTGTCTTTTATTCTCTGCTGAATTTTACAACTGAAAGGTTTCATCTGTTTATATGACTCTAGTATACTTAAGTCTGACTTTTCCAATATTTTAGCTGCCATTTGCAGCTGACTTCCAGCATTGCTTAGAAAATTAAAGTATATTTCAGGCAACACCGCTTCCTCTGGGTCATCGTTAATGAATATTTTAGATAATAATTTTGGAGGGTCTGGAATGCTACTGAAATAACTTTTAATTGCTTCCCAATTCTGAAGCAGTCGTGATATGTTTGGTGTTAACGAGAGCCACATAGTTGGAACATGTATCAAAATCTCAGTCCACTCCAAATTCACAAATTCGAAGAATGACTTTAACTCTTCCCTTCTTTGGGCAGAGACAGAGAAGTGGTTATAAATCTTTAAAGTAACACTTTCTATATCAATATCCATTCTGTCAATGGTATACTTAATTGTGCTATGTATGACATGATTAGAGCAATTAACTTTTACTAAATTATGGTTTTTATTTCTTAATAACTGAAACAAAGAATGTTTGTTTCCATATTTCACGCTGGCATTCTCTGCAGAATAAGAAGACATATAATTACTATCTAAGTTGTGCTTCTCTAGGCTCTGCTGCACAAAATCAGTAAGTGCTATAGATTTTTCCTCAGCACTTTCCACAAAATCTAGTAGCTTACGATTTAGCACTCCCTTTAAAGGGTCAAAGTACCGGATGTAAACTGGGAACATTTGTCTATTGTTTCTGTTTGATGCATCGATAGCCAATGAGAAAAAGGTAGAAGGTTTTTGTGGACATCTTAAAATGGATACAAAGTCATGAACAGTTTTAGGAGCAAGGATATTCTTCACTATCATTTCCGCTTTAGTGAGCCCGCATGAAACTTTGGAAGCAATCGCAGAATCACTGAAAATGTGGGACAGAAGTTTGTTTCCACAGTCCATACTACAATAATTTAAATTGTGTTTCACTGCATGATGCACTAAACCAAGTTCACGCGCTGTGATATCATCATTTTCTTGTTTTCTGTTCAAGTTATTAAAATAATTCGAAAGTTTATTTCCAACTTCAACATTACATTTTACTTTGCTTAGACGCCCCTTATAACGTTTTCATGTTGCCTCAAATCACTTTGTCCACCATGTGAAATGCTGAAATCTTTTCTGCACGTGGTACAAAATGTCCGATTCTCGTCCGATGAGAGACATTAGACATTAAATTCGCTTATTATTTATCGCTGGCAGAAACGTGCTGCTCCGCTGCTACATGACGACACACATATACATACGTTGATTTAGAAGGCACTTCTGTTGCCAACATTTGCGAAATGAAATAAAACAAAGTGCCATTTTCCAAATATTACATAAACTTTATGACAATATTTAAGTCATAATATACAATTCAATAATTCGCAGCAGGCAAAAAAAGAAAAGAACCCGTAGAAATGCGTACTCCGGGTAAATAATAAACGTAGGAACAAAATTTTGGAACAAAACGAAGGATTCTGGGAAAACGAAGCATCTGGCAACCCTACTCTGCTCGCTGTTTGTAAAATATTAAGATATATTCTGGTTCTGCACACGCAGCATCTTCCATCTTGACATTCGTATCATCCGCCATTTTACAGATCGATATCGTAGCCTGCGATCCATACGAAGACGCCCTACCTGATTCGCCATTAGCTACATTGCACAAGAAACTAAAGTTGGCTACACTGGAGTGTTAAAAATGTTTTTAACATTGCGCAGTAGAATTATCTTCTTTTAACACTATTCAGAGATGTCCAAAGCCGGGCTTTTAATGCCATCTGTCTAAAAATAATATAAATTGATTTATTCGGTGCTATTTGTAATCATGAGTTTATGCAGGTTTTACTTAAGTGTTAAATTATTTGATTTACCTTCCAAGTCACCCCATTATTTTCCCCTTCAGTAATGAATAAAGGATCATCTGCATAACGTTTGCGTTTGTAACATTTGCATCTTCAGTTAAATCCTTCAGTGAGGTCTCTACAATGTTCCAAAACAACAGTCCGAACCCTGACGATATCCTTGTATTACTAACTCCCTTTATAAAGACTTTTCTGTTATTACAGTAATATCTTGATGTTTCATAAAAGCACCTTATATAAGCATTTTGATTTAAAATCTCAAAATGTATGGCTACCTTAGAGTGCCAAGTGTACCAGAAATGTTAATTTAAATTTCTAAATCATTTTCAGCATATGAAACTTTTATCGCTTTTAATACTTCATTTATCGCATCTTTGGTTGATAGACCCTTCGAAATCCTGATTATGTAACACTCACTCCAATGCACATTCTTTTAATCTTTTGCAAAGCAACTGTTAAACAAATCTTTTTCAACTGCACAATTGTACCACTGCGTGGTGCCAGGGTATTGTGTTGTTCCTCTTAACCCTTATGAGGGTTGACGAACGCAATTAGGCCGCGCCGTGGCTGAGTGGTTAGGCCACTTGGCTTTATCAAGACGGCCGGGTTCGAACCCAGGCGACCGAAAAGTGAGATTTGTGGTGGACAACACAGCACTGGGGTGGGTTTTCTCCGGTTTCCCCAGTTATCTCATTTTACCGGTGCTCCATCTTCATCTACTGTATCGCCAGTGTCACCGCCTGCGGTGCCGCAAGTAGTAAAAGCGGGCGTTAAACACCGCACACACACACACGCACACACACATACACACAGATCTCTGGATCAGCGAGAGAGAGTATCCAGGATGGTTGATCAGCCCGCCTGGAATGAGAGTGAGGGAAATGTATGCCAGAATGAGGGCGAGAAATGCCGCCCCGGTACTGTGATATTGAGGGGCTGCTTGAAATGCTTGAAATGCTTACAAAACCACACCTACAGTACAAAGAGAAACAAATTAAAATCAAGAGCACGCAAATTCAAAAAGGGCTCAGTACCTTTCTAAAGTGCAATAAAACATCAGTTTTCCTACAGAAAATGTAAACAATAACTGAAGAACCTCGTAAGACAATGAGCACAAATGTACACAAATTTGCTATATCGAACTATTGGTTATTTGCGTATTTACTAATAATCGTAATGGCTGACAGCATCTTGCAGTGGAACATAAATGGTGTTAAACCTCAATTAAAACAGTTGCAGATCTTAATTAAACAGCAAACCCCCATCATTATTTGTTTAGAAGAAGCAAACTTTCAGAACGATTATGTAACACAGCTAAGAAACTATACAGCGTGCAACAAAAATCGCAATAATGCAACTCATGCCAGCGGAGGAGTTGTAACGTACGTTAAAAATAATTTAGTACACAAAGAAATTAAACTTAATACCATCTTGGAAGCAGTAGCTGTAAGTGTACTCTGCCCACCAGAAATTTGCATCTGCAACGTTTATCTACCAAACAGTACAGAACTAATAATGTAGCAATGTTTAAATCACCCATTGTCCATAGGATTAATTCTTTTTCTTCAAGCACTCTATTGTAGCTAGTAGCACAACCCCCTAAATCATTTATATTAATGGGTGATTGTAATAGTTATAGTTTTTTATGGGGATGCTCATCTACGAACCAGCGTGGTAAGACAGTTGAACGCTTTCTAGACTTAGCAAACCTGGGAGTCTTAAACCATCTAAATCCAACACAATTCGATTTAGCTCACAACAGTTTCAGCAGCATTGATTTATCTATGTGTACACCTGACATCACGCACTTATTTAATTGGTCAGTCTACAGCACCCTTTATGATAGTGATCACTTCCCAATTAGCACTCAAATTGGCAAACCCTCGCCAGTATATACCACAATTCCTAGGTGGGACTTAGCTAAACCAGAATGGCAGAAGTATAAGGCCTCATTCACTAACTATATTACCGAACTGCCTTCTCCAGACAGTTTCAAGGAATTATAAATTGATGACATTGTTGAGATTTACAGCAAGAATATTTCAAGATCGGCAGAATTCGAATCCCTAAAATCAGAATAAAGCCGTTTAAAACAAATGTATTTCGGTGGAATGAGTCGTGTAAAACTGCCGTTAAAACAAAAATAAAACGTTCTACAATTTCAAACGGCAACCTACATTGGATAACAGAATACATTTTCTGAAAATGAGAGCAATAGCACGCAGAACGGTCAACGAAAGTAAAAGTAATTCTTGGCTCCATTATGTATCAACTCTAAATAGAAAAACTCCTCAGAGAGAAGTATGGAAGAAAATTAAAAGAATTAACGGTCTGAACTCACACTCTCAGATTACACTTCTTCAGGATCCTCATACAGTAGCCTAAATAATAGAAGACAATATATAGCGGACACATTAGCTGAGGCTTTCGCTGAAGTTTCCGGTGATGCTAACTGCAAAATTGTTACTGAAACTGACAACTGTGAATTAGTAAAGTCAGAAGACATTTTTACTGACACAAACGAAACATTTAACAACAAACTACAGCTACAAGTGCTAGAAGAAGTCTTGAGTAATTGTAAGAACTCCAGCCCTGGACCCAACGATATCCCATATAAACTGATAAAATAACTGCCTATAGTAGGATTGCTGTATCTCCTTGACATTTACAATCATATATGGACAACCAAAGTTTTCCCATACCAATGGCACAGTGCCATTGTGGTCCCTATTCTGAAACCAAACAAACTCAGTTCTCTCTCTCAGAGTTACAGGCCTTTAGCTTTAACGTGTACTTTATGCAAGTTAATGGAAAAATACTAAACAATCGATTGAGGTGGCACCTGGAGAAATCCAAATTCTTTAGTGACAGTCAAAGAGGATTTAGACAGCTACTCTGGATAATCTTGTAACTCTTGAAAGTGACATTTGGCAAGCTTTTCAAGAATCCAAGCACTTAGCAGCAGCAAGTCTTGATATAGAAAAAGCGTACGATACAACTAATCGTGAGCGGATAGTAAAACTACTACTAGAAAATAATGCAACTGGCAACATGATCGCATACATTTATAACCTTCAACAAAGATATATCCAAGTTAGATCTAAAATGTCTGTCGAAAAAGATCCTAATACAAAATGCAGTACCACAAGGATTTGTAATCAGTGTTACCTAATTTCTGATAGCAATAAATGATGTAGTTTCTAAGGTAAACTTTCCCGTGAAGACAAATCTATTTGCTGATGATCTGATAACTTTTTGCATAGGAAAGAATATAAAAACTACACAGGCTCTTTTACAAGAAACGTTAAACAAGATAGTTACCTGGACACAAACTTCGGGGTTTAAAATATCGCAGAATAAAAGTAAATGCATTGTATTTAACAAACTAAAATGATACACAGAAGGTATAGAACTATTCGTAGGAGGATGAAAAATCGGAAATGAAGCCAAGCTCAAAGTACACGGAATCATTTTTGATCGGAGATTAATATGGGTTCCTCACCTAACGGAATGAATGCCAGAGGCGATTAAACTTCTTGAAAGCTTTAGCAGCCAAAAATTGGGGTGCTGATTACACTGTACTTAATAACATATACAAAGCTGTCATAAGAATCAAAATGTACCATGTTTCCATAGTGTATAATTCTGCAAGACCATCAGCACTTAAAGTCCTCGATGTAATCCAATCCACGGCCCTCCGAATAATGTTGGGAGTATACTATACCAGCCCAATTTTAAGCCTATAAATAGAAGCAGATGACATGCCGCTTACAATGCGAAGGAAACTACTAACTTTAAAATATTTAGTAAAGGCCATGGTTTCACCTCACCCGGGAATGCGCCTTTATGTAACTATAAACGAATCAAACTTATCTCTAACGCACATTCATTCAATCCCATTTTGTCAAGGAGCTAGTACATACCTCAAAGAGTTGAACTTCAGTCTTCCACCTGTTCATATGAGAGACACAAAGAAAGGTAGGACTCGCTTAGAAGCTCTATATCCCAACAATCATGCTAGATTTGCATAAAGAAGGAGAAATTAAAAAAATCCTCTCATATACAAACAAATGTTCCAGGAACTCTGCCAAAAATTTAGTTATCACAAACACATATTCACTGACTGATCTAAATCTGAAGTTGGAAAAAACGGATGAGCTGTTGTAACACCTGACAGTACCACATCATATTCATTACCACACTTTTATTCTGAGTTTTCTTGTGAGCAGTATGCAGTGAGAAAGGCACTAGAATACATTTTAGAATCAAATGACAACAAATTCAATGTGTTTTCTGATTCAATTAGTACGCTGATGGCTCTGAAGAGTAAATCTTCGTCTCTCCCCTTATTGAGGACATACACGCCCTCTGTAACGAAACACATAAAAGGAATATAGAGGTAGTAATGGTATGGATACCATCGCATATGGGTATTAAAGGGAATGAAGCAGCGAAAGAAGCTACGAGGCACCTGTTTCAGATGAAACTATTACTACCCCTCACAAAGACCTCATCAGGAATATAAGAATTAAACTACATGAACACTGGCGTCATAAATGATTATTAGAAAATACCACATAAAAATATTTGAAGTAGTGGGAAAATCAAGAGATCGATATCCCATAGCTCCCTCAACAGAACGGAGCAAATTGTAATTTCCTCTCTGAGAAGAGGACAGTCTAGACTCACACACTCATATCTACTCACCAAGACTGAACCACCACAATACACAGAATGTAATACAAGACAATCCATCAGACACATAATAACAGAATGTCCGCTTTATTCCAAATACAGGGTGCTGCACAACCTTCTACCAGAATTCCACGCAGTTTTGTCAGAAGCCAGCAACATAAGGAACCTCATACGCTTTATCAAATCCATCAATCTATCAACCAAATTGTAATTAAAGTAATGGAATACATATGTTTTTATCCATTGTTATATGTATCATGTATTGAAATCTATGTCGGTCGCAATAAGACCTCTGTAGTCAAGCGACTTAAAGGATTGAAAAAAAGCAGCGTTGCTGGTTACGATCATCAGAGCAAGGTCAGGCAATAACTGTGTCATACACAGCCGCGGCAGGACGCACAGTGCAGTACAGCACAGCACAGTACAGTAGTTAAAGGGTAACTGTGTAATTGAAATAAATCAGCAAGTATATCACAAATGCAGGACTCTAGTTATAAATGTATGCTTCTAATTTGTGAAAGAGTTAGAACTCACAGCACTTCTCTATAGATGGAGAGAGGTGTGGCATACAACGATAAACGGAAGAAAGAGACAATATATAAATTAACATTGCAGTACCAAAAAATATAGAATATAAATTCATTTAACTGAAACCAGGGAGAATTTGATATGCCTTCCACTTCAAAATCAACAACAGGCAAGGAAACGAATTTTTTATGATTTGTGCAAAATGACGAGTCTGTTGAGAGATATATCTATAACCAAGCTGCAAAATTATATATGAAGAAACATATAACACGTTAAGTTTTTATTGCAATATAACTTCTATATACCTATTTTAATCCGCAATTTAATGATTGCCGTGCATCTTAGTGAGACCTGCATATCACTTCAGATGATCTGCTCATTTGTTGGTACGCGTTTCTTAGTTCATCGTTTGATTGATAGCACATACAAGGCAGCTTTATTTACGTTGTCCTGCCCGGGATGTCATAGACTACGGTTCTGCTATTACTAAACTGAAGGGGCAGGTACCGAAACGTCTCGCCCTATTCATTAATATGTACCGATGAAGTCTAAAGGGCGTAAAATACCTTAGCATGGCTTTCTTCAAAGAAGCAAGGAAAGCTAATGGTCACGTGCTGTAGGTACGTAAAAGAACCTCAAGCCTGATAAAGAGGCCTCTGTGCAAAACTAGACGGTTTTTCAAGCCTAATATACAATGGGAAGCTGAAAACAACAGCACTTAAAGAGGGTTCATAAATAAACGCAGTTTCTTTCAGCAGAGCTTCCAAGACATTCTTTATTATTGATCAATCTGTTCATGTTCTTTGAAGTCGTTTATTTTGGTCACTTCTAGGCTGCTTGTCTATTTCACCTGAAGTTCCTGGAGTAGAATCTCCTTCGACTGATCTACTTGCTTGACCTCCCGGGCCTGGGAGAGCGTCTTGAGGGTTTAGTCTTGAGCTTCTGATTCCCTATAGAGCACCTCGGACGGGGCATAGGAAGATTTCGGATTTAATACCTGGCTTGAGAGAAAACAGCCCGCAGGAACAAAATCCAGTCACCCTATTAAACAGTAAGTCGCACGAACCTTGTGAAAAACCAAGTAATTGGTCATATTACAAGAAAACTATGACCACGGAGTTCAGGACCGATAATATCATACATTAAAGCTATCACATGTATAATATTTCTTAGAAGAAGTTAGCTATCTAATGACTTTGAAATTCCATTCTTTTTGCATGACTACGAGAAGAAAGCATATAGCGACTTAGAAGTTCAAAAAGCAAATGGTTTATTTTAATAAGATTTACGTTATCTCTCTGTCGCTGTCAACCTGTCACCTCTCTTTCTATTTTACGCTGACAAGTTTAGCAGATTGAATCATAATGAAGAAGACTGCACCGTATAGTCGCAGAAAATTCGATCTTTTGTCATCTACTACATATTTTAACTACACAGAATTTTAATGAAAGTCATTAGACCTATTTTTAGAGAATGAAACATATCGAAAAAGTTATCATGTAAAGGAGGAATTTTTATATTCCTCCGACTTTTTGCTTTTGAGTTCTGCTTCGCAATTATAATGCGGCCGTTTTCTAACAATGTTTTATATTAAGGGGATCTGAAATATTTATTTTTGGTGAAAGCTCGCATCGAATTTTTGGATGGAGTACAATACTTCCTCTTACCTATTTTAGGCAAGTGGAAGAGAAGATATATATATATATATATATATATATATATATATAAAGCATCTGAACGTTCCAACCAATAATCAAAATATTTCGGAAATGGATTAGACTGGATTATGGTACGGAGGGACTCGACACGGCCAATTGATAGTCTATTGTAGTTATGCTACAAGTGGGGCATCCCAAGGAGGAAGGAGGAGGCGAGAGGAGACAGAGGGCGGCCGTATGAAGGAGCCAAAATGGTGCAAAGGGCAGGGTCCCTACACTTTACCATTCGGAAACTTCCCTGCAGGCCAGCACAACCGGCAGTTTACTCGACTGCGGTCCGCAAACGGCCCCACCAGGTTGGGCTCGGAGACTTGAGTACCGTGCTACCGGAGAAGGAAGTTTTACACAGAGCATATCACCCTGCCATGCACCGCCGAAACACCCGCCAACATTTCTACCTGAAAAAGACCACCAGAGGAGAGATAATGTAAAATGATAATGTAGATGAAATGAGAGAACGTAAGCTTTCACGGCCGGAGTTCATAATACAATTGGTTGTTTCCGGGCAGTTTTGCCGTGGTCTGTTGGAGTAAGAACCAAACGTTTCGTCCACAACTACGGTAGACATCATCAGTGGCACGGTCGAAGATTTCTTGCAGAGAGTTTGGCTGCGTCTGCAGCCCGGAAACAACCAATTGTGTCATTGTAGATGAAATAGCCAGAGAGCACGCTGGGTACAGAGGCTGCAGGAGTACGACTTCACTTCTGAACCTCGTAGAGGGAAGAGCCACTGTAACGCAGACGCCATGTCCCGAAGACCCTGTCCAGAGGAGTGCGGCCAATGCACAAGAGTGGAAGATAAGGAGCATGCTGCAGCCATCAGAATGGTCACGGCAGTGCCTGCGGTGGCTGTGGGGGGAGCAACTGGCGGACGTAGATTTGGGGCCACTCTTGAGGGAAGTGGAGACAGGGACAAGACCAACCTAGGAGGACATCGCACCGAGGAGCGCCACATACAAGTCCTACTGGGCCCAATGGGACTTCCTGAAGACAAAAGAGGGCGTGCTATTCCGGGTATGGGAAGCACCCAATGGCAAGACACAGAGCGAACAGTTAGTGCTTCCCCGAATTAAGGCCCCGGAAGTCTTGGAGGAAGTGCACGCCGGTACTTCAGGAGGACACCTGGGAGAAAACCGAACAATCGATAAACTCCGACACGGCTACTACTGGCTGAGGCTCCGAGCAGATGCTGAGAGATGGTGCCATCAATGTCACGTGTGCACGGCGAGTCGCGGCCCCCAGACTCGAAGCCGGGGTCGCATGCAGCATTACAATGTGGGAGCGCCATTTGAAAGGATCGCTGTTGACATAGCTGGACCATTCCCAGAATGCGAACGAGGCAACAAGTACCTGATGGTGGTCGTTGGCTACTTCACCAAGTGGCCGGAGGTGTAAGCCATCCCGAACCAAGAGAAAAAGACAATCACAGACTGCCTCATGGAGCAAGTGTTCTGCCGATTTGGGTGCCATTAGAGCTCCACAGCGACCAGGACAGCAATTTTGAGTCCAACCTGATGAAGGAGGCACAAGAAAGACTTGGGGTGAACAAGACCCGCCCGGCACCTCTACATCCCCAGTCGGATGGCATGATCGAAAGGTACATCAAGACCTTAGAAGAACACCTGAGGAAGGTCGTGGCCAGCAATCAGCGAGACTGGGATGTCAAGGTGCCACTGTTCTTGCTGGCCTACCGCTCGTCAACACACGACACCACTGGGATGACGCCAGCCAGCTTAATGTTAGGCCGAGAGTTACGCCTCCCTTGTGACCTGGCTTTTGGAAGCCCCCCGGACGCAAAACAGCCAGCAACCGAGTATGTGGAGAATCTGGTGCACCATCTCCACGACATGCATGAGAAGGCTCGTCAGAACATCCAGAAGGCGAGGGACCGCATGAAGACCCGATACGACAGGCAAACCAACAGCCAATGGTTTCAGCAGGGTGACCTAGTCTGGTTGTCCCACCCTACCCGAACCAAGGGACACTGCCCGAAACTTCAACAGTCGTGGCAAGGGGCGTACCGGATGGTGAAGAGGATTAACGACGTGGCCTACCGCATCCAGAAGGTACCCCGAGGGAGGATTTTGGTGATATACATGGATCGTCTGCACCGCTACGATGGTGCTGTTTGGGACGGCCATCCTTGAGGAGGGAGCAGAGTCGCGGCGACGCGCATAAAATGTTCGCGCGACGCGATAACGCGGCTTGTTTACACAAAGGGACTGATGAAAATAGCACGCAGATAAATGTTTGCCTAAACAAACAAACTGAGGTAAATGGAAATTCCTGGTAACATCTTGATTGTTGGATATTTTTCGATTTCTTGATTGTTGTGGAACAGTCTGGAATTATCAAGATGAGGTATTTAAGGAAGCAACGACTCACCAAGAGACAGTCGTAAACAGAGAGACGTAACAGGTACGGAAATAAAGAACATTTGGAATATCTGCAACTCGGAGTTTTAATTCTACGAATCCACAAAGTCACATTATTTTTTACTGGCCTACCAAGACATTACTGCTGCAAACCACGTGACTGTAGCAATACTATTTAATGAAGCAATGAAGGTATTTTGGCAAAATGACAATGTTTTGTTATTTTTGATTGATGCATCATTTATGAAAAAGGCAGCAGGACTTGCAGTTATCCTAATATGATTCATGTTACATGTGTTGTGCATGGATTGCATAGAATATGTGAGGAAATTAGGATCATTGACAAATTGATTTCTAATGTGGAAAAAGTGTTCATCAAGGCAGTTAGATTAAAGGATTGCAATTTTTCAAAACAAAGATCATAACACTCCTCTGCCCCCTTCCCTTGGGGTGACTCGATGGGGAACATGGATTGCCCCAGTTCAATACTACACAGAAAACCTGGATGGTTTTGCTGCAGTCTTAACTAAACTTATTCTTAAAGATGCCAGTTAAATTAAAATTCTTCAAGAACTTTTAAGTGACACTGTGTTAAGAAATGACTTAACACACATTTCCAAAAATCTGTGTTTCATATGTGATTGCTTAGAGAAACTTGAACCAATAGCCTCTGATAGAAGCAGTTCAAGTAGTTCAGGATGTGGAAAAAAGTGGAATGTTCTTTATGGTCCTGCAGCACAAAATTTAAAAAGAAAATGCAAGGAAGCGTTCGAAAATAATAGTGCACTTAACATGGTGTAACATTTTAAATGTGTTAGATGGGCAACATGAAGATATTATTGATGTGAGAGTGAGTGAAATTGCATATTATAATTACGCTAGACTTACTCCTTGTGGCAAAAGGCATCATTTTTGAAATTTAAGACACTTCTTCGTCACAATCGACAATCCTTCGGGACAGAAAATTTGAGGAAGCATGTGAACGTATACTGTAACTCTACTGTATATCGTGATCCCTTCCAGGAATGATGTCTGGTGAGTACCACGTACATTTCTGTTGGATCAACCATTCAGATCTTTAAGAAAATATTTTATTTGTTTTGGCTCATATTTGTTTTACTTTTAGTACATATTTTTAACATTTTAGGACATAAAAAGAAAATATTTCCCAGCTTTTTAGCACCTAAAACTCCGAGCCCTTATAAATTATGTCTTCCGATTTTATATTAATGCACATGAAACTACAAGACTTTATTTTGAAGTTTTGGCTTCACGCTGTTATAATGCAAAGCTTTGATAGAGCTTTCATTCCAGATTATAAATTAGGTATAAATTTATAGCTATGCAGGCGCTGCGAAAGACAGCAAGGGATATGTACTTATGCACATCAACTCCCGTTGTAACTTGAATACATGCTGTTGTTATTGCATGAAGCTTGCATTGTTCTAATGGGACAATTTCTGCCGTTAAACCCTTCATTTGCAGTTCTGTATGCCATAATTAAGCACCTTATCAAACGTATTGCATACCGTAACTGTTTCAATCTATTTAGAAATATCTCCCCGCAATATGCATATATAGTTATCTACCGAATACTTTTCTCTAATGTAAGCCTTTAATATAAAATATTATTTAATACTGTATTTTACTGCTAGCATTTTTCAAACGGTGTTCCCCGACACCTTAGGATACCGATTCATAGATTTTATTTTCCTAATGCAGTTAGCCTAAGCCGTGTTTAATAAATTTCGACTTAATGATCATCTTTTGTTATCAACAGAAATTCTTCTGCGCAGTCAGTGTATTTTTAATAAAAATATTAAACGGTTGAAGTAGTTGGCAATGGCAGGACTTCAAAAGCTCATGCACTTGAAGCCAGTCCTTTTCCTGCCAATGGACGTGAAAGTGTAAAGACGTATTTTGCGTGAGTCTGCATTTCTGCAGATTTTGTGCTTCAGTATCTTGCATTGGACAGTTATAAATGATTGCACAAGCTAACATACTATCAACTATATAAAACATTGTAAAGTGTAACTAATTGTTGGAAAAATTTCATTTTAATTAAAAAACAATTTTTATAGAAGAAAGGAGGAACTGCAGTTTTATTTTATTTATAACCAAATTATCACTTCCCATCTGAGACCTCCCCTGAAAATTAAAGTTCATGGGAATACCAGAACAGCCGTGGAACTACTAGAATCCAGCAATTAGATCTTTAACGAGGTTCATCATCATATTTTCCTCCATAACTTACAACTGCAAGTCGCTACAAATACTAACTCACTCTAGAGATGTTTTGATAATTCATGAATAGGGCTCGGATTTTTGGTGTAAATAAATATTTTTACTTAAAAATCATGTATTTCTTTGATTTTTCATGTAACTAAATATTTTCGAATATTCATATAAATTACATACAAATCAGATTAAGGAAAACTTTTAAAAATAATTTTCACATATTTATATAAAATCACCGAGAAGCAGCAGGAGACTCATTTTTAAATTTTTATTACATACTTCTATTTTATATATTACATTTCTACTATGTCAATCATTCAGATCTTTAATAAAATATTCTATTTGTTTGGGTACATATTTATTCCTTTTTAGCACATATTTTTATCATTTGTAGTACATAAAACATATTTCCGAGGTTTTTAGCATCTAAATTTCTGAGCCATATTCATGAACTACATCAAATAGAAAACAGGTTTCTTTGTATTTATGATTGGTGTTAAAATGTTGTCCTTCACCGTGGCGTAGTGGATGCTGCTGCGGTTTCCCGCCACAGAAAAGTGTAGCTTCGAGGCTATTCATGAAGGGTAGCAATCTGTCAGTTATGAGAGCCTACGTTCCATTTATTTTGTAATTTACGTCCTCCAACATTTAGTCATATCGGACGATGAATGAAATGGGTGAAATGATGCTCAGTGCGTCCGGGGTCCTTGGAGCTTAGAGTTACCCGACATTCGTCTTTCAGGACAAGGGAAACCCCAGGAAAAACCTTATCCAGGTAACTCACCCTGACCGAGATTCGAACTCGGGACCTCTTGAACGTGAGGCACACATGCTACCAAATACGCTACCGAGGCGGGCGCCTACGTTCCAGCTGGTGGAAATCAAGACATTAAGCAAGTCACCCTTTGGGATCCACTAAATAATCGTTCACTCCTCCTTGCCTATTTGGACGTGAGTTCACAGTTTAAATACTGATGAATAAACGCGGAAGGGGTGTGCGATTTTCCATAGGTATACTGGACATGTACTATACTGTTATCGCTCGCGTATTTAAAAACTGCAGCTAGGTACTGACAATGACAACCGCCTCACTGCGAGAAGAAACAAAACAGTCTCGTTATACTATTGTGACTGTGTGTTCATAGAATTAAAAGTCCGGGTTGCAGATATTCCAAATCTTCTTTATTTCCATAGAAATACACTGTTCGATTCTCACGTAACAACATTACGTCACATACACAACACAATCTACCAAGGCCGATAACAACATTCTGATTACATCTGTTTACAACATCAGCTCAGCTGTTTACTGCTTACGACTCCCTCTTGGCGAGTCGTCGCCTCCTTAAATACCTCATTGATAAATTCGAGAGATTTCTGTAACAATCACTAGATTTTCTGGAATAAACAAGACATCGAAAGTCCTATAAAACAATCAAGACGTCACCAGAATGTTACAATTACCTCACTTATCTGTGTCCGTAAGTCTTTTATCTCGCGCTATCTTTATCTATTTTTGCAGGCTTTTTATTTCCACACTGTCTGCCAGCCCGCCTCGGTAGCGTAGATGGTAGCGTGTCTGCCTCACTTTCAAGAGGTTCCGAGTTCGAATCTTGGTCAGGGTGAGTTACCTGAATAAGGATTTCCCGGGGTTTTCCCTTATCCTGAAAGACGAATGTCGGGTAACTCTAAGCTCTATGGACCCTGGGCTCGTTTGAGCATCATTTCACCCATTCCATTCATCGTCCGATATGACAACGTTGGAGGACGTAAATCTGTCTGCCTATCAGTTCCTTTGTGTAAACAAGACGCGCGAACCCTTTTATAGCGCGTACGCCGCTAGTCGTAAAAAAGGGATTCGTGACACTATACCTTGACCTTGCGTCTGCATACATTTGCAAGGCAATGCTTCACCAGTTCGCAGACTACTACGCTACGTTGTTTTCGACGTTTGCACATTTGATGGCAATGCTGTTCATCTGACGTATTTCATACTCTGTGTCCAGCTAACTTGTATCGAATGCGAGCGTACATCCTTCCGGGGTTTACTGATAAATATTAAATACTGTTGTATACTTGTGAGTTTGACTAAAACTGAAATGCAGTGGTCACGGTTTTTTCTTCTGGAGATGACATCAGTCATTCTATCTGATGACGATGCAAACGGTATTTTGAGACATCGATAATGTGATGTTTCTCTATCTTGGTGGTCTTAATTTTCTCTATTTCTCTGCGTCTCTGGGAGACAGCCATGCGCCTGCTGGCCAAGTTTTTTTTAGCATACGCACTGTATAATTATACGCAAACGCTTTTCAGCCAATATACAATCTCAGTGATTCTTATTCACTAATCAGAATAGAATTCAATCATAATTTTAAAGTAAAAGGTTCTAAAGCTAATAACTGAATTGTTTCCTCCTAAATTAATTTTTATTTTGTTTCATTTAACATAATCTTCTATGGGGCTAGGTATGCAGGAAGCCAAATCTTATACTTTATTCTGTTTACTGTTGGCGAGATTTAGTGATCTGTGAATTCAAAATATGAAAGGAGAGTGCAAGATCTAAGGTCGCATACTTTGAGATGAAAGAGGTAAGCAAATTCTTTGATTATATTAAAAGTACCACAAAAAAGAAAGGAAAAAAGAAAGAAAAAGGAGGACGGGGCACAACTCGCATTGTAATTTTCCGTCAAATTCACGCTCTTGCTCATGATCTTCATATAGTAATTTAAATTGAACTTTCACACTGGTGACTTTTGTAATTAGGTGATTATTTCCAAACCGAATGTCTCAAAATAATATTCACAAGCATTCATTATTCTCAATTAAATTGCCGATAAAGCTGTCAGCATTCGTAGTTAATATTGAAGAATCCGCAGAACTAGATATGGGCCTCCGAAAACATTTTACTTAACGTTTTACTCTCCACCGTGTAGCTATGCTGTTTTCATAGTTTTCAAGATTTGACGAAATACACGTTCAGATGCTTCCTGAACCCAAAAGAAAGTCTTTTACCAAAAAAGGAAGAAATGCGTACCACAATTCAAAAATGAGCAATTGCAATAATACCAAACTTAGTATTTTTGCGTATAAGGTCTGAACAGGATTTTGGAAATATTGTCACTTTGTGGGTTTGTGAAATTAAAAGTCCAATTGCACAAACTCAAAAATGTTCTTCATTTCCACCGAATTACAGTTGGAACACTTGCCGATTACACAGAATTACGTAGCGCACACAATTACAATTCGCCAGTTCGTCTGTCACAGGTCCACTCTACACTCACAATTACGTGTAACTTCTCTGATACACGTACACAGTCTTCCGGTCCGTTCACTCACGCGGGGCTCCTCACGGCTGCTCACCAAGAACTGAACGACTCGTCCACTGCAGGCCTTATATAGGGAAGATCGCCGTTTCTGGAAGTCTCGCGGTTCAGTGAATCATCCTGAAGGTTCCAGACGTCCGGGGGAGAGGAAAGAGATGGCTACTGATGTTTTCCAACCATCCCCCTCGTTAACGCTACAAGATAAATGGGTAGGCGTGATCTGAATGCCTCCTGCTGCCCACCCGGCTGCTAGCTGGCTGTGCCTTCCGATAATTAGGTGACAATATTTTAATTATTGGATGTTCACATTTCATTTCGTGGTAAGCTCCAGGCTTTAGCAGGAATTAACAAGTTGAGACAGGATGGATGACTCAGCGATCAGAGTAAGCAGTTGTATTGACCTGCCAACTCATGTTACCTGTGAAATCGACAGAAAACGTAAGAAGAGTCACTCCTCGGTTGCAGAAGATTGCGCCATAGGATGTAAACCCTCTGTGATAAACCGCTTACTCGTATGATAGCAGACATTTTGGAAGCCAATTCTATTTAAACGGTTACAGCCAGTAAGGAAGGGTTAGTCAGATCATGGTTGGTTAGTCAGTCAGTTAGTTGGTTGGTTAGTCAGAGCATTGCTAGTTTGAGGGTCGGATGCTGCTGCTCCAGTCTCATCATCGAACTTGTTAATAATTCTACAAAACTAAACTTATCAAAGTGAACCAGCCACCTTTTGTTCAGAACTCGACGCTACTCTGAACAAAAGGTAATATTTATTTATTATATATTAATTGATTTAATGTTTGTCTGGATTGCACCCTTTATCTCTTCCAGATAAAGTAGAGCTTTGTTTGATTTGGATTCCCCAATATTTAGAATATATTTGAAAATATTATGGAGAACCCATCGCTTTAATTTAACCTTAATCATGTCACTATACTTTGACCTGTTTAGCTCTACCATCTGCTCTCTTATCCTTTCAGTAGTTACACCCCCAGTTGTTGATTAGCTTTGTAAGTCCTTCACCCCCTTACAATCCTGATTGCAACAGTATTTTTATTCAGGATCTTTCAGGAATGCAAAACCAAGACATTTATAAACTTCTCCCACTCCAAACTACCATTTGTAGGCGAACATTCTTCAAACTGTGAAGTTCTCTTCTTTCGGTAAACTATAAGAGCTGCCTGATACATGGATAAATATTGCGCTCACTAAATTACAAAATATAAAGTAAATAACTTCTAATTTGGCTTAGGATACGGCGAGTGTATCTTCCACTGAGTTTTGGACACTGCTGTCAGACGAGCGACAACGGAATAAGCAGCCCATTTGCCTGGAACTGGATTATATAGGAGGGAACTTGGCACGGCAACCGGACTTGGCTCATTGTACCGATACTCCCAAGTCAGGCACCCCCAGGAGGAAGCATGAGGCGAGAGGAGACCAAGGTCATCCGTCCCAAGGAGCCACGACAGTGCAAAGGGCAGGTTTCCTACATTTTATTTAGATGACAACTTCCCCCGACAGGCCAAGATAACGGACATCCCACCCTGCAGTGGTTCGAAAGCACTCCCTCCACGAGATATGGGTTCGGAGACCGGTAACCGTGCTACCGGAGGAGGAAATGATTTATTCACAGCATATCTTCCTGCCATGCAGCTATGAGATACCCGCCTAAACTTCTACCTTGAAAGACACTACCAGATGATGTGAACTGATAATGGAGATGAAATAGAGGGACAGGAAATTCAGGGGATGTAAACCCCGAAACCCATGGGTCAGGTAGGGCGGCCACGGGAATCGAACCCGGGCCTCCCGGATGAGGACCACAGACGAAACCACCTGAGCCATCCCGCGCGCTAGTCCATTTGCCTACTCAACAAACTCTTACGGGCATGAAGGCGATTCAAGAGAAACGTTCTTTCACCTTAGGAAACTAAAACGTTTCAGAAGATGGAATTATCCTTAAAGAAAAGGAGCAAGGACCCTAGAAGTGTAAAGACAGAGGAGAAGCTCTGTTCAGGGTGTTTGTACGTGATAGTGGCGCGTGATGCTGAAATATGATGTGCAAGCAATAATGTTAAGAAGAGTAGAGTGGCGAACAGAATAAGTGACTTGCTTTTACACACTGAAAAATATTCTAGTCATAAAAGTCTTTATTAAAATATTGTACACAAGTTTTGATTTTTTGTTTCAAATACTTGAATGCTGAAGTTTCTCTTACCCTCCCTGCTTCATCTTCACAGTCATTATTTCAGCAGGACAATGTCCGTCCACATGTTCCGAGGAATATGCAAATTCTTCGAAGAACAACGAATACCACTGCTTCCCTGGCCTGCACATTCATCTGACATGTGGCCCATCGATCATGTCTGGGATATAGTTGATCGGCAACTTGTTCGTCGTGGTCCTCCAGTAACCACTGTCATGGCTTTGTGGACTCGCACACAGACTGCATGAAGGGAGATATCCCAGGAACATATTCAGAACCTTTATGATTCCATGCTACGGTGTAAAAGGAGCTCTAATTGCAGTGCATGCAAGCTACTCAATATATTAAGTAATGGGGCTGAAAGGTCATGCACAGTTTTGAAAAGTTAATTATTTGTTTATAAGTACCTAATATGTGGTAAGTAAAATCAAATATAGGTTTTCCCTGTACAAAGTAAATATCAAATTCATCCAACACACCGACCTATAATTAAAAGGCTAATGATTATCATAGCTTTGCATGGTGATAATACTGCGGCCTTTCAAAATATTTGCGTATTACAATTTTAATTGTATCTTATTTGACATCACTTGCCTTGACTTAATTTTGTATTTGGTCCTATTTTGTAAAACTTATTTTAATAATTAGCTGTTTTGTGTACTTGTATAAAATTGTCGTTCAGCTGAATAAACCGCCATTTATGACGTAGTATAGACAATGGGAATGACAGAGTATAAAGATAATTTGAATGGTTACCTAGATCGAACGAATGCTGAAAGGATTCGCCAACTATGGTGAATAAGTAGCTTTCTTGAGATAGAAGACATGCTGAACGTCTGAAGAAGAGATGACCATAGCACGGCAAAGACTTAAAACGACGACGACGACGACGACGACGATGATGATGATGATCACTATTAGACCTAGGGAATTATTCTTCGTTACATAAATACATTTTGCCAAGTTGAAGTTTCATGCATAAACCCTAAGGTAACGAGTATTTGAAGACGTAATTTTTGTTAATTCCCGCAAAGGGTTCATTGGGAGAATAAATTGACTTACAATATGCAAACTTATAGTTCTTCTTTCCAATGCATGCACCTGGGGCCCATGTTGCTGAATTTGAGAAAATTTTCAGTAAAGATGTTACGCGTAATAAATTTCATTTAGTTAATGTCCTCCAATATAAGTCATATCGGGCAAAATAGGTGAAACGTTAATCAAATGAGCCCGGGTTCCATAGAGCTTAGAGTAACTCGACATTCATCTTTCAGAATAAGGAGAAAAAACCGAACAAAATCTTATGCAGATAACTCACCCTGACCGAGATTCGAATTCGTAAACTTTTATATGAGGCAAAATTACAGAGGCGGGCTACGTAATATCTACTAATAAAAGGATAATCTACTAAGCGATATAATAATAATAATAATTTATGCAACAAGTGGATAACCTTGATTATTGTGCTTGGAGGAATGTTTGGCCGTCGATCGGGAAGTCTTTCGTCGTTTAGATGTAACATTTCTAATTTCCGAGGTCGCGGATTCCAAGCGGCGGAAGGCAATGCATTTTTTTCTGTGGTAAAAATTCTTAACATGGCTTCCTTCGGAAGGAAATAAAGTCGGTAGTCCCTTGTCGTAGATTTACAGCATATGAATGAACTTCAAGCCTGATAAAGAGACCACTGAGCAAAATCAAAACGGGATTTCACGTCCAATATAGAGTAGGACGCTGAGAACCACAGCAGTTAAAGAGCGTCTATAAATAAAAAGCTAAGTTTAAATTTCGTTCGTGGAGATATTTTTAGGATGTCATGTTAAAATTATGCATGACTGGATACAACATTTTATGCGATCACATCATTATACCGTTGAATTATCTTGAGCTGGCAGCTGAGTAAAGATGCATACTAAATGAATTAGTCGATTACCACACCTGGAAGGAGAGGGAAGATGATTTCTACATGTGGAGCAGTTGATGCATGCACCACCAATGGCTCCACATGTAAAACTCATTCTCACTCTCCTTCCAGGTGTAGTAATAGACTAATTGATTTAGTGTACATTTTTACTCAGCTGCCAAGATAATTGTAAAATAAATTGTAGGAACTAAATCACCAAATAATTCCACATCTATAGCTGATATAGCTAGTCTGCAAATATTTATAAATAAGACGTTAGTTCCTCTCTCTGTGTTTCATTTATTATTTGGCGTATTGAACCAATAATCAAAAGAACCTCATGCATGCATTTTTATCCTGGCAGAGAAACGAGCAGCTCCTATGGAGTATGATCTACCCTATTATCAGAAAAAACATACTAAGTAATTACAAATTTAGGTCTTAATTGTTGTGACACATCTATGAGCCAAAATAGCCAAGAGTTCGGCCCAGAATAGTCAGAACGGCAAGCAGGATAAGTCGCGCGCCCGCCCAGCGTAAACAACTGCTCTCGCCAGAGAACTAGTAGCTTATGGATGTTTCTTCTCGAATGTTAGGCTATACGATTACGGCTCTATAGTTAAAGCGCTTTTGCAAGCCGGGAAACTGAGTCTCGCGAAGTCACCTGTGAGTAAGTTAGTAAATGAGCCAGTCAGCGAGTTAGGAATTTGTTTTGGTTCAACGAAAGGTGGTTTCTCTCGAGTTTACGATGATTGTGATGATGTGCGGTGAGTGCTGTTGGTGTATGGGAGTACAGACGTGTTGTGTTTGACTCCTCAGACACCCGGTGAAGCACCCGGAGCACTCAGCTGCCCGGAAGAAGCTACTTAGGGTGCACTTCGTTACCTTTCGTCGTGGAAGTGAGGGAAATGTAAAGAACCACTGAAGTGACAGGGAACAGTGCAACATTAGGGAAATTATAGTTAGCTAAGCAGGGTCTCGGAGAAAGCTGAGCTAGATTATTAAGTAACAGGGAAAGTTAAGTGAAATGATAGTTCAGAAACTTGTCGAAGTCACAATATTCTATATTTAATAACATACACAGAGGTTTTTGCATCTTTCTTACTCAGAGAAAATATCACAAAATGATCAGCTCTTCTCTTTGCAAGCCACAGAAACTTGGAATAGCAGTAAATTACATTACTATAGGAAGTACGTTATTGCTATTATTATTCCCATACGCGCCATGTTGAGTCAGTTATGCACGATATTAAATGCGGTAACAAACTATTTATGCTGGTAGGATTGCAGAAAGGGCTTTATGCGATGCTGAATATTAAAGTCATCTGTAACACATTGTATTTTAAAAAATTGTATTTATATATTGTGCGATTCACATATTGGTAAATATATTTTATATGCTATACTTTGGAGTCATTTTCCTTATTGCATTTCTTATCAACTGTGAAGGAACAGTTACTTGAAGGGAGATTGCACGCTAAAACATTTTGATGCAGATTTTTTTTTCTACGACTTCGAAACGCTAAGTGTGGAAAATAGGAGAGTAGAAGAGTACTCCACGTTCTAAATGCGTATTCTGAATTTCCACTGGAAGCTGTTGAAGAGGCCTGCAGCTCTTAACGATCCCTTTAACAGCATTTCACGCTCCATTGGAATCCGATAAGGTCTTGAACTCTTCCATCGGCGGATACCGGATGTGGTGCGTTAATTATTAAGAAATCTTTTATCATGGAGTACATCCCATGAATGTCCAACTTCAGCGCTTATGCAAAAGGGAATCATTTACAAACGTCTGTAAGGGCTTTCTGTAGTTCAAAATTTCGCAATAAATAAAATCTTTAACCAAATCGGCGTTCATTGTTAGGGAGGGACAAAGTGGTAAGGTTAAGCAACTTTGTTTCTGGATCTTAGTGTTTTTTATTCATTTCCTGTTCATGCTGTCGTGCTAAGAAGTTGAATTTCCCTCATTTAGTGCTACTAAACCTAACTACTTACGTGTTTTGAATATTTTAGGACATCTACGTTATGTGCAACAATTATATTAAATTATCTAAGTTGTCATATATTTATTTTCCCAATTGTGAACTGTAGTTGCTCTATGAACTATAGGATGTTGAATCCTATATCCCCCTGGAATCTCCATGTTTAATATTGTTAATAACTAGGTTTTCTGATATTTCTATTATTCACTATCGAGAAAAAGTGGTTTACAATGCACATGTGTTAAGTACATTTAAGTAACTCGGAAGTACAAAATTCAAGACGAACTCGTTCTTCCAGGATGCCATTACCACTCTTGTATTGCAAAATATTATTTCAATGCACTCAGTGAAGCATTGGACCAGTTGCTATTCTCTTTTCTCCTATTTTATCCAGTCCATCATGAATATAAAACAGCAGCATTTGCCGTGAATTAGTCTTCAATAATCCTATTCAGAACGTATTTGCCGAATTGTAACTGTTCGCATTCTGGCGTTAAATACGATATTCTCTTCTGACTCATCCACTTTATCAGCTACCTCCCTCTGCTATCTTACTGCACTCCAATCACTCTCCCTTTATTTTCCCCCAATATTCCGTTTTCTCTTTCCATTTCCACCCTTTCCTTTTCACTTTCCTCATTACACTCATCTCTGTGTAATTTATACATCACGTATTATTTTGTAAACCGACAATAACGCTCCTCCATCTGGTATATAAACATAACAGAGCAAAAAATTATATGTATAAGAATGCATGTTAGTGTGTCTTTGTGGTGCGATCTAAAATGACTGTTTCTATGATAATTGTTTATGTACTTCGTGAATATTAGTAACGAGACGTACTCTTAAACATCCTATGTAAATTTTATAAATAGCAAAACCTGTTAATTAATATTATGTCTGCAATAATTTGTGTCATAGTTTCAACGCACCTTAAGCATAAGCGAAATAAATTGTTGTGTGGGCGTGAACTGGTGTGTGTGTGTGTGTGTGTGTGTGTGTGTGTGTGTGTGTGTGTGTGTGTGTGTGTGTGTGTGTGTGTGTGTGTGTGTGTGTTTGTGTGTTTGTGTCTCTTGTAATATTCTTTGTGTAAAGTAACAAAATGCACTAAGTTTCATAACAATTGTTTTGATTACTTTTTATGAAAAGTTAATACGGGCACACATGTAAAGACACACAGGTATCTGGCCGCGTCATGGCTCAGTGGTTAGACCACTTGGCTCTCACTAAGGCGGCCCGGGTTCGATCCCAGGCGACCGCAAAGTGAGATTTGTGGTGGAAAACATGGAGCTGGGGCGGGTTTTCTCCGGGACCTCCAGTTTTCCCCGCCATCTCATTCCACCGGTGCTCCATTTTCATCTCATGTATCATCAGTGTCACCGCCTGCGGTGCCGTATGTAGTAAAGGCGGGCGTTAAACACTACACATTTCATTTCACACAGGTATCTGGCTTCAGAGTAGGTCATTATATGCTTTGCTATTAATTATCCATCTATAATGGAAAACTAACAGAAACAATTCTTTATAGTGTTTTATAAGTTTCATAAGTAATGCATTACACAAATACAATTGAAATAAGTCTATCTTAAAAGAAACTTATAAACGGTATATTCACAAGTTTGCCTTCGACAAACTCAGCATACGGTATAGGTACATATATCCGTAATGAAATATACTGTTCACATAAAAAGGTTTCTTTTACCAGAAATATATTTTCAGGATATAGTTTCGCTTAGGATACATTTCGAATTAAGAACGATGGACTTAGTGACATCCCAAGTTCAGTTCTAGCAGGTAGTTCAAGTAGGACATTAGTTACTGCATTGGAGTTTTTATTCATGGTAACAAGCTCTTGCAATGGAAAGAAAAGCAAGGCAAGGTAAAAAGTAAAAATTGTAAAATCGCAAGAATATTCGTTAGATGACGCTTAGCAATAAATCGTTCAATATGAAACATTTCGAAAATGCTATAAAAAGGTTTATTTAAACACACATTACACATTTTAACATTCTCCACCATTTTTCTGTGGTAAGTTACATATCTAGAAAAGCCTTAGATTCACACAGTAGGTATATGCTGGCAGGTTTCATATTCCCTTCTACATTTCCTGCGTCAAGTGTCTGGAGTATGATCCATTATGCATAGGTGCCTAACTAACGTGTGACCATCTGAGCATCGCTGCGCTGAGTGATTTATGTAGAACTGATACATATTTCTTTAATTGGCTGGTAATTCAGTTAAGAGCAATTTTTAAGTCAAATTAAGCTAGCTGTTTGGGAGTTGCTGTTCCCGGTAACAGGATGCACAGGTGTTTATTTATTATTCTTTTTCCTTTTGCCTTAGTATTGACTATGGCTTTAGGGCCTCACATTTCGAGCTCCTGAGACATTGAGTAGATGTACCTGGTCTTCTGCAACAAATGTCTTAATTACTTTAGGGGTGAACTCTCTAGTAGTGTTCTTACGCCAAAAACAACCGTGGGCATCCTGATGTGTGCCTCTTTCACTCACCAGAGGTGCACTTGTTTTCAATTTCTTTATCAGTTCCAAAAGGGTGTTTCTTTAGGTCGGATTGCGAATTTATTTGTTTCTTTACTCAGCCTTGTAAAAAATTATTCTTAAAAGTGATTCTTTTTCTATATATTTCATATTCATCGAGGTGAAACTTGGAAAATAGGATCATTAAATATTTCATTGTACATACAAGTGGGATAAAGGAAACCGAATCGATAGTCACATATTACAACAAGCTGATGATATGTTGGTTTAAAAATACCATATTATTTACATAACATCGTATGAGGCAACTGGATATTTGCAGTGTTCTTAGAACAACGAGAAATCACTGAAACATTCATACCAAACAGCAGAAATATAAGATATAGCCAAAGTCACATAAAGTTTATTTGAAATGAAATGAAATGTGTGTTACAAAAGGATGCACAGGATCGTGTAGTAAGTTTTGTCTACGTCTTACGGTTTAAAAGCTATGCAAAAGTCATTCAGAATGATGCATGTAAATGGGTTCATTATATATTGCTTATAAGTACCAACCAATAAGAAAATACAGTAAAATTAAGCGAAAGTCAAATCTTCTAAAAGCTGGTCGCTTTGTGATGGCTTTGGCATTCCATTCTCTTTTCACAGTCAGGACATAACAAAATGAAAAACGAATTCCTATTTCAGAAAAGTAAAAATATTTGAAAATTCAAACCAGTAACAAGGAATATAGAAATAGCTATTTGACATAAATTGCTGCTTTGACGAGATCTACACTATTTGCATAGTGAGATCTTGTGTATGTTTTACGTTTTTTTAAAAAAATTTACGAATTCCAACTTTAAGTCATGTTGGACGATCCGGAAAATGCCACTTTGTCGTAGCACTGACCGTGCGGGTGGAGAAGTTTGTGTGCTTTAACGAGGCTGAGAGCTATACCAGAAGGGTCACCCATGTCGAGCAGGTCTCATGCGGAGGAGCCGGACGAAGAACGTTCCACAACGACCTATCTCTCCTACCCTATCCTACTTCCATCCCCTATTTCCCTATCCAAGCCAAGGCAAATTTGCAGATACAGTTTCGGGCCTTATGCAAAAGGCCATTGAAGCTGTTGAAAAGTGGTGCCGTGAGGTAGAATTGTCAGCTAACCCTGATAAAACTAACCTCATTGTATTTACAAGGAAGAGGCGGCTTGATGGTTTCTGTGAGCCGATCTGTTTTGGGAAGAAGTTGCTTCGATCCGGGTCGGTCAGATATCTGGGAGTTATACTGGATTCTAGACTGACGTGAAGAGAGCATATTGAACATAAAGGGATTAAGGCTTGCAATACTTTGTGGGCCTGTCGGAGGGCCGTTGGTGTGAGGTGGGGACTTAAACCACGAGTGGTTTATTAGGTCTATGTCTCCATCCTCAGGCCCTTCATCACTTATGCTGCGGTAGTATGGGACCTTGGGTTATGACACAGGCTACCAAAAACAAAATAAATAAGATCCAACGCTTAGCGTGTTTTGGGATTACTGGAGCCCTGCACACCACCCCACTCAGTGCCCTAGAGGCACTGCTTGGTTTGCCTCCTCTGGATTTGTTTATCCAAGGAGAGGCCGGGGTGACTGCTCATCGTCTCTATAGTCTGGGCTGTTAGTCTTTTAAAAATCCGATTAAGGGACACAGAGAGATATTGAACAGGGTTCAGAAGTCGCGGGCTATCCTAGCAATGCGTTGCGACAGTATGAAACCTAATTACAATTTTGACTCTGAATATAGAGTCAGTTTTCCGCCCAGAGAGGAATGAACTCGTGGCTCAATGGTTCCTGGGTGTGTCAAGAGATCCATCTGGTATACAGACGGCTCCAAGACTGACTCAGGGACCGGGGCTGGCATTTATGGGTCTAAGACAAGGCTATCGTATTCACTGGGAGGTTATTCTACGGTATTTCAGGCCAAAATATATGCTATTTTGGCCTGTGTTTAGGGATGCTCTGGCTGCATGGTCGGATTAGCCAGGCTGCCCTGAAGGTACTATGTGCTAGCACAACAAGGTCTAAGTTGGTACGAGAGAGCCAAGAGACCTTGAATATTCTCTGTTCTTGCCGACCAGTACAGCTCTGCTGGGTTCCTGGGCATTCTGGGATCAGAGGAAATGAACTAGCTGATAGGCTAGCCAGGGAGGCTCGGCCAATACGTTTATTGGTCCAGAACCTGTCCTTGGTATTACACTGAGAAGGGTCAGATGTGAGATCCTTGATTGGGTATCACTTCAACACGGCACTTCATGGCGTAATCTTACCACGGCTAGACAGGCTCGAACTATGATCCAGGGAACAAGCAAGAAGAACAGCAGGATTCTGCTAACCTTCAGTAGGGCACAACTTAGAAGTGTTATTGGCCTGTTGACAGGGCACAACATCCTAAAGAGACACCTGCATGAGATGAAGCTTAGTGCAGATTCTACATGCAGGAAGTGCGGTGGAGAGGATGAGTCTTCTCTACATATTTTTGTGTGGATGTGAAGCACTTGCTGCACTTACGCACTGTATTCTGGACTCAGACAAACTGAGATCAGATGTTATAAGGAGTGCTCATCCAAGAATCATCCTGTCCTTTTCGGAGGCCACGGGACTTGTATAAGCATTCCAGTCAGAGGGGCACAATGGGCCCAATATGCGGTGTACGTGCAAGGGACCGAAAGGGCTCAACCCATTTATTTTCATTCATTCGTTTTCATTCATATCAGACGTTGAATGAAATTGGTGAAATGATGCTATAATGAGTCCGTGGTCCATGGAGCTTAGAGTTACCTGACATTTGTGTATCAGGATAAGGAAAAAGCACGGATAAACCTTATCCAGATAACTCGCCCTGACCGAGATTCGATCTCGGGAGCTCTTGAACGCGAGGCACACACACTAGCATCTACGCTACCGAGGCGAGAGTATATTTAACGCCTGCCAGTTATGCACAGAATGAGACTTATATGACAATTAAGTCAAAACAGTTGGAGCTATTTTTCAGAAAATGAGCCTTTTGAGAAAATGTTCTATGTAAAAGGCACTTTGTAATGGTGGCATTTTTTCTCCTTGAAATCTATGTACGGTCCACCAACGCAGAGTAAGTCTCTGAAACGAACACGCCCCCTTACACAGGGGAACGACAGCGAATGTGTGGGACAGAGAACGTATGCTGCAGAAGGAGTGGAACCGTTAAAAGGAACATGCGCCCCATTCATTCTGTGCACTAAAACCGAGAAGATTTATTCACAAAAGTAGACGCCGTCAGAATGTTTTTGAATGTTCTGTAACTGAACTAACATTGGGTGTCATAAACCTATCCAGGGAGGGTGTGAAAACCTTTTCCAACACCCCTGGGTCTCATCCCCCCGGAAACCTTCTTTCCTGTGGTATTTAACCAAATTTTCCATTCACACACACACACACACACACACACACACACACACACACACACACACACAAGGCCACGCCGTGGCTCAGTGGTTAGACCGCTTGGCTCTCACCAAGGCGGCCCGGGTTCGATCCCAGGCGACCGCAAAGTGAGATTTGTGGTGGACAACACGGCGTTGGGGCGGGTTTTCTCCGGGATCTCCGGTTTCCCCCGCCATCTCATTCCACCGGTGCTCCATCTTCATCTCATGTATCATCAGTGTCACCGCCTGCGGTGCCGTATGTAGTAAAAGCGGGCGTTAAACACTACACATTTCATTTCACACACACACACACACACACACACAAATCACATTTTTCTCAAAATGTTTTTCTGTGGATTTAGAGCGTCTCAAAACATGTATCTCCGTTGAAAGGTGCTATCAAATTTTTGGACGAAATGCAATACTTTCTCTACTAAGGTTCGTAGTTGATAAACTAAGAAAAAATAAAGTAGCTGATGTGCTAAACTCACATGACTTTCTCAACTCTTAGGCAGCATGTTAAAAGCACCTATTCCTTTATCTAGTTCATGTTAATTGAGATAAAAGTTTTCAGGTATATCAGAAATTAGGGAATACTCTAGCTTAAGCAACAGTCAAAACCTTTAAGAGATGGTCTCTCTGATAGGTACTCTGACATTTTATTCTCTTTGCATGATCAGGACATTACACAAAAGTAGAAGTATTTGACAGTACAAACGAACAAGCAAAAAATCCAGGGCATAGCTCGCAAGGGGTTATCCACACAAAGACATTTATTTGACATAAATTGTGAGCTTTAAGAAGATATGCATGTTTCTTGTAGTAAGGTTTTCTCAGTATGTTACCAGTTCTGCATAGGATATCCGAAATGAAGAGAGCTTCAAGGGCTTTCCACCACTTCACTTGTCATGAAAATATCTAAAATAGATTATACGCTTTGATTAAAATTGTTAGAATCATTTTGGAGAAGTTAAAAATATTCGCAATATTTTCTGTGTAAAGGATAGTTTGAGTTTGGGCACTTTTTAGAAAATCTTCATGTTGCATCCTAGGAACACCTTGACCAAGTTTGGTATTTACTGGAATTTTTTTAGTTAGTTATGCTCTTCACACAAACACACACATACACAAGGAAACACGTACGCACCTTTCCTAAAAGTGCTTGCTTTTATATTCAGGTGCCTCAAAACATGTATTTCCGGTGAATTATTGATATAAACATTTTAATGCAATACCTTCGCCTAATTCCTGTACCAATTATGGAACGTTATATATACACTGGCGGAAAAACAAATGTAACACCATCTTTCAAGGGCTGGCAGATATGTGATGGTTTTGATATTCCATTCAGCTTACATAGCCAGACACATGTTTCAGAAGAGGGAAAATGTTTTAAAATTCAAAGTAATAATAAGAAAAGAACTATCTAAAAATTGACATAAATTATGCACTTTGTCGGGATAAACACTTTTGTATATCAAGATTTTGTCTATTCTTATGGGTTATTAGTTATGGAAAAATCATCTAGAATGAAGGGCAGCTAATAGGCCATCCCCAAAAAATTCAAAATAGTCATTTAATTTGTCACTGCATTTTTGAAGCATATGATATATTAATTTAAAAGTGTTAGAGTCATTTTAGAGAAAATCAAAACTTTCGAAAACTGTTCTATGTAAATGGTACTTTTGGGGGATGACTCATGAAAATCTACGTGTTTCATCCTCAGAAGATGCTGAACTTAAACAAAAAGTGATATATGTTTCGGATTTTTAATTGGAATGCAATACCTTCTCTGCCTACTGTCGGTTAGGCGCTGGCTTATCGATCGCAATGTCACGGGTTCAAACCCAACACATGAAAATCATATAGGTCGCTGTACTACTTGAACAACTTATTGGCCGTTTAAGTAATATAAAGCATGCTCAGTTTTTGACAAACTATAAGGGATGTGGGAAGAAAAAAAAACTGAGGCGAGAGAACCGCACCGGACTATGCTGCATTGTTTCCATAACTAACGACAAGTGAACGTCGATTCGTTTGTTGAGCTACATTTTTTTTTTTGGTTGAGTTAGTCGTTCAGAGATAGCGCTAGCGGCACAATTCGTGGTCAAATAGTTTTTTTCAATATCATTTAAGTATGTAATTGAAACATGATTCATTTACCGCTTTTAGGGTTTATAAATACATGTTTTTCTATAACCCGGAGAATTTCTTTTTCTTTGATTCACACCTTTTACAGAACAGAGGGACATGTAGTGCATGTTCCTGTAATTATTGAAAATCTCAGATAGTTTGTAAGTGGTCAGTTTTTCTAGTTCAAGTTACAACCAATATACTGCTGCGCTCTTCCCAGTACCCTTCTCTGTAGTGTAGGTAGTAACGCGTCTGCTTATAAGTAAGGTGAACACAGGCAAATAGTGATGGGCAAAATCGAATTCTTTTAAGAATGGAATACACTGTATTTAAATACTTTGATGAATCGAAACCTTTCATTCGAATACAAGTTCTCGGATACTACAAACGAGACTTTTTTGTTTTGTTTTTTGTTTTGTATTTGATGCAAGTTCTCGGATGATATTACATGCTGGGAATCGAGAACACCTACTGTGTGCCCAACACAAGAAAGCAAGCTAGAGGAATGTGTAACGTAATCACTTTTGCTTTACCAACGGTGTTTATGCTTCCTTTCCCAGCATGACAAGGATGCTAAACTCGTTTAAAATACGCAAGTGTTGTCACGCAACTCACCCATGCATAATACCTATCACTAGAGTTACTGCAACAAGCATCAAATCCGGCAGCATGGGTGACTCATATGTACTCTCACACACTCATTTTGTAGCAAACAGATCTACTACCAGAGCAGATGAACAGTTCAAACCCCTCTCCCCTTCATTCGCCTCTTGCCTTCTTGTGGTGGGTATATAGTAATCATATTCGAAAACAAGTTCTCGGATACTGCAAACGAGATTATTTGCATGTATTTGAATATAAGTTCTCTGATGATGTCACATGCTGCGAATCCAGAACTCCTACTTTTATTCCAAAACAAGTTCTCGGATGTTCCAAACCTTATTTCTTTCTTTTTACTTTCTCTATTAAGTATAGTCATTGCATTTCATCCAAAAACTTGATACCGAGATGTCACAGGCAATATAAGCTTTGAGGACCCCTGAATATAAAAACAAGCATTTTTTTCAAAAAGGTTCGCGAGTGTGTGTGTGTATTTGTTATTAATTATAGCACGATCCATTACATAATTTGTAATGTTACATGACCTGCTTTCAGGATAGTTATATAATTATATTACAGTGCTTTTTAACATTATTGGTATACATTGGCCAGTTAGTGATAAATTAACATATTATTACTTTTCTTAATCTGTCAATTGGAATAATGCTTAGAAAGTCCACAAATTCTTATGTATACCATTTCACTAATTTTTCTTCGTTTTCAGTCCACTTTCCATGCTTCCTCATTTGACTCTGAGGAACTTTTTCTTTTCTTCTTCCAGTTTCGATCACTCAATTAGTATGTAATCCACAGTTTGTTTTTTGGCTTTATATCCGCAGGTCGGACTGTTATAAGGGAGCAGTAAAAACTATGACCGGATTCTACCATGTCCAGTTAGAAAGGTTGTGGTGATTCCTGACAGGGGAATAAAGGTGTTTAATCTGTCCTTTACCCTATGAAAAATGATTTAGTTATTTCTCCCTTATCTGTTTTCTGCCATTCATTTTCCCACAGTTCAATTGTTTCTTTCTCACGTTTACTTAATACTACTCTTAGTAGTATTTTCTGGTAGCTAACAGGGAATGAAACATCTTTTGCAGAAATTTTGGTGAGGACACCTTCCAGTTCATTTCCTCTATTACCCATGACTTTCACCCATGTGTAGTTTATTGTACAAACTTCGTTTGCTAAGTTGTTGTTTTGTTTTCTGATTTCTTCTTTTCAATTTGTATGGATTTTAAAATTATTTAGGCAGTCAAGTGTTATCTGGCTGTCAGTATCTATTGCAGCTACTTTCTTCTAAGAAAGTACTTCTTATAAGATGATAGAGTATTTAATGCTTTTAATATTGCTAGCTGTTCAGCCTGGTTATTCGTATAATTGTTATCTATTCTATATCTGAGTTCTATTGGGGGTTCAGTGATGACGAATATAGCAATCTCTGACCCCATAATTTACTTTACAGCCGTCTGTATAATTATTTATTGGGTAGTTTGTGCCATGCTGTTTTTCTTTAATCTTCCACACTTTTCCGGGATGTGGCCATTTTGTATAATGCACATCATGATCAACGTCGGATTCTTCTCCATATCGCTTGCGTTTCTTGTAGGTCTTCGGTATTTTTCTTAATTCTATGCCATTTGGAGTATTCCTGGTTAGTATACGAGTACAAAGCGCTTCATTAGAAACTGTCCGGGAGGCTTTTGCAATTTTTATATTAATCAGTCGTTGTATTCTCGGAAGTTTTAATTTACTGTTTCTATTATTTAAGGCTTCATTCAACATTAGAATCCCATAAGCCAGGAGAGGCCGTACTGCTCCCTTATAGATAAAGTGCGAAACCTCCTGATTTAGCCCCCAACTTATTCGTGCTGGTCAGGTTAAAATATGTATTAATCTTATACTTTTTTGTGATATTTGCTCAACATGTCGTTTAAAGTTAAATTTAGTATCTAGTATTAGGCATAAATGTTTTATGGAGTTTACTTTTTGTAACATCCTGTCATTAAAATACACGTTGAGTTCTCTGGTGTTTCGTCTTTGTTTTCATTACCACCATCATCTTTGACCTTTTTTTTCGCTAAAGTTAATGTTATTACTCTTGGCCCATTTCTTAATATTTTAATTTATATATTGGCATAATTGTCTATCGCAGAGATAATGCTTTCTTTAACCATAATCATCTCATCAACTGCAAATACAATACCTTTCGTGTCTTTTAAATAATTTAGATTTAGCAGTGGATTATACAAGATATTCCAATAGGAGGGACCACAACATGATCCTTACGGGCATCCCTTTTCATTTGTTGCCCATTTTTCTACACTGTTCACTGACAATGTTGCAGTTCCTTCTTTGAAATATCCCTTGGATAGTTCATAGTGATTCTTTAGGAACTCAATGCCTCGTAGATTATTTAGAACAGCTGGTCAACATGCTGCATCAAAAGCTCCTTTTACGTCTAAACTGATAAGTAAAATGTATTTGCCATCATTGAGACCTTCACTTCGGAACTGTTTCACGAACATTGGTGCATCTATGGTACTTGTTTGAGGGGTGAAACCATATAGTTGGTGGTTCATTGATATTTTTACTGTAGATGTGATGCATGATTTTATTTACCAACAGTTTTTCCATTATCTTCCCCTTTACATTCTAAAGACTGATCAGTGGGAATTTCGTTACTTGATCGCTATCTCTTTTCTTGGTTTAATGATGGGCATAATTTTCGCACTTTTCCAGTTTCTGGGAAAATATCCTGTATTTAGGCACGCATTGTATACAGCGGTGGCCAGTCTTGGTAATAGCTTAATGACGTTCTTTAATATTACTAATTTAGTCCATTTCTGCCAGGGACCTTGTTTCCCTTCAGCTCCTCAACTATCGTTCTAACCTCGTCCACTGTGAATGGGATGCCATCCTCTGTATTTAACATTTCTATAGTTCTTTTCCTCATACTTTAATGATATTCAATGTCTACAGTTTCATCTTCTGCTGGTGTGAAATTATCAATTACAAACCTTAGGGTTTCATTCGATCAGGTGGCAGTGACTGGATAGTAGTAATGTTTACTTCGAGCTGCTCATTTTATCCTTATATTTATGGTAAATTCCTTCGGTGAGAAGATATTTCTATATCCCCAAGTGCATTAACACCTGAATATTACTAATTAATGTTATTTGCTACTAACTTGGTGTGATCACATAAATTCGCTTAAAATATTCCGAGTACTCTGAAGATCTTGGGCACGGACACTCATAACGTTAACAGTGCATGTGATAAAACATGTGAAATTGTAAGTGCTCACTCCCACACAATGGAGGAAGCTGATTTCACTGAAACTGTTAGTAGTGCAATATCTTAAACCTATAAATGCCTGTGATTCAGATATAAATATGTCATTTGATAATAAGAGTTGTAAAGCAACAAAACAATCGAAGGTGCGAACAGCGACTGAAGATCAATCTAATACAAATAAGGCTGCCAAACATTTGAAGTTATTGATGGATAGAGTCAACATGAAAAATTCAATGCCATGGCCGGGATTTTAACCAAGGATCTCCTGGTTTCCGTCCAATCGCTCTAAGCCATTAAGCTACCATGGCCAACGTGCCGTCCTGACATTAAATTCTCCATTTGACTCATATATTTCCCCGGTAAACCACTAGGGGCTCTCGCATCCGAGATACACCGTTTGTGGCGACTTACTATCCTAAGTACTTGAGTCTCAGGCTTCATCATTTAACTCTTATTATTTTAGTTAATTGATGGAAATTAATCATTTCTCCACACTAGCAGGTTTTTGATGGATAGAGTCAACATGAAAAATTCAATGCTATGGCCGGTAGGTTAACAAACATTTGAATACAAATGCTCTATGTATATTTTCAATACCTTCAACAAGCACGCGCAAACTAGTCAGCAACTTCAAGCGGATAACAGCGCGTCAAATACATACTTTGCTACCTTTCCTTCTTAAAATAGATATAATTTATTACAGGATAGTTTAGATGACAATAATTCAGATCGTGAAGTTGAGACAACCAAAGAGAAAATTCCTCCAATCTGCTTAACTGATACGAAAACCATGAACTATTTATTCACACTATACGCAGACAACGGAAATAAAAATTTCACGCTGCATTAAGAGTAAAAATCAAAGGCAAAATAGTAGTTTTCACTACTACTACTGATGATTTTCGTGCTCTGAGACCGTATTTTTATTCTATAAGTAAAAAATATTTCACATAGAAATAGGAATCCCGAAGGTAAAATTTTCTCTGTAATCATTAGGAATCTAACCTGCTCCCTTAGTAATGAGGAGATTTTAAGAACACTACAGGAACTAAACTATCCTGTTTGCAAAGTTGCAAGGCTACAAGGAAAAATTTAACAACCTATTCCTCTCTGAGCAGTTGAGCTCAATGACTGCGATGAAGGTAAATCTATCCTGTATCTTGCCCGTCTACTATATAGCGTAATCAAGGTTGAACCTATAAGGAAATCAACTGTTATCACACAATGCATTCGTTGTCAAAACTATGGGCAAACAGAAAACTATTGCCAACTTGAACCGAGGTGTGTCAGGTGTCTTGGATCCCATCTTTTCTCTGACTGCAAATTTCCTAAAACCACTCCCCCGAAATGTGTGAACTGTCATAAACAGCATCCTGCAAATTTCAGAGGATTTTCTCACAATTTACGTTTAATGGAACGCTCTCTCATTCACATTACCTGCAGCGAAAGCAGCCTCAGAACATAACTGGACCACCTGCTCTTCAACTTTCAGATTTTCCATCTCTTTCTCAACACTCAAGTGATCCATCAGCTTCAGCACCGAAACAGACACAAGTTAACTCACCGTCTAGACAACCTCCACGCACATATCAGCGCAACTTGGCGGACGTTATGAACAGCTCCAGACTAAACCAGCAATCAGGGGAATTATCTTCAACCAGCTCCTTCCTTACTAATTTACTATATGGATTTTTAGCTAGTACCGTGTCATTAATAAGCTCACATCTGCCAGTAATTCAAGAATTTATTATCTCTCTCCTATCATCATCTTTTCAAAATGTCTGTACGTAATTCTACTTCTATCAATTACCATTTCTGAATTGGAACGCTAATGGTCTTTGTCGTAAAAGAGTCTCTCTTATTGCCTTTCTGTCAGCTCACAATATTGATATAGTATATGTCACCGAAACACAATTCTTATCAAATAAAGCTTTCTCTCCACCTGCATATAAGGTTTACCGAAAAGCCAGAGTTGCCCCCACTGCTTCTGGAGTAGTAGCCATAATAATGAAACGCAATATTTCACACCACAAGATAGTTCTTCCTAGAATAACAGAGAAGTTGTTGGAATTAAAGTTCAATGCTCTGATAACAATGATTTCGTTGTAATTTGTCTACAAACCTCCAGCCTACTTACTAAATGTCGCCTATCTAAAATTGATTTTTCCAAATGCTCGTTCTACACTATTACCAGGCGATTTAAATTGCAAGCATGTATCATAGGGATGTCATACAAGTAATCCAAATGGTCGTCGGTTATATGAACACATTAACAGCAATGGTCTACATATCTTAGCACCTGCTGAACCAATATACTATCCATATTCTTTAACCTCATCCCCTGATATTCCAGACATAGGATTATGTAAAACATGCATCCTGCATACGTTACTTCATTGATGGCCCTGGACTCAGACTACTGCCCAGTACTGATTACATTTCAGTCACAACCATACATAACAACACCACAGCCACGTCTGATAAACGGCTACGTCAATTGGGACCAATTTCAGTTAGGACTAGACAAATCATTAACTGCAGCTTATCACCTAATCTCAACCTCAGATATTGATAATGCGTTCAGCACTTCACAGATACTATCTGTTCTTGTATGAAAGAATCAACAAGGCGCTCATACCGACCTAGAGATCATCTCCACCTAACTACGCATATTATTCATTTAATAGAGAAAAGCATCGCATCCGAAGGAAGTGGCAACGAGAAGGACATCCTTGTCTACGCAGAAAGCTTAACAGCCTCATTCGTACCGTTAGGCAAGAGCTAGAACAGCATCGTCTTAATTCTTATCAAACCTATCTGTCTTCTTTATCCTCTAATGAATGTTCTCTTTGGAACGAAACCAAAAGAATTCTACGAGAACCAACTTTAATACCATCGTTACATGTTGATAAGATACTCATAGACTCAATCAAACTGCAATAATTTTGCCTCTTATTATGAAAATATATTTACTAAAGAATAACATCAGTGATGATGATGCTGGTTCCGATATTGAACAGGAACTGTAGGTATGTACATAAAAGCAAATCTAAAGTACCAAAGAGAATTTTACACACATCGCAAGTACCAAAGAGAATTTTACACACATCGCCGAAAGAGCTAACCCGCTTCACCATAAATCTTACTATTAAAAGTCACCATGACATGACCTCATACCAAAGATATTACTAAAGAAACTCACTATGAAAACACTTGTTTACCTGACAGAAATATTTAACTCCTTACTAAGAATTGGCTACTTCCCTCGTACATGGAAAATAGCAGAAATAATGGTTTTCCACAAACCTCAAAAACCAGAATCATCTTCCATCAAGTTATCCGCCAATCAGTCTGCTTCCAACCTTATCAAAGCTTTTGGACAAAGAATTTCAAAAACGCTTAGCAGAATTTGTCTATTACATTATACCACCGTATCAATTTGGCGTTCGTCCTCTACATTCAACAACTCATCAGCTACTAAGAGTTACTGAAAACTTCACAAAAGGATTTGTAAAGAAACAGTATACTCCTGCCATTTTTCTAGATATAGCTCAAGCTTTCGATACTGTATGGCGCACTGGTTTACTGGTAAAACTACACAGAATTGGACTCCCAGATTATCTCATGAGAATAATTGGAAGTTTTATCTCACAGTGCCAATTTTTAGTGTGAATAGACAGTTACAAATCCGCGACCAATAGCAGCAGGAGTTCCACAAGGATCAATTCTGGCATCACTATTATTCAGTATATTCATGCCCGACCTTCCAAATACAAATCCCATATCCACAGCCGTGTATGCCGATGACACCGTTATTTTATATTCGCATCCAGACTTAAGTAATGCAATCAATAGGCTGCAAATATCATTATATATGTTATCTAAGTTGTTCAAAACGTCGTATCACACTCAGCGTTGCCAGCTTGTCACCCCACTCTTTTTATATTTTCCTCTCTCTCGCACACTCGTACAACAAGCTGGTCTGCTTGGCGCTAGATGTAAGGGTATGCGAATTATATTTTACAAACTTTTACAATGATGCAGTTGTCAAAATAAAAGCTGGAAGAAGCATTTTCGCAAATTATGTATATTTTTAAATACTATAACTGTAATTATAGTTTATGAATTACCTGCTTTTATAATCCAAATGCGGGACACACTTGTTTTACATATACCACACGCTTCAGCAGTAAGCCGTTGAGCATTTTAGAAATCGAGCTGATTTCTATATTCCTCATTGCCCAATTTTTTGAAGAACTTGTACACCTTAAAAACAATGCTTCGAGCCTGACTTCGCAATAATTGCCTTTTTGACTCGCCACTAAATTCACCGCAAGAAGCCATTGCACTATTTAACTCTTACTCTACTGTTGTGTAAAGAACAACTGAATGATATTCATCTGAACTCTCCAGAGTAAATAAACACTTCTTATCCAGCATTCATTCATAAACATAACCATACAACATTCCGCAGGCTAACAGGAAGTGAAGGGTTTTCTCTTTCTCGAATTTAACACCTTGACTTATTCACAGTAATTCTTTTATCACGTCATGCAGTAGTTTAAATTTCAGTTCTGAGTAATGAAAATTATATGTACATACATACACACCAACCACTTTGAACTCTCTAGAGTAAATAGAGATTACGAACCATTCATAAACAAAGATATAATGTGACCAGTCAGGTTGTGCCAGGGCAGCAGGAAATTTGTTTCCTCTCGCTCGAATTGGATTATTCAAAGTAATTCTTTTATCACGTCATGTCAAACATTTACGTTTCAGTTCTGAGTAATTACAAATATACGTACACGCATACATGCCAATCAATAATGATATTCATACAGTGCTTACGTCGTGATTTATTGTTATATTATAGGTAATAGTGTTTTATTTATTTGTATTAGAAAAACTATTTGAGCTAAGAATATGGGGTTTTCATGGTTATGTTAGATACGTTACTCTCTACCTTCCTCGTGGATCAGTTTTGGCGAAATCTGAATTTTTGTCTTAGCGCGAATAGTATTTCATACAGATTGATTAGGTTGGCACTCCTCACACACCACTTAGCGGCAATGCAAAATGACAACTGCGCAGGACTCCGATTGGTTGCTCGCCTAGTAGCGCTCAAGGACAAACACCTTCCCATTTGAAACACATAATAAATACTAACAAAACGGAAACGAAAATATTCTCTTTAAGATCCTATCAAAATCCCCCCCCCCCCCCATTGGAACTGCAGGAAAACAACAAACATGGCAGCTTCCAGAAACAACAGTCAAATATTTAGGTGTAATGCTTGACACTAAATTAACCTGGAATTCTCACATATCTTACATTTCCACAATACCCATTTCTAGAATAAAAAATCTGTATCCATTGCAACAGAACAAATCACAGCTTGGTCTGGAGAGCTCAATATTGATTTGTAAGTCTCTTATACGCCCCATAATTCCTTATGCTGCTCCTGTATGGGGTGCAGCCAGCAAAACCCACATTCATCGACTCCAGGTTATACAAAATAAATTCCTCCGCAATATTACAAATGCTTCATGGTTCATTAGAAATGATCAGCTTCATCAGAAACTTGGTATTCTTCCCATACATATGTACTTCAAATTGATATCAAAGACATTCTTCGTCAGATTATTCGAAGTACCAGGCGCTGTAACCTATGACATTGGACGAAGAAACTTAGAAAGGACCAGATTGAAAAGAAAACTGCCTCAAGACATCCTACTCACTGATTCACAGGATAGCGACTTTTCTCGCTAATTCAAAGTATATTCTCTATCTTTCTCATAACACCACTGATCATAATCTAGCCTCACATATCTACCTCTCTTTTTAATCGTTATCCATCTTATTTAATTTAATGTTATGTGTTAGTTATCCTGTTATATGCTTTATTTTTTTATCTTTCATTTGAATGTATTCTTAGTTGTTATCTGTTTGTTTATACTATCAATTTATCACCTATTGTATATATCAGAGGACAGTAATTCCTCAATAGTTAATTTGTATACACTACCTATGTAATTTATGAATGGCTTGCATAGCAATACTGCTGATCAGCCAAGTAATACATTAAGAAAAAGCTTTCATCCAGATTGTTGGTGTACGATCCATCTGCCCTTTTTAGGGTGAACAGTGTGTAATTATTTTTTATTTTTCCACTAGCTAATTTGTATCCGTTCCACGAATTATCACTGTAGATGATGTTGCAGTAATTCTTATAAGATTCAGACTTGTCCCACCTGATCATTGACTCGTAGCTTATCTTTCCTTCTAGATATTGTAGTCTCCTCTGTTTTCTCAAATTTTCGTCGTTTTTGTCCTTTAATATCTTCTTCGAAGAGCACTTGTTTTCTTCCTGGAATCGTAAGTTCCTGTGTTCACTAAGGAACCGATCTGTTTGTACGTAATCCTGAAGTCGCCTTTCTTGTTTTGAAAGTTGTGCTGCCTGCCTTACGTATGGTATCTTCATAAACCTTTACTAAAGATTCTGAATCACTTATTGCTGTTGCCGTAACCTCAAATTGTTCATCAATCTCTCCTGTATCTTTGAGTCAGATTGAAGTTCTTGGTCTTATAGCACAAAATTAATTAATGACTGTTCAATTAATGTTTTCTAGTATATATTGTAATCTCCTTCTTTAACAATATATCTCGTGTCATGAAAGTTATAAGTATTGTTGTCAAAACTATTTCGGCATATATTAAATGATATATCTAATTCTATAGTCAGAATTGCTGGCTTTAGCAACACATTCCCAATTTTTAATAAACTTTATCAAGTTATTGTTGACGAGTGTTAGGTCTATGCTGCTAGCTCCTGTACTTGAAATATATATTGTTTCCTACCAAAAAACCGTCAAGCTGTTTACCTCTTATTTGTTTTAATTTCATGCTAGATCTGGGATCTCGTATTACCATCGATTGCTATTAGATGTTCCTTTCCCTTTGCCTTCTGTACAATATTTTCGATTTTTGTAAGGTTGCTTTTTATGTCATTTGTAATACCTACCCAAGTAGATGTTTGCAGAAACATACTTCAGTTTTCTTGCTGTAAGTTTTACAGTTATATCTTCTTCAGATAGCTGATTGATGACGATAACGTCAATTGTTTTGCTTGCGATGATAATTGCAACTTTTTCCCCTTGCCTATTGTAAATGTTTGCTGGATATTCCAATTAGTTTGTCCTTAATTATGTATTGCTCTTGCAGAGGGGCGATGTCAATGTCCCGCTCCATTATTAACTGGTCTAGGTTATATGTTGCAGCTCTAGAATGTTGTAGATTAATCTATATGTTCTTAATTGTTAATTTTTCTGTTGTATTTTTCTTATGTTGGGAGGCCATTTTAGTATTCTATATTTTGTGTGTATGAGTATGACTGCATGCAAGCTGGGACAGCGACTGTCTAAGGCTGAGTGACTCTCGTATACTTTATCATTACTATTATATTTGTTTTAGATTATGTAGTTAACACATTTAAGTTCAGTTTCTTGTGCTGTGCACTCTTTGAGAGTGTGCTTATTATCACAGCGTGGGGAGGTCTCTTCTCTACGCAGGACTTAGAGCAACGACTTATTTCACATAGTCATAAACATGGCATATTTGCCATTCGAATTTTATTTTATCACCTACAAGTATTTTTCTTTCCTCTGGTTAGACTTCCACAGTCAGGTTGTTAGCATTTCTTTTTTTCGTGAGTAAATATTTTGATTTTATATTCTCTTTCTTTAAATCAAGTTATGGATTTTGGGCGATGATAACTTCTTCCGCATTTTCAACGGTAATTTCTTCTGGAATGTTGTATATTATGAGGCTAGGGCTCCACTTTCTAGATATATTTGCCTGCAGGTAACAGCATTTGTCTCCTATGGCTATCGTTAAATTCTCTGCTTCCTTTTTACTTTTTGTTTCAATCATGATTCTGCCACATCTTAATGATTTCATGCCACATATTCCGATTTTCTTAGCTGTTGGGTTTATATTTTTCTTCAGAATCTTCTTTACAGCATCTCATGATTGATTTTGTCTTGATTTGAACATTACTTTCTATATTTTTTGTTGTTCCTCGATGCCGTTGGCAACCGTGGAATATAATTTCCGCATTGTTTGCGTACAGCATAACTAAAAAGAAAGATTTTGGATAAATACCAAACTTAGTATTTCATTTCAGCACCTTCCAGGAGTTTTAAAAACTTGTTTAATTCAAAAATACACCACATCCCCATGGAAAATGTTTAGTTACTTTTGCTTTCTCAAAAACATCAAAAATTTTGATTTAAATGTCATTCATTTGATATATTTAGGTAACAAAATATAAACATATATGTCCTAGGAATAACTTGCAAAATCCTCTTCGTTGAAAATAAGTCATAAACAATGAGATAAAAACAAAAATACTACACGAAAAATGTAGATTTCTTTAAAAACAAACAACCTATGTCAAATAAATTTCTTGTGGGACCAGCCATTTTCGAAATGTTCGTACTTATTGGTTTGGATATGTTCATGTATTGGTATATGAATACTTTTATCATTTTTAAATAGCTGTCTCTATTCAGTGTATTCTTGTAATATCATGGAAAGAGCGTGGCATTTTAAGGTAGCACATTACTTTTTGAACATCTGATTGTCACTGCTGTCTTTTTACCTCTAACAAAAGTGCACTGATGCTCAAACGTTTATCTCAATACATTTTGAGTATATGCTATATAAGAGCCAACAATAATGTGAAGAGAAGGTCACGGAATGTAACATTCAAATTTTTCATTCAAGTGTTCTCGAGTAAATATTCATACCCAATGTTTGGTTTGAATGCTATAACTTCTGTAATTTAGGTGGCAATCAGAGGGGGAGGGAAAGGTAGAGAGAGAGAGAGAGAGAGAGAGAGAGAGAGAGAGAGAGAGAGAGAGAGAGAGAGAGAGAGAGAGAGAGAGAGAGAACAAAAATATAAGGTTATCAATAAAACTCTAGGAACTGATGAAAGAGAACATTAGTGCTATGTGGTGAGTGCTTGACCCTCAAACTCTCCCACGAACCATGTGTCAATAACATGTGTAGGTTTTAGTAGCAAGTGATGAAAAAGAGTTTATCCATTGTATGCAAGAACCAGAAAACCAGAGCACCCACTAATTAATTACCTTAGCTACAAAAGTTTATAGTAATTGCCTTTATCTCAACGCCTACATTAGCTTAGCTAACACTCTTTTTCGTGACAGAGTTTTAACCTATTCTTCTAAATTATACGTTGATTTTGACGCCTGGAAATATTTGTTGGATTTATTTATCTGTCTCGCTGTAATTTCTTTATTAAATGTCTTGCTTGTTAATAATTCTGGTATCATCTTTTTATACTTACAATGAAATGTGTAAACGTATAATTAAAGTTAATATCGATTAACAGGTGGATGTAATAATAAGCTCTCGTAACAATAGTTTGTAGATGAATGCGTATAGAAAGCCATATGGGCGCCACATATCAGATTAATTAATTTAGTTATTTCCGTAATAGCATTGGCCTATTGCTCAAGGAACTTCCAATTTCTTCTGCAAGTTCACGGTATTAATTATGGGAATATAACAGTTTGTTACGCCCTACTTGGGAACACAATAGTATCTATCATTGTCATCCATGCTTGATTCAATAATGGCCTTAACAGATGTTGAGATTTAGCGACGCGTAGCTGTAAGACATGACTATAGTAGTGCAACAGACAACCAGACAATACTCCGAGCTATCACCAACTGCATGAGGAAATTAGCTCATAAACGGCGCCTTGTTTTGATGTGGCCATTATCATTCGCTGTAGTAGATAACTGATGACCTTCCCATACAGAGAGCAAATAAAAACGACAGAATTTTCTTCATGGTGTTAAAAGCCTCAACATTACGTTAAAGTTGCCGCTATTTCAAAAAATGACCAATTGCAACTTTCCTCTACATTTAGCAGGATTTGTGAGTCGTCCAGCCTAGGGCATTTCCCCTCTGCAGGTATGTACCCATTTCACCCGGCCACTGTGTCCACCACAATAGGAGGCAAGCTGGGAACTCAACACGCTGCAGAGTTTGTGATACTAATAAATACCCTTTATTGATTATGCTAAAATTTTTGGTATTCTTGGTAGCCTTTGAACTTTTACTTTTGTAGAGTTAAATGTTACTTATTTACACTATGAAACAGTGTAAGCCCGTTATCAAACCGACTGAATTTGAAATTCGTTCTTGGTATTTCTAATTTTGTTTATACTGTGCATGGAGTGACATTGATGCAATCTTCGTTTAGAATGTTCGCGCTTAAACTGAATGCAAACAAAATTATCTTTACCATAATTGTACGAAAATAACACAAAATACATTTCATTACGATGTTTGATCTTAAATAAATGAATTAGTATTTCAACTACATTAAGTAACGATAGGCATGAATACATCACAAAACGGAATCCTCCCTTTGTTACTAAATCACAGGACAATGACTTCAGATAATTATTAGTGCAGAAGATGATCCTGGACTCTGTCGCTGAAAGTTGTTTGACAACGAAAACAATTGAAAACTGCTGATAAAAAGCAATTCTGCATAACTTTTTCTAACCAGGAATAGTAACTTATGAAAACACACATTCACACCAGACGTTTGAGCATAAAGCGAACCCGGAACTCCTCGCATCGCAAGCAGCCGCTGAAACTACTGAACTACATGTTGGGTATACCTGTACGTACCATCAACTGTTTTTCTCACATTATTATTTTCCGTTGATCTTTACCCCTATACTAAAGATTGCTCTTATTTGTGTCTGTAATTGTTAATTTTATTAGGCGCTTTCGAGCTTGTAGCTTGTCTGTCTGCCTCACACTCAGAGGTTCTCGACTTCGAATCTCTGTTAGAGCGAATTAGTTAGATGAACTTATTTTTTGAGGTTTTACCCGTATCCTGAAAATACGAATGTCAGACATTTCTAAGCTTTAGATCCATGGCCAATTTGAGAATAATTATTTCAACTAATTCTTTCATTCACCATCTGGTAAAACCTGTCCTATAGAAGGAAGTTATTCATCAAAACAAGCAAGAAATATAATCTGATGGCAATTGGTCGTTGATCAAAGAAAAGAAGGGGGGTTGTTACTGTCTTATATTTACAAAAATGCAAATATTATTGAGGATTCGTAATAATATAGATCGTTGTATAATTTATAGAGCAAACTGGTAATGCTTTTATTGTTTAGGCTACTTCTTCACCACCGTATATTGTCATATTGTTAACAGGATGCAGCAATAATGCCTTCCAAAAATATTGTCACGAGGCCGCTCGTAACCGAACATCGACTGCGAGGGAGGCGGGGAGTGAAAGAGACATATAGCGCCAAGTGACGCCTAGCAGGGACGCGGTAGGGAGAGAAAGAGCCAAAGAAGTATCTAGACGTTTCTCTCTCCTTCGCGTGCTGCCTCGAAAGGGCTGAAGCTTCGGGTGCCTTCACCAAAATTTTGCGAAACAGCAGACCGTGTATAAATAACACTACGGACAACCGAGTGAATTCAGTTCGGCAGAAGCCGAGTGAGTGAGCTGCAAATGTGTAGTGCAGACGGCAGTTAGAGTCAGCAAGCAGTTTATCGTGTGTGTGGACATTTAAACTGTATCGAGTTGTGAGTTGAGAACTGATAAACGTATAGTGATTTGAAAGCGAATTCTTTTGTTTATTTACTTGTGCAAAAACCACGAGAGGCTGTATTGGTGTGTGTTACGTCATTCTGCTGAGATCAGAATTGTAGAAGAGCCTCTCTATGGAAATAAAGAGCATTTTGAATGTCGGCAAACTGGACGTTTAATCTTACGAACCCACAAAGTATTAATATTGATGCCTCGTCCAACAGGTCTACTGTTTTGTGCTACGACAGCAATCATACATTATGGAGTAGCCATATCTTAAAAAATAGCATAACATAGGCATAACTGAGTGCGTACATAAATAAAGTTGGACATGGGAGCTATAAAGTTGTGACATTAATGATAAAATAGAAACAGAGAGCTTATATTTGAGCTAAATATTAAACAACAAATTTCGATGACTGTAGCTTAGAAATGAATAACGTGGAATGGAAGTCAGCTGTTTGTGTATGGGAAACTAAAGTCAAAGTGTGTGTATGTGTGTGTGTGTGTGTGTGTGTGTGTGTGTGTGTGTGTGTGTGTGTGTGTGTGTTTGTGTGTGTGGATGGGTGGATGTGGGTGTGTGTGCTTGTGTATGTGTGTGTCTGTCTGTGTGTGTGTGTGGGGGGGGGGTGTAGCCCGCGAAATACTTAACCGTTTTTAATTTCATCTCCTAAATGAGTAAATGCTAAAAAGGATTTCCAAGGCTCGGGTGTTAGGATGCAAATCTATTGTAGCAAAGGGAGCAGTTGCCTAAGAAGGTGGCTTCGGATTTACCATTGTACATCATATCCAAACTAGTACATATAATAACATGCAAAGTGATATAGTAATGATGTGTGCAACTCACACTTCTGGCGACTGCCCATTCTGACCCTTAGACCTTGTGTGGTTTACTTTGGTCAATAGGCGATTGTTTCGGTGGTTCCACTTCTACTAACGCCACTTTCTTGTCCCTCATTTCTACAATTTGCTTCACTGCCATCGTTTTCATGGCTGTAGAACCAGGGGACAGAGTTTTGCTGAGCTGTGGATGTCGGCTTTGTAGAGATTTGTTCTTAGCGTCAGTCGGAAGTGTTCAGTCGTGAGTGGGCTCCACCACTGGATATTTTCGGAGCTTAGGGGTTTGTGGGTGGGGTCGGGGACGTCGATTCCTTTGACCTGGAAACGACAGGTTATCCTTTCATTTTTGCGCCCGTCGTCGTGGGGATTTGGCCGTCTTTTGAGTCTCAACCCTCATCCCGTTTCCAGGCTCCATGGTAAAAGCACAAAGGACTAGGAGCGTCCATGCGGTACTCAGTCATTTGTGCGAGCCCGTTCTTTCTTCTGCACCTTTATCTTTACCTTTACCCGTGCAATATGGATATTTACAATGTAGTAATAACTGAGATCAACTACAACAAAAAACACCGAAACGACTGTATATAGGGATGGTGCGTGCGTTTCTTCAACTGGCGATTTATGTTTATATATTACTCTCTCTTCTCGGGGCCTATTTAATAGAAAGATTGAACCTCACGCAAATGTTGATATATCGGGATATAACCGGAAATACTTGTACATGATTTGAGGACACGTGTGGAAAAGCACTTTTAGATAAAATGTACGTGTGTGTGCGTTTGAATGATCTAACTGAAAAAGAAAATATCGGATACCTACCAAATTTGGTGTTTTAGGCTCCTAGTCATGCAAAGATGTGACAGGAAGATTATAGCTAAGTCCTTACTACCAACAACTACCCTTTAATTTTAACATTTTGACATTGTTATCTTCCCAAATGGCTATATTTTAAATATATTCATGGCGTGTAACAGGTTTTCTGTGAGTATCCCTTAAAATTCTTTTCATCTGCTAGCAGTTATGTGTAACTTGTAAACCATAAAATATTGACAGAAAGTTACTGGAACAGAAGATGTACATTACCTTAAAATAATATCCAATTAATTAAAAAAACTATACTTTGGCATCAACCACTTAGGAGATATTCGTTAGCACATTCAATTTTTGAATATTTTATTATTTTATGTATTCAACTACTACTACTACTACTACTACTACTACTACTACTACTACTACTACTACTACTACTACTACTACTACTACTACTACTACTACTACTACTACTACTACTACTATTACTATTACTACTACTACTACTACTACTACTACTACTACTACTACTACTACTACTAACTTACAATTATTTTTCGAGGTGTCATAAAATGAGCATCGAGTTTCAAGACCAGTATAGAGCAACTCAGTTTTAAATCTTTTACCATCGCACTTTGTATCTACGACAAAATGTATAATATAATTAATCACGCAAACGTTTATCTTAGTTAACTTGAAATATAAGACTAAGTTTTTGCAGGACTAATTTTAGAAATGATATACAAATGAATGATAATCGTAAGAGTAGATTATGTGAAGGTAAAACCTAAGATAATTTTATTGACTTTTGTAAGCGATCATTTATCTACCTGTATAATAGTATAAACTGTACGTGATTTATCTACTTTATAGTAGGATATATAAGCAGTAGATATCATAGGGGCCTTCTGGGCCACCAGTTTATGGCCAAAATGGCGCAATGTATTTAGTGGATTTTGTTTATGTATTTAAAAGTTTTGGTTCTATATTTTGGAGCTTTTGAGCTGTACTTAGAGGTTTTTGTGGTGTATTTAGTGACTTTTGTGTGTATTTAGTGGCTTTTGGGGTGTATTTAGAGACTTATGAGCTTACTTAGGAGCCTTTGGTGTGTACTTAGTAGCTTTTCATATTCAGTTAGTGGATTTTGGCAGCTTTTAGCGGATTTAGGCAGGAGGTTTCCCAGGGAACTGGATGGTCCTTCACTAACCGGAACGTATTGAGGCGCAGAGCGGACCACTCTGCGTTCCAGGAAGACACCACAGCTCTCCGCAGTTCAAGGCAAAAATCCGCAGAAAAAAACTATTTCTTAGGCTAACCTGCGGCCGAATAGTTGCGCACTTAGCCGCCGAATCCGCCCGTTCATTCCCTGATAAGCTATGCAAAAATCACGTTAACACCACGGGTGTGTAAAACGAGGAGAGCGTCCTGGATACGCTGTACAAGGTAGCAGGTTTTTCTACTCCATCTTATTGCTTATTTCAGCTCATTATATTTTCTTTTTTTCATTTTTACAAGCGTTTCAATACGACTCCCCTCATTTGTAATCATTTGTTCTAACCTAACCTAACCTGAACTAACCTAAGTATGTTTCACCCTGATGTAGATCTAAGCCTTGCGGTATCTACATCATTAACCTAACCAGGCCTTGCAAATCTGAGCATGTATTATAAGCCCCTAGTCTAACCTAACCTAATCTTACCTAACTGTTCTCTGCTATTAGGATCCGTTGCTCCATATTTTTAACCGAACCGTTCTCTTTCTTAAGTTCCTCTATTCTACCCCTTAACCTAAGCTAATATAGTCCTCTGACTCCTTTCTCTCATCATCCTTTAACCTGGTATATTTCTGTTATAGACCTCCTATTCTACATCCTTTGACCTAGCTCTTGACATCCTGGGAGTCCTTTACACGATATTTTAGCCTATCCTGTTCTCATTCTTAAGTTGCTCTATTCTATCCCCTTTAACCTAGCTATAGACGTCCCTGGAGTATTTTACTCTATGTTTTAACGTAACTGTTCTCCTTCTCAAGTAATACTACCCCGTTTAACCTAGGATGAGGATTAGGACTTCATTACGGAGGGCATTCGTTACGTAGGCCACCATGCTGGGCCCATTGTTCCTATGTCCCAAGTGGGCATAGGAACAATGCCAACAATGAGGCGAAGGAGACAGAGGGCAGCCGACCCAAGGAGCCACGACAGTACAGAGGGCAGGGTCCCTACAGTTTACTTGGATAGACTTCCCCCGACAGGCAAGAACAACGAACTCGCTCCCCTACAGCGGGACGGTAGTAAGCCCAGAAGCCGAGCCCTAAAGGTCCCAGGCAGGCTATCCGAGCCCCAAAGGTCCCCTGGCTGGCGGTCCCGAAATGGTCCCAGCAGAGGAGCGAGACCGGCAACTGACCTACCGGAGGAGGAAGTAGCTTTCCTCAGAGCATATCATCCTGCCATGCACCGCCGAGGCACTCGCAGACACTTCTACCCTCAAAGAGACAATCAGATGAAAGATGATATGAAATGATAATGGAGATGAAATGGAGGGACAGTAAATTTGGGGGACGTAATTAACCTACCTAGCATTCACCTAACGACCTGAGAAAACCCCCGAAAAAACCCATGGGTCAGGTAGGTTGGCCACGGGAATCGAACCTAGGCCTCCCGAATGCGGGCCACAGAAGAAACCGCCTGAGCCATCCCGCTCGGTCCCATTAACCTAACCTAATATAATCACTTGGATATTTTCTTTCATCATTGTTTCACCTGGCGTCCTATTCTATATCCTGTAACCTACCTAATCTTTTACACAATCCTTTATCCCATAACATTTATGCTCAGTTATTTCGTACCATGCTAAATGCGTGTATAGTTTGTCCAGGTTCTTAACATCGCTTCCCCATTCCATGGTCTTTCGACACTTGAAATTAGGGTAGCCTCTCCCCTGTCCGTTCCGTAATTTATGACCTGGCAGTTTTGCTACACTGTTGTCAGATGCTCTTAGCCCAAGGTTAAAAATTTATATATATATATAATAAATTATTTTATAGTATAACATTACAAAATAATACATACAATTTAATAAAATGCAATTTAAATATTCCTGTACTGCTATTGAAATAAAAATAATTATCCATTATATAAGCCTACACAGCCATCCAATCATCCAAGCTTTAAAGCCAGCCAGACTCAAATATTTATACCTCCACGCAACAGTTTCATTCGACTCACCTCTAATACATTTCCTTTTCGTAGCATGATGCTCAAATCCCACAGATAACAAAAGAATATGCACTGTACATTTGCTATGCAGGAACACACAATCACTATCAACCGTCTTCTTATACACAATTTCCGTTAATTGATGAACAGTGAGAGATTCATCTTTCGGATAACATTCTTACACAGTCCTACGCAATAAATCAGTATTGAAGTCGTCGATCTTGTCAAGTGATAACTTAGTTTTATATAATTTCTTTTTATTTGGAGTGCAGTAACTAACGATGTCAATTGCTGCAATTTTTCTCACCGTTGTTATTCCTACACCAGCCGCATCAGCAGTTAATTTATTCAAAATTTTTGACGGTAGTACCCCCTCATTTTCAATTACAGTTTTCAGGAAGTTTCTAAAATTCTCTCACATATTTGCGCTCTGTTTCCTGATCTTGCTTCCTCTCCCTATAACGTCTCTTTTCTTGGTTGGAGTCCTAGCTGGCGGTCGTATTAGGAGATTATTATCATCAGCTTCGTCACCTTCACAATGCATTAAGTCACCATTCGTATTAGCGTCATGAATTTCCTCGTTTTCGTTATTACCACTCTCACTATTTAGCCACGGTCTATAGAGAAACGTCTTCCTTAGGTTACTAGCAACACAGAACTGATGTACAACGTATATTTTTTAACAGTGCAATCCTGCCCAAGAAAGGCCGCGCCGTGGCTCAGTGGTTAGACCACTTGGCTCTCACCAAGGCGGCCCGGGTTCGATCCCAAGCGACCGCAAAGTGAGATTTGTGGTGGACAACACGGTGCAGGGGCGGGTTTTCTCCGGGATCTCCGGTTTCCCCCGCCAGCTCATTCCACCGGTGCTCCATCTTCATCTCATGTATCATCAGTGTCATCGCTTGCGGTGCCGTATGTAGAAAAAGCGGGCGTTAAACACTACACATTTCAATTCATGCCCAAGAAAACAAAAAAAACGCTTAGTGATATTTTACTCACTAATGGCTTTGTACTGGGCGGGTATGGAGTGGAACGGGTAAGCAAAGGGTCATTTCTTGGAAATAAGTTTGTTAAGAAATTGGACAAACTGTATGTATGTATGTATGTATGTATGTATGTATGTATGTATGTATGTATGTATGTATGTATGTATGTATGTATGTATGTATGTATGTATGTATGTATGTATGTATGTATGTATGTATGTATGTATGTATGTATGTATGTATGTATGTATGTATGTATGTATGTATGTATGTATGTATGGGTGTAGAAATTCTTGAGACATATTGATGTTAGGGCTGCTAAGGCTATCTTCGTCAATGCTAGAGATATACATGTTAATTGGAGATCTTCTTCCAGTAATTTTTGCTCTTAGCATACCAGTTTCTGTTTTCCTATAGATTGAGGCCTTTTATTGGTTGGGATTTTTTTGTGCCTTCTCTAAGCTTTAAGAAACTCTATTTCATCTTATTATGTCTTAGGATCTTGTGCTTTTATCTTGGGAGCTCATTAATAAGTCTTTTGGTCTTGTGGTTAAAGGCTTGTGGTTATTGTTCGGTGAAAGATATAGGTACTACAAGGCTTAGACATACATGTGGATGAAACATACTTAGGTTAGGTCAGGTCAGATTAGGTAAGGTTGCGTTAGGTTTGGTTTGGTTAGGTTATACGCTTAGAACAATTGATTACAAATGAGGGAAGGTGTATTGAAATGCTTGTAAAAAGGAAAAAAGAAAACATCATGAGCTACAATAAACAATAAGATTGACTAAAAGACCTGCTATCACTGTCTAAATCCGCTAAATACTGACAAAATCTACTAAATACATGCAAAAAGACACTAAGTACACACCAAAAGCTCCTAAATACGCTCCAAAAGCCTCTAAATACACCACATAATCTACTAAATACACCCTCAGGTTCACTAAGTACACCCAAAAGCCACAAACTACGTCCTAACCGCCTCTAAATATAACTCAAAAGCCCCAAAATGTAGACTAAAACCTTTAAATACACAAACAAAATACACTGTATATTGCTTAAATCCACTAAATACATAAATTGCACATGGTCATCATCTTGGCAATAAACTGGCAGTCCAGAAGCCCACTGTGTCATCTACTTTAAGTTTTGAAAAGTACGCCATAATTTCAGAATTGCTTCCTGTAAAAGCTAAAGCACTCAGTGATGAATGAACACATTTCCCATGCGTATTTTGTGGAGCAGAACTTATACACGTGGAGAACATACGGAAGAGTAATGCAAACGTTTTTGAAATCCAATGCGTGAAGATATTATAAACATGTAATGATGATATTATCCAGGTCTGCGTTTTCTGCATTAGCATACGTGTCTGTATTGTCACATTACACATGCTGTGTTGCCTCTGTCTTGCTAGTTCATCTACAACTTCATTACCTATTACATCAATATGACTTGTAATTCATAGAAAATTTACCACCTTCTTTCCTGCTGTAGTGGTTTCAGGAAATGTGCTAAGGACTTCTTAGATGCAAATATGTGTTATTAATAATAACTAAACACTAGTAACATAACTTCACTTATCTTATTTAAATCCTGGGACCGGTTTCAAAGCAAACATCTGCTTTATCCTCAGCCACTCAGCTTGACACTCACCCACTTACTGACTGACTGACCTTGACCACTACCGGAGTTTGAAGAATAGCTCCTTATCTAACTGCATTTTGGAAACAGACGACTGAGGTGCAAGCCATGATTAGACATGCAAGCCATGAGCCTCATTAGATTCTTAGAAATTGCAGAAATTGATTTGGAAATGGTATCCTAATGTGGAAGGTCTTTTAACAAAGAAAAGTCAATAATGCCGATCACTGATATGCAGTGCCTTCAAAGCTCTGAAAGAATATTAGTTATATTTGATGCCACAAGAAAGAGACTTATCTATGTTCGAGAAACTTCTTATGTTTGTCGGACTTAAGGGATGCAAAGTAACATAGCTTTTACCCACAAACAGTTGTACATAATGTAAAAATAACATTAATCCTGAGTTGGGTAAACAACAATTTCGATGCTACGTTTACAGAAAGTACGATCTGACAAAAATTTTTATTAGAGTTTTCAAATATCATATGTGACACAGATTGTGAATACCTTCACACTTTACATTACACGCCTTTTCTGTATTGTTGTTAGAGAGGAGGTTTCCATAAATTTGATAGCTACACCTGAAAAAATGTATTAATGCAGTTGCTGTTTCTCATGTCAATGTATCATTTCTGTGATAACTCGACGTAACCTCCAAAAACAGATGGAATTTATCTCCGGTTGTCAGATAACATGTGCAAGGTATCATTTGAATTGTGTGCATTTGAATGTTTGCTTCCTCTAAGTCTTGCGATGTTTTGTAAAGTCGGCTGCTAAAGATTTGGAAGGAAAGAATGTAAGCCCCTATTCAAATATCAGGATCGATAATGCTGAAGCAACACCGTGAAGCCAAAATGTAGTTGTCTATTGAACTATGCGACACAGTATAGATGACATGAAAATTTAGAACCGTTATATATGGATTAAAATGCAGTAAAACCTGCCTAAAGTAGATCCCTTATATGCTGGAAACCTGGAAAAACGAAACATAACTTTCAGAACGGAGCTATTTCCCATGCAAAATTATACTCTAAGCCGGAAAACTACATAACGCGGAAACGAAAATATTTTTCTAGAACCGTTTGCGTAAATAATCTGATTAAAACGGATTACTTTATTGTAATGGGTTACAATGTACGTATTCTGAAATGTGCAATAATTTTGAGGGCGACTGTACTTGCACCGAAGTACCATGAGCGATAAAGTCATAAACTGTAATCCTTCGAGTTAAAGGGCAAACAAACCATTAGCTTCCTCAATTCTCATCCAGCACAAATGGTAAGGGTACAACTTCTTGTAGTGTGTTCAGTCTCGGTTTCATTGTTACAAGTGAGCAAGTACGAGTGGAAGAAAACTGTGAACTTTGGTGATTTATAAAAACAGAGTTTGTGTGGACACAAATTCTGTAAAATTAGTTCTAATTATAAGATATTACCACTAGATGAGAGAAATTAAGGTTATTGAAGAACCCGGAAAAAACATACGTTCAGCTAGAGAACTAACTGTGTTGTTTAAAGTAGAGAAAATTCAATTTAAGAGATTTTGAAAAAATAAAAATTAAAGACGAGTGGTTAAAGGTTACAGCAGGCCATGTGAAACGCATCACAAAATCTGCAGAGTATGACGTGCCAAATCGCGCTGTGTTCGAGTGTTTATTAGTTCGCGCGCTTTAGGCATTCCCATTTCTGGACCATTGCTTCAGACTCAAGCTTTAGAGACAGCAAGAAAATTAGGCAAAGACAATTTCAGAGTTTCCAATGGATGCCTCGAGAGTTCCAAACATCGCCATAACATTGTTTTGAATGTTGTTTGTGGTATGGCAATTGATGTTGATAGATTGGAAAGGGAAAATTGAAAACGGACAGAGAAACTAGGCGATAAACTACAATTATTGTATGCAAGTACAAAATATAGTACATAATACGTATCAGCCAATTTTTATTTACACGTCATTTTACATTATTATTTCACTGTGAACCTGTGCGACTATGTCGTAATTTCTTTGTATTCAAACACAACCCTCTCTAAGACGGAAAAGGCCGCGCCGTGGCTCAGTGGTTAGACCGCTTGGCTCTCACCAAGGCGGCCCCGACCGCAAAGTGAGATTTGTGGTGGACAACACGGCTCTGGGGCGGGTTTTCTCCGGGATCTCCGGTTTCCCCCGCCATCTCATTCCACCGGTGCTCCATCTTCATCTCATGTATCATCAGTGTCACCGCCTGCGGTGCCGTATGTAGTAAAAGCGGGCGTTAAACACTACACATTTTTGTTCTAAGACGGAAACCGGTGATAACTGAAAATAAATGCCGGAACGATCGCGTACACACCAATCCCATGTAGAGTATCTTGCAGTCTTTGAAGCAGGGCGTTTAATGCTAGAGGAAAAAACAACCTCATTGATAACGAGCACCCTTGACGCACTGGCCGGCCTATTCGTACTGGAGTGGAAAGCCAGCCATTCCATAACACCCGGGATTTTGCTGTACCATAAAGGTCTTGAATAATTTTAATCATGTGCATCGGAGAGCTCGCCGCCATTAAACATTGCCATAGATACAAATGTTGCCCTTTATCGCATGCTTGGCTTATCAAAGCCGCCACCTGCTGTTCTCTTTGAAGATGTATTACGACATCGCGCAGTTCTCCCAGCGTAACAATGATATTTCGTTTCGAGATAGCCGCTTGGTTGCAGTATAATATTCCTGTGTACGCTGCTTTCAACCTGTTTGTTATTACTTTGGTAAATATCTTATAGTCATCATTTAACAGTGTTATGGGGCAAAAATCCTTCATGGTAGTATGCTGTGCTCTCTTTAGCAACAACATGATAATTTCATCTGCAAACGTTTCGGGAAAATGAGCTGTTTCCCACAACTCCACCAAAACTGCCATCACTTCACGTTTTCTAATGGGCCAACAGGTCCTATAAAATTCATAAGAAAGGCCATCAGGTCCTGGAGACGTATGTTTACTGGTTTGTTTGGTGACTTCTAGTGCTTCCTGTTCTGTAATGGTTCTAGTGAGTAGATCGGCAGTTTCCTGGGTAACCCCAGTTGTAAACAGCGGCCGCTACGCATACCGAGATGGGATACCCTCATCTGATCCCTCGTGAAATGAAGCCTGAAAATGATCTGCTTTAAGGTGAAGGATAGTTGTGGTCCCTATAAATGTATTTCCAGTGTTCACATCTTGAAGTGTACATGGACATCGTATACGCCCTTTCTTTCGCTCCTTTGCAAAATAGTGAAAGGAATTCCGTTCTTCTTCATGTGCGTGTTGAACCTTTGCTCTAATTTTATATCCATCTAGATGCTGCAGTTGTTGCATTTTCATAGTTCCTTTCACCTGCTTGATCTTGACATTCACATCGTAACCTTTCCGTTGATTCGTATACAAATCTCATAGGACTCCGTTGTAGAAATTTAAACGCTCCTTTTTTGCCTTTGCATTCAGAATTATTATGTGTTTAAAAAATGTACGAATCGCCGGTTTTGCCGTTACAGTCCATCACTCTTCCTAGATTCATTTCAAAAACAGAAATGTAGACGCTGCCATGTAGTCTGTAATTGCTCCAGAACGTCAGAATCCTCTAAAATGGAATTATTGAGTTTCCAGTATCCCCGGCCGGCAACCTAAGCACAGACGTCCGAAATTTATATTTGGCAGATCGTGATGGTCATTAAACGCCGTAGGCAGAACGCAAATTCTGGGTACCGAAGTAGCTATCCCTGGCGAGATATAAACTCTATCTATCCGCGAGACTGAGGTGCTCCTAATAAACGTGAATTCCATGTTATTTCCATGCCTTATTTCCCATGCATCCTGCATAGTTATTTCCATCAATTTACCTAAAATAAAAAAAAAAACAGTGGTTTAACTATGAAGCCTGGGACTTAAGTACTTACAGCATAGTAAGTCGCCACAAAAGGTGCGTGTCTCATAGCATATGAGAACCCCTAGTGGTCTACTGGGAAACATACGAGTCAGTTGGAGAATTTAATGTCCTTTGAGCACGCTGGCCATAGTAGCTCAGTGGTTTAGAGCAACCGCACGGAAAGTGGGAGATCCGTGGTTCAAATCCCGACTATGGCATTGAATTTATCAGTCTGGCTCTACTCATTCAAACCTTATCCTACTCACGGCTATTGTGAAAGTAATGATTATTTCCATCAATTTACCTATACTAAAAATGCATAGTGGGTTAACTATCAAGCCTGGGACTTAAATACTTACAGCATAGTAAGTGGCCACAAAAGGTGCGTGTGTCATAGCATATGAGAACCCCTAGTGGTCTACCGGAAAATATACGAGTCAGTTGGAGAATTTAATGTCATATTGGCACGATGGCTATAGCAGCTCAGTGGTTTAGAGCAACCGCACCGAGAGCAGGAGATCTGTGGTTCAAATCCTGGCTATGACTGAATTTTTCAGTCTGGCTCTACTCATTCAAAGCCTAGCCTACACACGGCTAGTGTGAAAGTAATGATTATTTCCATTTGTAAAAGTAGTTTATACAATAGTAGAACATATCAAGTTTTTTTTTTTTTCATTCCTGGCCATAAAAATTTCGAATTAGCCATTTTAGCATTTTGACTATCGCTCGTAATTCCACTTTTATTTAGGAACTTTTCAGTGAAATTAGTAAAGAATATCATGTGAGTGTAATGCAGCAGGTTATTTTAAACTATCCAAACATTTAATATTAGTATTTTATTTGAACTTGACATGTTCTTTATTCATTGTCACTATCCTTTCAGATTCTGGATAGGAACACCAAGCTACGTTAAGTATACCCACACCTTTTCTAATTTGTTATGTACCTCAACCTCGACACTCATTCTCAAGTCTTTTTAATTCTACCCTCTCCTTTTCATGGAACCTCATTCTGTTGCTTCTCTAGCAAACCATAAGCCAGGGAATGGAATATGTTTCTCGAGAGTTGAGGGGTTCAAGCAAAAATTGAGCTACCTTTGGGATATGTTATCTCTAATATTTGACATCGTGTTTAATGTGCTTGAATTGGTTAAAAGGGTTAATGCAGATAAGGCCTCCTGCTGGTCGTCAAGCAGTGAAAGCATCAGCACCTTGAGTGGACGGGTACGGTATCGAAGCCTCCCACGGTCAGAAAAGTAGCCCGGAAGCCTCCTGGACTCTTAAAGGTCCCCTAATTACATGGCCCCCCAGCCTCCCGGTTCCAGTTCCTAATTACATAGGTCCAAAGCCTCCCGGTCGAAACAGGTAACAGTTCCAATTTGGTATTTTTAACATTTGACGAAGCATTGCATACTTCTATTGGAAGATGTTACATTTTTGCCTTTATGATTAATAACAAAGAAACACGGTTCTAGTACCAAAAGAAAATGAACCTATGTTACATTTGAATTAGTAGTAATTCCAGTACGTTTAGCGTTACCGAAGGCGCACCACGAGGAGGCGAACTGGCTTGCACCCCAAAACATTCCACATTTATCAGCTTCGTCATTATTTCTTTATTTTCCGTAATTTATCCACAATGGATCCACATTTAGATGCTTCGTTATTTTGACATTTTAAACCTATATCATACAGTAACATGTATTTTCGTCTTTAAAATAAGCGCTATTTTTTCTTTTAGATTTCATTTCCATGTATTTCCAGGTTTGGTTCTATAAGAAATTGACTTCACGTATTCCATTCTTGAAATTTTTCCAGCTTTGAAACTTTCTACTTCTGCATCATGAGTTTTAAGTGTGGATAAGACCTTTCCTGCTTTTTATTTCTTGAGGAATTAATTGCAATTTTAGTATCCAGCTGCATTTGCTTAATTACTTCAAGAAATCTAAACAGGTCTGGGCTGCCGGAATAAAACTGGTTGTTATATTTGTTGTGTAAACTTTCGCAAGCGTTGGTAGTTCTCTGTCTATTGCAACTTAGTTCTGTCCACATGGAAAGAGGAAAGAGTGCATTTTCGCCTATGAAAGTTTCCACTAAATAGTCGGAAAACATCTGCAGTTTCTCCGAGACAGGCATCACTGCCATGAAGTCTTTAGCAAACCAAGCATCAACCATATCAGGATCGAGCATTGGCAAACCAAATATGTAATTCAGAAATTTTCCGATTTCATTTCTGAAACATTAGTCATGTCCAGGTCCAAGTTTTATATCTTTCGTCATTAGCTTTGAGTTAGGAGAAATTTACATCCTTGGATTTTAACTTCGGTCTAAACTTCTCTATCAGCATTTATTATGCTTTCTTCAACGTCAGAAAACATTGTTGATGGAGAGAATTTATGACCTAGCTTATGATATTTATGAACAACTGTTGAAAATACCTGCTGATATGATGAAGTTTTCTTTTCCTACAACAAAGAAAATACCATTGGAATGTAATGTCCATTAACGAGCCCATGGATTGTAAATAGCTGCCCCCCCCCCCAAAAAAAAAACCCTCGTGGAATACTTGAAAGTTCTATCAACATATATTGTGCCTTACTGACTGAGTACTCTGAGATTTCCGGATTCACAAAACATTACAACGCTCTTCGTAGCATCATTGTGTAGCAACAGCTCGGCTCCATCTCCAGTTTTCACATTTAATGTTTTCATGAACCTCCTATATACTTGCGAGTAATTTTGGCAGAATTTTACGCCTAGCTTTATATATGAACTTCAGTAAACTGTGGACAACTCCAGTGGTTACTTCTTCCGTGTTTTCTCTCTTCGGTTGCTGTTACCTATTAGTTTCGATGGCCTTTCACATATATCTTCTGTAGCTTTTCTCGTCAGATCACAAAGCACTTTGTCTCTGAATTTTGTCACTAGTCGTTGCCGCATGGTTATGGTCCTCTTGAATATCCAGCACATCTATTACTTCAATGGAAAAGGTTTTAATAAAACTTTTGCAATTTTAACATTGCACGTCCATCGCGCTACCCCGCTTTTTAAACACTTTTGGAATCCGAAAGTGTAAAAAGTGAATCCGAAGTAGAATTTTCCTTCCTGTTCTACTCACCGTAATTTCAGTCTCGTTGGAAAACATGTTAACAGTGAAATAATTTGTTGCACACTGAAATAAATCAAGGAAAATGTTAGGCATATCCATTCCACCCACCTACTGGCTAATTATACCGGTTTCGCGAGAGGCTTGGGGGTTGTTACCTGGTAAGCTTACCTGGGTATGGGAGGCTTCGGTCCTGTACCCGAGTGGACGATCTGTGATTCGAGTCACGGCCATGACAATGAATTTTACAAGTCTGATTCAGCTTAAAACTCAGTGTCTGCACATGCCTTTGTCAAAGAACAGATCACTAATAATGGAGACCTGAAGTTATATTATCTATCAATGGCAGAAAGAAATAGTTCTAGATACATACTCGTAAATGTACATCCAATATTTATTAGGTAGCTATTTATTTGTGTTAGTTGTATGTTGACAGAAATTCCAGATCAAATGGTTATTAATACCCACGTAGTTATGCCTATTATTTTCGAATTATCTTTTAATGGTTATATATTTGAATTCAGTCTTTTAAGTTTGCTTTTAAGTAACCACACTGTTACAGTAGTTATCACGGCCATTTAGTAATGGTCACTTAGCCATCAGTGTAAACTTTCTACTCACGGGTGTCAGTTCATATACAAGAGGAGACTTCTTGATGAGGTCTTTAACCTTTACGATACACTTTAGGCTTCATCTATACACTTATATCATCGTGATAATGCTATTCATTGCAGCACTGATTATGAGTGAGATATGTAATTCATTAGCGTACTCATTGTGGCAATGAATGTTTACTTAAATGTCATGCTTATCATTCGAATCGTCAGCGCAAAAATATCTTTATCATTTTTTCTGTTAGTGTTACGGTTTCCTTCATATAAAAGAATAACTAGTAGATTACTGTAAGCAGAATTTCATCAACGTTATAACTCCTGTAATTATAAGACTTCTTATACTAACCTCGATTTACCCGGCAAAAGCGATACATCAATGCCTAAATGAAGCTCGTACTTCAATATTTGAAGGAATACTTTTTTAAAATCACGCTTTATTCGGAACAGATTAGCCAATTTTTCTCGATTCTACATAAGCTGTCCCTATATTGTTATTACGAACATTAATATCGTTCGTTACATTCTTTCTTTTGTTTCTAGAACAGCGTTACAGCTGTCAAATGTCTTTAGTTTACAATGAATCACAGGGGTACACTTTGTTTATGGAATGATACTGTTATTTATACGTCAACAATCGTATTCTGAATGCAAAGAATGTAACTAGACATAAGACGGTCGCGGATAAAATATTGTAGCCAAATAGTGAAATGAGTACAATTACCGTTCTCATGGAATTACAGAACTTGACTTACGCCGCCTTCTTACAAAGACATTCGAGCGACAATGATGCTCATATATCATTAGTTACATAAATAACTGTTATATACACCTTATATTGACTAAAACTACTAATTGTCTTGCATGTGTCAGAAATGTAAAGTCAAATCAAAAACACCACCTCCATCTCCCAGAAGTTACCCTTCCAACTTTCCTCCAACTATATACTGTGCTGTTAATCTGTCCTCTCTATTATAACATGCAAAATGAGAAACAAAAGAACAGCGAGAAGTAATGCTTAGTTTTACTCACTTGCTAAACGTCTCTTGCCAATAACAGCTGCACCATCCATACATGCTGCATCATACACACATACGTCTATCGCACCAGTGTTGTTGGACTCGAGTGCCTGTCCTTGGTGCACCTGACATTCCTCTACCTGAGATTGTATGGCAAGGATATCGCTGGCGCCCATCAATAAAGACAACCATGCAAACTGTAGCTTATCAACTTATCAGTTAGCTAAGGGCATGGACACATTCTGACGTTCCTTCTCGACCTTCTTTCTTAATTCTGTCTTAATCTGTAGATGATAAATGAAAAAGGGATACCCCACCGAGTCTAAATTTTCACCTGTGTAGGACTTAGTGTGCTATCCTCTTCGACTAAAACTAGAATATTTTTGTACAATATCTTCCCTTGTGACAATTCGAGATTAATCACATTTATGATAAACTTGTTGCTGTCTTGCCGAGAAGAAAGGGGGGAAAAGAATTCGATCAGTTGCATTCTCATGACCCGCCACTCACTTTTTCTAAAGCTTATTCTTCTGTATACTTTTTGACAATCAGATAAACTTTCATTAAATATTAACACATATTTTGCTTTTAGATGGAAGAAGGATACTCCAGGCTACAGCGAAAGTCAGAGTTTCAAAAGGTGGGATGTGATAGCTTGGAAATTTAACTTTCTTTTTATGTCCAGGCAGAGCGAGTTGCCGCTTCAAGATATTAGTATTTGAAAACTAAAAATAATAATAGTGCTTCTGAAATGGTTCACGCCACAAAATATGTATAATGTATAATTTGCACTATTACGAGATCTACATTATCTGTGAACGAAGATTCTGTTTACTTACAGTTCACTAATTTTACAGAGGTTATTCAGAGTGAGCAGGAGTTCCCAGAAAATTCAAGATCCACATTGTATTTGTCATATAAATGTAGTATTTCAACCAAAATCGTTAGAATCATTGTTGAGAAAATAAAAATTAACAAACATGTTTCCAAGTAAAGTGTAGTTTGTGGTGGGGGATTTTGCTGAATATCTTCGTGTGGCACCCTTGAAAAGTGCTGCATTTACCTAAAACACAACATTTGAAAGTCCAAGCCACTTGTGTTTTTGTATTATGTTGTTCTCAAACACACGGATACACCCATGCATACCATAGACACACACACATACACATTCACAAGCACCAACGTTTTTCTAAAAAGGTTTTTCTCGGTTCAGAAGATCTTAAAACGTGTATTTCCAATATAACGCCCATATAAAATTTTTATTTGAATATAGTGTTTCCTCTACTTGTCAGGTTAAGTATTGAATAAAGCAGAAAGCTTTCAGGCACCATATGCCTAAGAATAAATATATTATGGTCAAGTTCTTATTTTAATGCGGTTACTTCAATAATTCCCTAAAAGATTAAATGTACAGGGCTACTGCAGTTACATTGAACTCCTGTTTAATTTCGTTTATGAAGAAGTTCTATAGCGATTTCCCATTTTATCCATTTAAATTTTATTATTATTATTATTATTATTATTATTATTATTATTATTATTATTATTATTATTATTATTATTATTATTATTATTATTATTATTATTATTATTATTATTATTATTATTATTATTATTATTATTATTATTATTATTATTATTATTATTATTATTATTATTATTATTATTATTATTATTATTATTATTATTATTATTATTATTATTATTATTATTATTATTATTATTATTATTATTATTATTATTATTATTATTATTATTATTATTATTATTATTATTATTATTATTATTATTATTATTATTATTATTATTATTATTATTATTATTATTATTATTATTATTATTATTATTATTATTATTATTATTATTATTATTATTATTATTATTATTATTATTATTATTATTATTATTATTATTATTATTATTATTATTATTATTATTATTATTATTATTATTATTATTATTATTATTATTATTATTATTATTATTATTATTATTATTATTATTATTATTATTATTATTATTATTATTATTATTATTATTATTATTATTACTATTACTATTACTATTATTATTATTATTATTATTATTATTATTATTATTATTATTATTATTATTATTATTATTATTATTATTATTATTATTATTATTATTATTATTATTATTATTATTATTATTATTATTATTATCATAATCATCATCATTGTCGTCGTCATCATTAATATATGAATGATGTGGTTTTCAAAAATTACTTCTGTGACCCTAAATTTTGTTTAGCTAGAAGAGACTACAGCTCAACCCTCACCGCGTTATAGTATCATTCCACTTCCCTTTTCCCACTTCCACCATCTTCCTTCTTCTGTGTATTAAGTGGATGTCATAATGTTGAAAGTTAAAGAGATTTTTCTGAAGGGTTAGTATATATTTTACGTCGTAACCAAAAATTAATAGTAAATTTACAAAATTACAGTGAGCCAGCCAACTCATGTACAGCAACGATATTGACGAAAAATGGTATAGATCATGTTTAAACATTTGCTCTGTCTATTTTGCTAAATGACAAAATTTGTCCGAAGTATTAGGCTTATAAGCTTTTGTTGTGTTAGTAAATTTCACAGTCAGAGCAATTACTAAGATATTTACATAATTTTACTTTTGTGGAAAAAGATGAAGACGCCTTAAGTACGTGTTGACTAATTGACTAATAAAGCAGTATAGAAAAATTCAAAATTTGGAAACCATTTTGCGCACTTCGTGAAAGTTCACTTTACTATAGACGTCAATATCAGGAATTTATCCAAAACAGAAAATTACGAAAGAGAAAAAGGAATCTGATACGCTATATTCACACAATTTTAATATGAACTATCTTATATTTTTATCTCTTCTATGATACATTGCTATAAAGGTTTTCTTTTACTATTTAGCTTACCAAACTGATTTAAAAGTTTGCAGAAGTTATTTAATTACGCATTATGTTGTAAGAACAAAGATTATACACATACAGTCAAATGTCAGGATAATCAAATGTTTCAACACTCGTTGCTTTATTTTGGCTTTAAAACTCCACAATCTTTCACTGACATTGTAAAAAACACCATAGCGACAACTCTTTGAAAATGACTAAATATTGAAAAAGTCAAAATCAGAAATAGAAGATATATCAAAAGTGGCTGAATCTGCAAAAGAAATTTGAAATTCGTTGCACCTACATCGCGATCTAATATTTGTACAGAAGCGTTTTGTCTATCTCTTATGGTTTAAGTTATACACCATGAAGCAGAAACCACAGGTTTCCGATATTAGAATATCAGAAAGGGATGATAAAACTATAGAAATTATTAATAAGCATTTGGGAGTTTATAAATATAAGGAAAAAGTTGCCCTAAATTAGAACGAACAGACGGGGCCGGATGCAAAAACTATAGGACAATACAGGTTAAAATTCCTCTGACAGCACGGAGCCTGCAAACAATGCCGAGTTTTGAGGAACATATTTAGAGGCAGGATGCTGCACAGTTATGACGCCAAGGGGTCATACAAACCTAGGGGGTGGACCCATGGCTACTACATAATAGGCGAATGTGAATGGAAATGTCAAATAAGGTAAAATCGCAGAAATAAACTCTTCCAATATAATGCAGCGTAAACCACGTGATAGGCGTGAAATAGAGAAGAAATAGAAAATGGGTGTAGATAGACAAACAAACCTAGGAAAGAAGCCGAGATTAGGGCGAAGAGGAAAGCGTCACTTTGATGTTTAGAACGAAAGGGTGCAGACGTGTTATTTTAGTATTTGATGGAGAGGTGGTAGCGGAATTGTATTTTGAACGTGGTGTGATTAAGTATTATCGAATAGGCAAGACGACACAACGAGAGTAATAGCAAGCGAGGAAAACAGAGAAATACGACAAGTATTGTGAATGTGTGAATACACAAGTCAGAATATTGAAACAGGACTTTTCATTGACTGGTGAGAACTGCGAGACCCTGAGAAAGAGAACTCCTGCTCGCCGATACATAACCCTAAACGAACATTCCCACACCACAAAACAACACTCCTTATAGCTCACCCTAAAAGGCAAACAATTCCTCCTGCCATACCGCACCAAAAGGTCGCCCAAGATAATCTTACACCAACCATTATGCAAAATTCTTTCCGAACGATAAGAACTTTACAAGCTAACCTTAGAAAATTCATGAGAAACATTTTATTTATCATGTGTATATTATGTGTATACCAACACTCCCTATATGGCGACTACGGCCTTCGAGGTAATCTCGCCCCACCACGTGCTGACCGGACCCGCTTCTCGGGTGGAGGCACCCAGAGGGTGGTGTCTATTACCTCCAATGATTGGGTGATAGCGAAGATGACGGTGAGCCGAGAGGACCTACAGTTTAAACCGTGGACTCCGAACCACGTTGGGCATAGGGGCCACTTCACATGAGCTAGACAGAGGTGAAGACGCGGACAAAGTCGTGTTAAAATCGCCATCCCAGAGCCGGGATCCGAACTCGGACCCTCAGCACGAGAGTCGCGAAGGAAACATTGCGCCACCCCGGCGCCCTCATGTGTATATTATACACTGGAGGAAAAAATGCCACACCCTTTAGGACTGTGTACGTTGAAACACGGGCATAGTAAATACTGAGGGGTTATAGGTTTGGTGATTGATGTGTGGCGGTCAGAGGATAATAGATGACACTGTTCAGGGTCTCTCTGATCTCTGTCTGTGCTATGCAGGCAGTTGCTGGGATCATCACAATTCACTAGCCGGGTCGAAAGACAGTCTAATGTGAAGTCATGCCACAATGAAGCGAGTGTGCTCTTGTGCACAGCTACAGCCATTCGAACGAGGATGTCTTTTTACTTAAAATCTAAATTCAGTTTAAATTAATATAAAACAGAATTTATCTCGTCAAAAAATTGAAGACCGAGAAAAAAGATCTCCATTTGAATGCGGATTTGAACCCAATACATTTTATTTATATGGACTGTTACTGAAATATTTGAAGGTGGATTTGTAATTGCTGGCCTGCGCAAATCTGGATGGACCCATCGACAAATTGCTGCACATGTTGGGCACAATGTATCGTTGGAAAAACGGTGTTTTCAGCAGTGATCTTTAGGATATTCTCAATCCCGTAGACCAGCTTCTGGACGAGCACGTTGTACAGTCATGCGTGTGTATCGACACATTGCCCGAATAGCAACCAAGGAGGCGATCTGGGTACAAGAAGCACTGGTGTGTCAGCACGGATTATTGGAAACCGTCTTATTGTAGAGGCAATCATCTTGTTCAAATCACGTGTATCTGTGGCTAAGAAACCTGTTACACCACAACACTGTCGTGTACGTCTTCTTGTATCGTGAAGAGGTTAATTGGACAATGGAATGGAGCTCTGTTGTCTTCATGATGAGAGTAGGTTTCGTCTGTATACAAGTGATGGTCGGTGCGCGTACGACGTAGATCTTGTAAGGAACTCGTCCAGGTTGCATTCGCTCACGACACAGAAACCCAACTCTTGATATCATTGTGTGGGCTGCCATCACTTACAACTCGCTTTGGTGTATGTGCAGCGATGTGAAACCAATGCGAGCAACATCCAGTAGGTAATTAATCCTGTGTTACTACCATTTGTTCAACAGGAAGGCGATGTACTGTTTTCAACAGGATAACGCACATCGCCGTACACTAGCTGCAATGCAACATGCTCTTCTAGCTGTATAACTGGTATAACTGCCCTGGCCAGCACAGTCCACTGACATATCTCCCACTGAACATGTATGGACCTGATGGGACTGGTCCTCCACGGCCGGTCACAATCACTACCGAACTGGACAACAGGTGCAGGATGCTTGGGACAGTGTATATTCGTAATTGGATATCTGACGTTTACACGTCTGAAAATGTTCACTGGAACTAGTGAATACTCTACCTATGTTAAACGGGATGCTTGCGTTACGCGTCACGGAATAGCTTAGAACGCACGCAGAAGTGCAATGTTATCTGTTTGCTGTGAAGGTGGTTCGAATCCCCTACATAGGTATATTAATTTTTTTACCACGTAATACTCACAATTTACAAGTGTTATTATGAAAATTTTTATTATTTTAATGGTTTTATTTATAGTTTATGGTATTTTTTATGTTTCTTTATTAGTGAACTACAAGTAGGTAGTTGTTTAAATACATCTATAGGTAGATGCAATTGAAATAAGGATCATTTATACACATTTGAACACAGAAAGCAAGGAAATTACAGTATCAGAGTTTGACGTGGAAGTTAAACATAATTTTGCAGACTTAGAATTATTGTGTTATTAAATTGCCGTTTCAAATTGGTATGTTTTATGGCGCTGGACTGACACTTTTTCTATTCCTGGAACACGAACTCCTCTAACGAAGCAAGTGCTCGAACTGATGACCTTCTTGTGTAATGCACGCCCTCAGGGACTTTATAATTAAATTATTGTGAATTCGGTTTCTAAGTTTAGATGAACATAAAAAATAATTACAATACTGATACTGAATCTGTGTTATTGGGGTTTTAGCGACAGGAGACGTCATAATCCCATTGAAGTATTTCGGGACTTAGCTGAAAGCACGTTCTGCGTTCAATAGTACGACGTGTATGCGTGGCGCTATGCCATGGCCACCTCGTGAGTTTTCGTGATTGATTTAGCCTTTTAAGACGGATTTAATAATTTGCTGGGCGTTTTAATACTATTACTTAAATGGCAAGAGCTCTTGTGCATGTTAGGTGCAATGCACGAGATGTAGTTAACGTAAACATGTAAATAAAAGGTTGTTTAATATGTCCGTTTTAATTGTACAGGTCCATGATAGGTGAGGCGTGTCTCTAATTTTGTCCTAATTTTTGGCAGCCAACCCCTCCTCTAAGTACAAGAAGCCGCCATTTTCTTTTTAGCTGAGGTTAGTGTACACATATGATAGGTCCATTTTTTCAGAGGCGTTTACAGAATTATTTTGTCATGTGTACTCTAATAAAAAGTTTGTAAAATCAGCTGAAAACCGGAATTCGCTCTGAGTAAAGGCGTCTATGTTTTTGAGGTGTACGTTAGCGAGCAGTACGTTTTGTCTCTTAAGCCGCCATTCCTCTGAATTTTGCACATTCATCTCTCTAAGAACGCAAAGCAATACAGTTTTGTAAGCGCAAAACTGGACTAAGGCGCACATGCCGTTTGATGGGTGGCCTACCTTACAAAATAAAAATAATAAAAAATAGGGCACGGTTGGCTCACCTGGTATGTATACAAGCTGTTTCCGAATCGCCATCAACTTCTTATAGGAATATATAGAAACTGGTCCGTGTGTGTATGTGTGTGTGGGGGGAGGGATATTTAATTTCAGTATTTACAAAGGAGGGGACACGAAGAATTTCAAGAGAACCTTCCGTTCCAGTTTGCCTTTTACATGGAAAGTTCTTAAATATTTTGGTTGTCTCAAAGAGACAAGTACAATCTTAAGTTTACTCCGCTTTGTCCACAACAAATCTCAAATGCGGTCGCCTGGGATCGAACCCGGCCGCTTTGGTGAAGGTCAAATTTTGTAACCACTCGGCCACGGCGCGGCCAGAGACACCGTTATTACTTTCTGTTTATCTCTTCAGCAAAGTGTCTAACTTCAAAGGGATCACGTAGTGACCAGCTCATGATATGACTGTCGCTTATGGCCTATTGTATTCCCACACGCCCTTTGCACCTACACGAAAATATGCAGTAAGTTCATTTCTATAAACTTCTATCTGGATTAATATAAAGTAAATAGAAGAGTAAGCGTTTGTAAAAATAGTTTGTAAAGAGAGTAGAGAAGGTCATGTGAGTGCAAAACTATATATTTGCTCTTTTCAAATTTCACAATATTGTGTGAGGGTATGTTGCCAGAAAATATTATTTTTAAGATCCATGATTTTAAGCCTTTTTTGTGCTCTGGTGCAATATAACAGCTGTGTTCCAATTAGTGGAACCAAAATACATTGCCAACTAAGTTGACTACAAGTCCTTCACGGATTTCTCCCATGTGCAGTCTCCGGTTACTTTATACTCTGAGAGCTCCACAAAAGCGAACGCACCCATAGAGAACCATTGTGGTGCAGTAACAGAATGCTCACCCTCAGGGAACCGCTGTTGTACTCTCCAGAGGAGATTCATTTTTCAATATCTGCTCGTGTTTCTCATTTTACACTCGGAATGGAATATTAGAAATCATGCACTTAAACTATTACTGCTATAAGAGATACGAGTAACATTTACTGCTATTTATACATTCACAGAAGGGTGTGTTCTTTACTTCTTTTATAACGTTCCCCAGGGTACAGAAGAGCACTGCTGCTTATCTTCTGACACAGTATAGTATTATCGTTTGCAAATGGGTAAGTACTACATGGCAAGGCGTGGAAACGTATCGGAAGGAATATGAACCAACATTGATGACTATCGCACATAAGCGGCAAGACAGTGTATGATTATTGTCTTCAGATTCAATCATGTCTTCTGAACAGCATCGGCAGGCGCGAGAAATCATATATTGTGACAAGAAGAGGGAATCAAAATCCCTTTGTGTAAGGCGACAAAATACGGGGGGCTGCAATGGCAATTTATATTTTTGTATAAAATAATTAATGGTCTAAACTTTCATATCAGACACATAGCTCTCAAGTGCTCCATTTGTGTTTCTTCACTTACTGTACGCCAGGTTATGAATATTTCGCTTTCTAGAAAACAAGATAACAAGCGAATGCAGCACTTGTCGATGGTGAGTACTTCTCAACGCTCTGCCATGTGTTTTTAGTGATTTCCTAAGGAATTCCTTTCGTTGCTTATTTTAAAATGGGGCTTAACCCTAATTCCATTGTTTCTAATCCTGTTGACTACATCAGGACTTTAGTTTCGGCAGTACCCAACGCTATGCAATCACCAATATTATAAATATTTTCTAAACGAGTACTGGAAGTTTCCGAATACAGCAAACTGAAAATACTCCCTTCATGCGGTAAAATCAGTGGAACTCTGGAGGTAGGTATTCTTCAAGAATAACTAGATGTAAAAGGTTTATCAAATAGCAGCTGAGAAAGTGAGCGATAATTTAAGCTCATTAAGGTAATCAGCAGGGAAAGCGAAGGAAAAGTATGACGTTCTGCTTCATATGGATTTCTACACATACTACCGTTTATTTTTATATAGCTTCTACAAACTATAGTTATTTTTCTATTTTAAAATAATTAGTTAGTCGTTGCATAAATAGTGCCATTACACCTTTAACTGTAGGTGCAAGGGGGACAGAGAAGATCAAAGCGCTAGCCGAAGGTTTAAAAGTGTATCGCTAAGTCATGTCCCTAGAGGTCCGATAGGGACCTCTATAGCCTAATCCCACCTTTTACTGTACAAGGTATTTACCAAGAGGGTAAGAGCGCAAATACAGATATTCCTTGTTATTTGGTTTGAATTTTCCAATTATACTTTTCTTCAATGTGAATTGGCTAATGCTTTTTCCATGGTCATGGAAAGAAAATAGAATTTTAAAACCATCATAAAACCGATAGCTCTTAAAACCTTACTGCAATTAAGCCATTAAAATAAATGTTTATCTCAACTAACATTAATTAAATTAGAAGAATAAGCTGTTGTATGAAGATTTCGTTGAAGGATGGGTAGGGAAGGAAATGTTAATGTAATACATCAGCCATTTTGAAATTGCTTCGTGTACATAGCCTGCTGTAACTTCTGTGTTCATATATGGAGCTTTAACTTTGTGAAACAACTCGTTGACTGCAGGTTCTTTAAAATTCAGTTATGATCGTTTCCAATTTCGAACAGGCTCGCTTTCATTCAGGGCATAGTTCCAGACTCTGCAGAGAGTAGAAAAGGTTTTAATTTTAAAAAAAATCCTGTTCTAATGGGTAATCGAACTAGTGACCTCTGGGTTTTTAAGCCAAAAATCTAAACATTCGACCACAGTGATAAACCGTAAAGTGTTACCAACTTATTCCCTTATTATACAGCAGCAACTTAAGTTTCCAAATAATTTTGACACTTTAGAGTTACATTTTGGCTTCCGAAAGATATATCGCATTGAGTGGTAATACAGAGGAAATTTCCTTCAGGTTTGTCCCAAACAATAAAAATTGACAAGGTTTTTATTTTAAGTAGATTATTCTACAAAAATTTAAGTTTTAGATATATTAAAAGTAGGAGCGTCAAGTTACCTACGGTGCCACGACATGATGCCATAGTGGACACATGGCCTTAATATAGGTTCAGCTAATTGCCAGTGTGGTGCAGAAAAATATCCATTGTATTGCAGTTCCCACCTCTAGAAGATTTGCTCGTGGCAGTTCTAGCAGGTTCTTTTGCCAAAACGTTTGCTTTGTATTCAGACCCTATATGAAGAGTTGGCTACTACTGGTCAGATATTTCAGTAGCTGTGACAGTGAGAGTGCAATGGACATTGACAAGAGGAGTTCAGTTAGGAATTGTGATTCAAGTCAACAGATCAGTAGTGACCAGAGATAAATTGTTATTTGTTTCATTTTACTGAATTTCGTTGGAACTACTTCATAGAGATGCTTTGGAATTATTCACAAGGATAAGAGGCTATGAAATTATTGAAAGGATGTTTAAGTTGGTTGCATTTTTTACAGTGTGAATCAACAGAACCAACATATATAACATGTTCTTACTAGTGGTTTGTAACCGAAAAAATCCTTAAAAGAATAGCAAACTGCACACATTCGTTTTAAAGGATTATATTTATTCAAGAAGGTACAAATGTATTCAGAAAATATCTTGTTGGTTTGTTTCACGGAAATAGCGTCTTTTAAAGCACACAAAGGCATGTATTGGGTGGTTAGTCAATATTATCAAACGAGTAGAAGTGGAGTTGTTGGTATTTTGGTGCTTTTGTAGATTGTAGTGGTTTTCTACCTAACTTTTAATAGTAATAGTAATAGTAATAGTAATAATAATAATAATAATAATAATAATAATAATAATAATAATAATAATAATAATAATAATAATAATAATAATAATAATAGTAGTAGTAGTAGTAGTAGTAGTAGTAGTAGTAGTAGTAGTAGTAGTAGTAGTAGTAGTAGTAGTAGTAGTAGTAGTAGTAGTAGTAGTAGTAGTAGTAGTAGTAGTAATGGCCCGGATATTAATAACCTGAATAGCAGTGAAATATGCAAGTATTTCGTACATAACATTTACACGAATATCACCTTAAGAATAAAATATGACTTTTATAACGTTACTTAAAAACATTGCCGTTGATTTTATTATTTACCATATAGGTAATACAAAATTCACTTCAGAGTAAATTTGAAAATAAATTATGCGGCGTTCGAAACCTACTAGCGCCTATTTTTAATGTGCCTGAAAATAATAACACAAAGTAGGTGCACTGAAGAAAATAACATCTATAAAGAAAATAAAACCGTGTTTTTAATTACACCACTTACTTAAAGTATTTTAAATTAGTTAACACGTCATGTCAATCTCCAGCTTCTGCAAACTTGCACTGATCACAAGGTGTGTTTTCATATTTTCCATGCTGAAGTATCTACAGTTGTTGCTGAGAACAATTTTTGTATGTAGAAACGCTCCCTTCGAAATCACGGGACGTCACAGGGGCGTATTTGAAGGTATGACAGCTCATGGCAGCTCCGATTCTTTGTTTTCAAATACTGTGGCATTCCCAGAAATGAAGTCACTAACTTTGATTTTGCACATTGTGGACTATCTAAGATTCCGCTAGAGAACACTTTGCAATTTGTTGTTCACGTGTCAGCAATATGACCACAAGCTCGACCCAGCTCACCTTGCACATGTTGCATAACATCCAGGGCGTCACACATTTGAGTACCAGCAGCTTCCAGTCGTTGGATGGCTTTTTAAACTACTAAAAATTGGCGTTGATGTATGCCAAGTTTCCAGACAAAGAATTTGTAAAGAACTCTTTCACAGTTTGATAGCGCTTGATTCATCGCTATAAATTTCATTTTCAATTTCACCTGCTAAATTTTATTTCCACATTATCACAATGTGTTTCAGAATTCTAAAATGTGTTTTAGAATTCATGAAGTTTAACTTTAAATTACTTTAGATAGTAGATTAATTGCATGCGGCCTTTTAAACTAATGGGTTCATCCTGCCACAAAAACATATTTTTGCACTTCTTTTCTCACGGAGACATCACCTCCGGCGAGTCTGATGCATGCGATTATCTAATCGTAGACTGTTGGGTTTGATTTTCTAGGGTCCTCCTATTTCTGTAAATTTTCAATATTTCTGTATTATCTGCCTTAAATTCTGTTGGCTTTTCTGAAATTTTAAATTGGCTTTCTACAACAAACTCGTGTTGTTACTTAAAGTTTGAAACAATAACTGCGATTTTGTAGCTGAATTAAAAGCATTTCATCGTCGTCCTTAGTGGTGGTTAATCTACAAGCGGGCAAGAGGTGTCCTATCCGCAATTTGACTACTCTCAAGAATTCTAAAGTATCCTGTTTCATATCCTGTTTATATAAACAATTTTAGCATTTTAGAAAAAATAATGATCCAAGTATGTGAGGTGGTGTTAATGTGTATTTCCCTCCACCCCTCCTCACTCTGTGTGTACTCGTATATATCTGTGAACATCAGAATTTAGAAATGACTGGTAAAGGTAGCTTAATTTGAAAATGACATTTAAGTGATGCAACAGAAGATTAATATATATATATATATATATATATATATATATATATATATATATATATATATATACCATACCATACATCTACTACTCTTCACATACAAAAGTTTCGTTGCTAGTTTCTCAAAAGTAGTTACTCGCAATTTTGATTAAAATATATGCATGTTGCATTGATAAAAGAAATAAAATATACATCTTAATTTCTCATGAATATTCCGTGCAAAAGTTCCCTTATTTGATTGAATTTTGAATTTGTTTTAAAAACAGGAAAAAACTACAAACAAAAACCTATTACAGAGAATATGTAGAGCGCATTAAACTGCACTGTTTTAGTCAAATATTCTTTTCTTAATATTAGCAATTCGTTTACCTGACATACACCTGATAATTTATGATTTTTCCGTTCTCGCCCTCTAAATTCTTTTGTTTCCTCCTAAGAATCATGAATAACATGAAATGCTGTATCCATAGGTTAAAGCCTTGTTACTTAACTTGAAACAATTACTAATTAAAATATATCTTCGGTAACGCAGCGAGGATCAAGTAATTCATTTTATATGAATAGTACTTATATAATATACAATGCAGAATATGTGAATTTTCCATTGTAAAGAGAATATTGTTATTGTAAAATATGATTTAAATTTATTTATTGGGTTTCGTTTATAAACCACCTCTAATGTCTGAAGCTATATTTGCACATTTTTCAAATAAACAGTTACGGTGATTTTTGCCCGTTTACTATATTGGCAAATAATTAAATTTGTAATTACTCCGGCTTATCTCTGTGAACATTAAACTCACACGCTCATTCAATGTAGCGAACCTGGGCCCTCTGGATCAGGAGTTGAGTATTCTTACCTTAAAGGCAGTCAAGCTTCTTTCATATACAAAGCATGTATTATAATCTTACTTTTTAAAATATTATTTAAGTTTTACAGGCACGGCTATCCATAGAACAATTTTGAACTCAAGGCTGGCCATTTTATGTTTTTATCGGTGAGCATGACAAATTATTCTGTATTTGGTTATACTGAATTATTGGTGATCTTTTCGATTACATTTATAGATTACGCTTTAATGGGCAATGTTTTTAATTATACCTCAAGCAACGTACTAAATCATTAGTATGTATAGAAATTTGCACTTCGCTATCTAGTAGTTTTCGTGTTGATAATTAATTATTTTAATGAAACAAAAAATTGGTCCATGCAATGATAAAATTAAAATCGTACTAATATGAGAGTATACTCGATTTTTTTCTAACAAATATTTAATAAAAGAACACTGGAAACAATCTTTTAGTGGCAATTTTACGTTTCGATAAAATATATTACGAAACCTATTAAAAGAATACTACATTTCACTTATGTTAGTGTGTTACACATTCTAATTAATGTTCTTTTAATTATAACTAATAAAGGATATCCACTCCCAACACGTTTATACTTATAATTAAAAACCAAGAAAGGAAGTGAAGCAGCTTTGAAAATCTAAAGAGATCATCAGTAAGAGACACAAAATACAGTTTAGGAAAGTAGACGATTCTTTCCTAAAAACATCTTTGGACATTTTGTAGCATTTCTCTCAATTTTAAGCAGTGCGTACCTTCAATAAACCCGTACTCATTTTATCTAGTGACGTACTTGTGAATTTTGACATAACAATGTAGTTTTCTGAATTACGAAATTACTTTTTGTACCTAAATGCATTTAACCACTAAGGCACGCTGTTGACTTACAGAACGATTTATCTAGTAAGCTGTATAGTTTAGATGTCTCTTTAAGCTCAAGAACGTTTATAATGGAAATTATTAATTTTAGCAAAACACATGTGATATTTACGAACAGAGGATACACTTTTATGACATTGTAAGTTCCTTTGTTCTCCTTATTGCTTCAGGTCATTGGTGAATGGCTAACCAAATACATTATATAATACAAAGCTGTTTTCAGTTCCTAATTATTTATTTTTAAATGTAAGTATATGCAGTAATTACCAGTTTGAATAGTGAGGCATTTCAAAATGCATAAAAATGGTACTTTTCATATATTTTTTCTTAAAGTTTTAAAAGTAAAATGTACGGTGTTTAAAGCGAAAAAATAGTTAAAAACAAGTTTCACTTTGCTGCGTTATTCGTGTTCATCTAAATAATAACAACGATAAATACACAGCAGAAAACACAATAATACGCAGTTAGCACAAAGAAACATCACTGTATGAACAAGATAAACATAGCTTTGTCAATAAAACTATAGGATCCAGTGATATCTCTACCATGAACGCTTTCAAAACAAGACATCGTATGATTGACTTCCTTAATTGTATTCTACGTATCCTTTTATATAAAAAAAATATATATAGACATATATTTTTGCTTTCGCTACTTTTACCGCTTTTTATTGTTCCGTCTGTACTGTAGTTTTACACTATACACATCAGCACCCATGTCCAAGGGACTTGAATCCGCGACCCTCTACGCGGCGGGCGGGAGATATACGCACTAGAGACAAGCGCTACGAGGGCCGGCTTGCCTTCGGGTTGTAGAGTGCTATCTAAAAAGGTGCCTAAAATAAAATCAGCAGTAGAGCGTAGTCAACGCGGCTCGAAGGCAAATGCGAGTAATGACGTATAATTGCAGAATATAGAACATCTCGTATACATATAACCAGGGCTCGGAGATTAAACTATAAAGTGCCTAAAAGACCTAAAGTTATCCTTACAAGTAGCATATAACTGTAAGAAAAAATGTGAAATTATGATGCAATTAATTTTAGTTTTAATTACATATTTAAATAAGGAATATAGCGCTTGACATTATGCATCAACATTACATTAGCCATTTTTAAAAAAGGAACGTGTGTCATTTTTTGTATATTCTGTTATTTATGGGCTCTTTATACACTAATACATATTTAGACCAGTGAGAGACCCATGCACTTAATTTACCACGTAACAGCGATATATTATTCTTTGTAATAGAGTTAAACACGTTTGTTTAAACATGTAAATCTTGGTGGTGTGAAATTTACTCTGTGAAAAGCTGTTGTCATTTTAGATTGAACAAAAAATGTAGCCGAAAGAACGGGAAATTTGCAAAAACTACCAATACATGAAAAATGGGCTAAATTGGAGCAATAAAAAAGTGAAAACGTTTTCAAAAATAAAGTAACCTTTCCTCAAATTCCTAACCTTATTTGCATATAACTCTAATAATACGAGTAGGATGGCTTCTTACAAGATGTTTAGAAGCAGTTTTATTCTTATTGACGAAACAGTTTGTTTCAAGCAAGATCAAAGTGCAGTGGAACTGGAAGTTCCTTCCGAAATATCAGTACTTGATAAGATTACGGCCGTTAACGACGCAAATACCACATGAAGTATAAGGAAATCGTTACTGATAAAATATATCTGAAGAGCGCAGTCACACCAGAGAACGGACGTGTCCCACTTCCCAAGTGAAATTCATTTCATACTTTTTATGTTAGTGTATCTGGACAAACTCGGTTCCGGAGCGGAAGTATCTGACAAAACTTCGTCACTGAAAACGTATTTCTTCTCAGTAGGTATATACATGAAACAGAAATGGAGAGAATCTAAAAGACAGATCAGTGGCAAAAAGACTAAAAGGTCTATTATTGGATAAACAGAATTTTAAAACACAAATAAATATGCACTAAAAAGCCGTGGAAATAATTCGTACAGCCTTGATAAACATCAAAGCAGAGCATAAATAGTTATTTACCCCAATCCTATATAAATATAAGTGGCTTTGGTGGACAAACGTATGTACCAATATATATATTTACAGTGGTACTGTCCCATCTCAATACTCTAGAGAGCAGAACACCAGCACACCTGTTTTCTCGCCAGAAACCTACAGTATCCGAATGTAAAATGGAACGCGCGTTGTCCTCGACAAAATCTCAGATGAATAAAAATACGACTAACCAAAGAACAACTCAATTAATGGAAAAAATAAAACATGTATTGTGTTACAGAACCCAAATTATTCGCGTGACAGGTGTCCATCTTGACCATCACATCATGAAGTCTTACGTGTTTAGGACTCGGTAGCGAAACTTGGACACCGATTAGCAGGTTAGGTGAATTATCCCGCTTCTCAATTACCATGGCTTTATATTTGTTAATAGGAAACTCTCAGATAACGCACTGATTATTCTTGTAAGAGTGACAGCTGTAGTGCGCCCTTAAACCCTACTACTACTACTACTACTACTACTACTACTACTACTACTACTACTACTACTACTACTACTACTACTACTACTACTACTACTACTACTACTACTACTACTACTACTACTACTACTACTACTACTACTACTACTACTACTACTACTACTACTACTGCTACTACTACTACTACTGCTACTACTACTACTACTACTACTACTACTACTACTACTACTACTACTACTACTACTACTACTGCTACTACTACTACTACTACTACTACTACTACTACTACTACTACTACTACTACTACTACTACTACTACTACTACTACTACTACTACTACTACTTGGCGTAGGGAAGTGGCGTCCCCATCGCCCAGTGTTTATCACTGCAATCAGCCCCCCGAGTATGGCGGGTAACCATACCCACGACACAATGGATAGGTGTTGTTTTTCCATGGAATCAGTTACGGAGCAGGAGGTCGGTACTCCAGTTCCGGTCGGGGTTTTGGGTGAGCGAGCAGGCCCAACCCGATCGTCAGCCAGCGACTGCTCGGCATTTTCGGTGGAACGCCAGGCCGAAATGCTGGACCATGCTACTGGTACAGATGGTGATGTAGAATTGTTGGAGGGAAGGAGCCATGTGTCATCGCAAGTGCACCCTCAACAGGGCCTTGTTTCTGCTAATGCTCCGGATGTATTGATGGAGCCTTGCGTTCCTGCGTCACTCCGGGCTTCTGGAGCAGGTGCTGAGGAGATCAGTAGGGACCACAAAAGGAAATGTGAAGATCCCCCTGAGAAGGCTAAGAAAAGCAAAGATGCTCTGGATTTTGTTGAGCAGGTGGACCATGCCTCTGCAGTTGGTGAATCTCAATGTGGAACAGATGACCCACTTTTTGGAGAGAACGCGGATCTCCGTACCATCCGTCGGTTGCTCGAAGAAATGTGCAAGTGTAGCAGGGAGCTTATGTCAATGATAAAAACTACCCCTAATACGAAGGTGGACATCAAACGAGGGGTCAGAGACATGGAGAAATTAACCGAAACCATGTTGAGCCGCCTGAACGAACGCGTTCTCTACACCCAAAAGATTGCAACGCAGAATATTGCCGTACAGGTCCGCGAGGCAGATCTCTCCCGCGTTGGATCTCGGAAGGATATAGGGTTACAGGTCGATCTGAAGGGAGAAATGGAGCTGAAAGAGGCCCTTTCGACTTCTAGCAGCTTTGAGGTGTTTGCACCTTTGCTGGACATGGCATGGCCAGGAAGCGTTTATGAAGCTACTAACATCCTTTATGGTAACCCCAGTACCTTACCTGAAGGCGACGTAGCCATTGTGGTGAATGCTGATGATAGTGGGCAACAAGGGCTGCTTAAGCAGTTGGGTGATGTTCAGCCCGAGATAGCAGACTTCTTAACAGGCAAGCTGGAAACGGGTAAGGTGGAGTATATTAGGACCAGTACCAATATATCTACCAGCAGAGGAGGACACAAGGAGCGTTCTAGGTACATCTACCTAATACCCTGTAGTGTAGATCCCAATGGGGTCAATGACATGGAGAAGCTATCTGTCATATTGCGGCAATGGAAACAGCTTGTCGAGGACCATGACAGAACAGCTATTAAGTTTGCAACTGTTAATGGCCTGGACAGATTGTATACCAGGAAACTACTGGAGTGGTTGTTCCGCAGCAGTGCATTGAAAATCGACTATATGTTCCCCCTTTATGCGCAACAGACGCCACGTGTTGCTGCTCCAGATCGGCCGAAGTTACTTCCACCTAAAATGGCAGTACCCCAGGGAACATTGAGCATCAAATGCCAAGGTAAATCCTTTGCCGATATTCTAAAGACTGTTAAACAAGGTGTTGATATCGACAAACTTGGGGTGAAAATAAAGACTATTAAGAAAACTGATAAGGAAGACCTCGTGCTTACAGTGGAGGGAGAAGGTAAAGCTACCGCCTTAAAACAGGAAATAGAGCGTAACCTTAAAGAGCTGGACGTGAGTCTGAGACGGAAAGGTGCCTCTATTCTGCTCTATGGAATCGACCCGGCAGTCAACGAGGCAACTTTGCAAGCCGCCATTGCTACGGAACTAGGCATCCAGGCCTCTGAAATACCTGTTAGCTCTCTGCGGCCTGGCCGCTTTGGGAATCTCAATGCTTCTATTGATGTACCTATGGAGTACTCTCGACAGCTGCTACAGAAACGAAGAATACAGATAGGTTGGACAGACTGTCACGTGAGGGAACGGGTTATGATACCCAGATGCTATAGGTGCTTTGAGTTAGGTCACCGATCGTACCAATGCAAGGCAGCAGTTAATCGGCAAGACGATTGCTTGAAGTGTGGCGAGAAAGGCCATCATGCGAAGGACTGCATGAACTCTCCGTTCTGCCTTAAGTGCAAGAAAGAGGGCCACAAATTCGACCAAATGAAATGCCCTATGTTTCGCAAGTTGGTGTTAGCTGCTCGAGCCAGAAAGTTGTGATCCACGTGATGCATCCACACCGCATTCGTCTACTTCAGGTTAATTTAAGGCGGTCCAATGCCTGTCATGATATGGCGCAAGCTACGGCAGTAAGCCGAGCAGTGGATGTAATAGTTGCTTGCGAACCAAACAAAAGCGGATGTCTGCTGGTGGTTGGCTCACAGATACACGGTGTGATGTCGCCGTGTATTTTCTGAATAAACAAGTGGAGATGCTGAAGTTCCGAGCGGAGGCAGGTTACCTCTGTGTGTATTTCCGGCACTGCCATCTCTTCTGTTGTTATATTTCTCCAAACATTTCCTTGGATGATTTTAGGAGCACTGTCGATCATCTCATGAGGGATTGTAGAAGCACCGGAGGGGAATGCATTCTTCTGGGTGACATTAATAGCAAATCGCCACAATGGGGATCACCAACTACTGATCGTCGAGGCGCCTACTGGACAGATTGGATGGCCACCCTGGATCTTGTAGCCCATAATACAGGCACAGTTCCCACTTTTGTCAGAGATTCTTCTGAGTCCTTCATTGATGTCACCTGCTCGACGCAGACCATAGCAGCTCGAATTGTGGACTGGCAGGTTCTGGAAGATGAATCACTTAGTGATCACCGGTTCATCCATTTTGAACTTACGGGGACTCCCTATCGCAAACAGATCCATATGGAGAAGCGGAAAGTTGAATATGACTGGGATGTATTCCGAACTCTCATTGAATGGCAGTCCCCGGCCATTGCTGGCCGTGCTGCAACTGACAGTGCCGCATCCTTGACTCGAGTCTTAAAGACTGCCTGTGAGCTAAGCCAGATAAAGCGGTCTAAAGCACGCAACCATCGAGTACCATATTGGTGGAATAGTGAGATTGAAGTGCAACGAGCTACTTGTATTCAGAAGCGGAGAATCCTGACTCGCCTCCGTCGACGACATCTGGGCTCCGCAGAGCTGGAGACAGCGAGGGAGGTCTATAAGCGGTGCAGACGGCAGCTTACTCGCCTCATATTCCAATCTAAATGTAATAGCTGGAGAAATCTCTGTGATGAGTTGAACAATGACATTTGGGGTGCTGGCTACAAGATTGTTAGTGGGAGATTGATAAATCACCTACCTGTGAATCTGAGCACCGCCCGTAAAAAAGAGATAGCAGCTGCCTTATTCCCTTTCCGAAAGGATACCTTGGACGCAGGAGGCCGGAGTCTGGCTGTAGAACCCTTCACTATGGACGAACTCGCCACGGTGGTCAATAAAATGCAGACAGGCAAGGCACCTGGCATTGATGGTATAACCCCAGCAATAGTCAAAGCTGCAGTTAAATTAAGGCCCGGTTGGATTTTGGAGGTGCTAAACACGCTCTTAGTGCAACAGGATTTCCCGGATATCTGGAAGTGTGCTAAGGTCGTCTTCCTCCTGAAGGGAGGGAAATCACCATTAGAGTCGTCTGCATATAGGCCACTTTGTCTGCTGAACACACTCAGTAAGCTGTTTGAAGGACTGCTTAAACTCCGATTGGAAAGGGAGATCTTGGCCAGCGGCGGCTTCTCCGATAAGCAATACGGGTTCAGGAAAGGCCGCTCTACTATCCAGGCTATTGCGGCTGTGCTTCGGATTCGAGACGACTTGCGTGGTAAATGGGCTGCCTTACTGACCTTAGATGTACGCAACGCGTTTAACACCGCCTCGTGGAGCCTTATCCTTCAGTGTCTTAGACAAAGAAACATCTCGCCATACCTGTTAAATATATTGACATCTTACTTTCATGCAAGGACGATACTCATTGATAAGCATAAGCTTCCTATTACGGCCGGTGTGCCTCAGGGTTCCATTCTTGGGCCTACTTTGTGGAACATCCTGTATGATGGAGTTCTCCGGTTGCAGCTTCCTGAAGGTGTACACCAAGTTGCGTTTGCGGACGACTTGGCACTACTTGTTGGTGCGGAGGACGACCAAGATCTAATATATCGCACGAATGAATCATTGCGACGTATTGATAGGTGGATGACCTACCACCGGCTCGAATTAGCACCACAAAAAACTGAGGCAGTAATTTTGAAGGGTCCTCGGCAGCGCGCACACATTTCTTTTATGCTAAGGCATACACTGATAGTACCACAAAAGGCTATCCGATACCTGGGAGTCATGCTGGATGAACACCTCACATTTGGCGAGCACATTAAAACTGTGACCAAGAAAGCGGAGTGGTTGTTCCGCAGCAGTGCATTGAAAATCGACTATATGTTCCCCCTTTATGCGCAGCAGACACCACGTGTTGCTGCTCCACATCGGCCGAAGTTACTTCCACCTAAAATGGCAGTACCCCAGGGAACATTGAGCATCAAATGCCAAGGTAAATCCTTTGCCGATATTCTAAAGACTGTTAAACAAGGTGTTGATATCGACAAACTTGGGGTGAAAATAAAGACTATTAAGAAAACTGATAAGGAAGACCTTGTGCTTACAGTGGAGGGAGAAGGTAAAGCTACCGCCTTAAAACAGGAAATAGAGCGTAACCTTAAAGAGCTGGACGTGAGTCTGAGACGGAAAGGTGCCTCTATTCTGCTCTATGGAATCGACCCGGCAGTCAACGAGGCAACTTTGCAAGCCGCCATTGCTACGGAACTAGGCATCCAGGCCTCTGAAATACTTGTTAGTTCTCTGCGGCCTGGCCGCTTTGGGAATCTCAATGCTTCTATTGATGTACCTATGGAGTACTCTCGACAGCTGCTACAGAAACGAAGACTACAGATAGGTTGGACAGACTGTCACGTGAGGGAACGGGTTATGATACCCAGATGCTATAGGTGCTTTGAGTTAGGTCACCGATCGTACCAATGCAAGGCAGCAGTTAATCGGCAAGACGATTGCTTGAAGTGTGGCGAGAAAGGCCATCATGCGAAGGACTGCACGAACTCTCCGTTCTGCCTTAAGTGCAAGAAAGAGGGCCACAAATTCGACCAAAAGAAATGCCCTATGTTTCGCAAGTTGGTGTTAGCTGCTCGAGCCAGAAAGTTGTGATCCACGTGATGCATCCACACCGCATTCGTCTACTTCAGGTTAATTTAAGGCGGTCCAATGCCTGTCATGATATGGTGCAAGCTACGGCAGTAAGCCGAGAAGTGGATGTAATAGTTGCTTGCGAACCAAACAAAAAGCGGGTGTCTGCTGGTGGTTGGCTCACAGATACACGGTGTGATGTCGCCGTGTATTTTCTGAATAAACAAGTGGAGATGCTGAAGTTCCGAGCGGAGGCAGGTTACCTCTGTGTGTATTTCCGGCACTGCCATCTCTTCTGTTGTTATATTTCTCCAAACATTTCCTTGGATGAGTTTAGGAGCACTGTCGATCATCTCATGAGGGATTGTAGAAGCACCGGAGGGGAATGCATTCTTCTGGGTGACATTAATAGCAAATCGCCACAATGGGGATCACCAACTACTGATCGTCGAGGCGCCTACTGGACAGATTGGATGGCCACCCTGGATCTTGTAGCCCATAATACAGGCACAGTTCCCACTTTTGTCAGAGATTCTTCTGAGTCCTTCATTGATGTCACCTGCTCGACGCAGACCATAGCAGCTCGAATTGTGGACTGGCAGGTTCTGGAAGATGAATCACTTAGTGATCACCGGTTCATCTATTTTGAACTTACGGGGACTCCCTATCGCAAACAGATCCATATGGAGAAGCGGAAAGTTGAATATGACTGGGATGTATTCCGAACCCTCATTGATGGCAGTCCCCGGCCATTGCTGGCCGTGCTGCAACTGACAGTGCCGCATCCTTGACTCGAGTCTTAAAGACTGCCTGTGAGCTAAGCCAGATAAAGCGGTCTAAAGCACGCAACCATCGAGTACCATATTGGTGGAATAGTGAGATTGAAGTGCAACGTGCTACTTGTATTCAGAAGCGGAGAATCCTGACTCGCCTCCGTCGACGACATCCGGGCTCCGCAGAGCTAGAGACAGCGAGGGAGGTCTATAAGCGGTGCAGACGGCAGCTTACTCGCCTCATATTCCAATCTAAATGTAATAGCTGGAGGAATCTCTGTGATGAGTTGAACAATGACATTTGGGGTGCTGGCTACAAGATTGTTAGTGGGAGATTGATAAATCACCTGCCTGTGAATCTGAGCACCGCCCGTAAAAAAGAGATAGCAGCTGCCTTATTCCCTTTCCGAAAGGATACCTTGGACGCAGGAGGCCGGAGTATGGCTGTAGAACCCTTCACTATGGACGAACTCGCCACGGTGGTCAATAAAATGCAGACAGGCAAGGCACCTGGCATTGATGGTATAACCCCAGCAATAGTCAAAGCTGCAGTTAAATTAAGGCCCGGTTGGATTTTGGAGGTGCTGAACACGCTCTTAGTGCAACAGGATTTCCCGGATATCTGGAAGTGTGCTAAGGTCGTCTTCCTCCTGAAGGGAGGGAAATCACCATTAGAGTCGTCTGCATTTAGGCCACTTTGTCTGTTGAACACACTCAGTAAGCTGTTTGAAGGACTGCTTAAACTCCGATTGGAAAGGGAGATCTTGGCCAGCGGCGGCTTCTCCGATAAGCAATACGGGTTCAGGAAAGGCCGCTCTACTATCCAGGCTATTGCGGCTGTGCTTCGGATTCGAGACGACTTGCGTGGTAAATGGGCTGCCTTACTGACCTTAGATGTACGCAACGCGTTTAACACCGCCTCGTGGAGCCTTATCCTTCAGTGTCTTAGACAAAGAAACATCTCGCCATACCTGTTAAATATATTGACATCTTACTTTCATGCAAGGACGATACTCATTGATAAGCAAAAGCTTCCTATTACGGCCGGTGTGCCTCAGGGTTCCATTCTTGGGCCTACTTTGTGGAACATCCTGTATGATGGAGTTCTCCGGTTGCAGCTTCCTGAAGGTGTACACCAAGTTGCGTTTGCGGACGACTTGGCACTACTTGTTGGTGCGGAGGACGACCAAGATTTAATATATCGCACGAATGAATCATTGCGACGTATTGATCGGTGGATGACCTACCACCGGCTCGAATTAGCACCACAAAAAACTGAGGCAGTAATTTTGAAGGGTCCTCGGCAGCGCGCACACATTTTTCTTTTATGCTAAGGCATACACTGATAGTACCACAAAAGGCTATCCGATACCTGGGAGTCATGCTGGATGAACATCTCACCTTTGGCGAGCACATTAAAACTGTGACCAAGAAAGCGGAAGAAAAGGCCTCCCAACTTGCCCGACTCATGCCTAATATTGGTGGTCCGCGGTCCCTGAAGCGCCAAATGTTGTGCGGTGTAGTATATTCTATTCTGCTCTATGCTGCACCAATCTGGTACACTGCCCTAAACAGGAAGAAATATGCCACAATGATGGAACGTGTGCAAAGAAAAGTACTTCTGCGCTCAATTTGTGCCTATCGAACTGTTTCCAATAGGGCATTACAGGTTGTGAGTGGGGCCCTCCCAATTGAGCTGCTGGTTAAAGAACGTCAGCTACTCAGTGACCCGAACACCTGCCAATCTTTTGACGTTAAACACCTGATCAGAGACCACATGATTGCGCAATGGCAAGCGCGATGGACAGCAACCGCCATCGTAGGCCAATGGACTAAACGGCTGATACCCGATGTGCGCCCATGGTTGCGTTGCACACATAGGAACCTGGATTATTTCCTCACGCAGATTCTGACAGGCCATGGGCGATTTAAGAATTACGCCTTTCGCATGGGAAAAAGTGATTCTACCACCTGCAACTACTGTACCTCTGAGGATTCTGCGGAACACACCTTCTTTATCTGCCCGCGATGGGATGGCCTGCGCCGAGAGGCGTATAGTAAACTAAACGCAACGCTCACACCTGAGAACCTAGGGATCACCATGCTGCAGAGCACACACTCTTGGGACATAGTCCAACAACTGGCCAGGGCTATCATGTCAACTAAGGAGCGAGCTGAAAGGATGCTGCCCTAAGTACTTCTACTTCCCCTTCGCAGATTGATCTCCACCATATTGTCCAACTAAGACGGTGACCTGACTTATAGCTGCCATACAGATGAGATGCAAGCATTGCAGTTCCAGTATGGTGTGCTGTGACAGTAAGGGTTTTTTAGTTGGTAGAAATCCAACTCACCTCGCATAGTGGTGTCCAAGAGGATTTTTCCCTTACTATAAAAAAAACTACTACTACTACTACTACTGCTACTGCTACTGCTACTGCTACTGCTACTGCTACTGCTACTGCTACTGCTACGACTACGACTACGACTACGACTACGACTACTACGACTACTACGACTACGACTACTACGACTACTACGACTACTACGACTACTACTACTACTACTACTACTACTACTACTACTACTACTACTACTACTACTACTACTACTACTACTACTACTACTACTACTACTACTACTACTACTACTACTACTACTAGTACTCCCCCAGGGGGCTTATGTCTAATAAGCACGGGCGTGGCGCACCCGGGGTCCCCGAGCTGGTGCTCCCTCACCTTCCTTCTACTCCCGAGAGAGCTCCTCTTTCCTTTCTCTTCTTCTCTTTCCCTTCTTTTCTTCTTTCCTCCTCCTATCTGGTTGGATCATTTGTTGGCGAGCGGCTATGTATGGACTTATTATCTTAACAATCATGGAAAGTTACAATACAGATAAACAGTTACGGGACAGGGGCTTCGGAACCCCAGAACCGGTCGGTGTTGGTAGTGGGCAGGCAGGCTCCACCCGACCGTCAGCAAGCGACTGCCAAAATATTGCTCAATTGCCACTTCAGGCCATGGAGACAACCGATTCCTCTGGAGTTGTTGCTAATGATCTTCAAGGGACTAACATCACGGCTTCCTTGGCAACAAGTGGAACAATACCCAATACTTCAGGTGGCCAAAGAGCAGTGGTACCCTCTTCAGTGTCCACCTCAGAATCTCAATCATCGGAGGTGTCTGTGTGTGCTCCGCCGTGTTTACGACAGCCTGGAAGTCGCGCTAAACGTTCTAGTGCCGCACTTGCCGAAAATTCGGATGAAATTGGCTTTACCGACTTGATATCTCAGCTCTCTGAAGCGGCTTCTGGTCTGGTAGACCTCATCAGCACAAATGTCAATACAAAAATGGACATAAAGGTGAAAATTAGGAGAGTGAAGGTTATTTCTGACCTGCTTAAAGCTCATGCGGACGCGGGTAGTGAACCACCAAGCAAAGCTAAGGTAAAATGTCACCCTATCGAATCGCAGTCCATTGGCGTTCAAACTGCCCCTGAATTATTACTGGCTGATATAAATAACCTTGATCCAGCGTACCGCTCCGAGGTGGAACAACAAATCGCCTCGGGAATCCGAGCGTCTTTCTCCGACGTCGATAGCCCTGCAAAATTGAAAGACCTAGTGGAACAATCCTGGCCCTCTTGCACGTTCCGGACTGTGGAGATTGCAGAAGGGAATCCACTTCAGGGAGATACCGAAGAGGATTTGGCCCTCATCACCGATGATCCCTCGATGCGCCAAGGCATCAACCGGCTGTTCCGCGAACGATACCCGGAACTGGTAGACCTAGTCGGCCTGGATGAGGAGTACCCTAATGCAGCGTACTTTTCTTCCATTTCGAAAGTGCCGAAGGAAGGAGGTTTCCGGACCAAGGAACGCTTTATTTTCAAGCTGTCCATGACGACACCTGTGGAAAAGGGAGACACCCTGCAGCTTTTGAGGGAGCGCTTCAGCTGCCTGCGTGCCTTGGCCTATAAACATGGTAGGCGAAAGATCCGTCTTCCCCTACCGGCCGGGTATGACATGCTTACAACAAGGAAACTTTTGGAATATGTCTTCGCAGAAAGCGACATCACAGTCTACCTGCACGTCCCTCGACCCCGGAGGATGGCAACCGATGCTGGGAAAGGAGGACCCCATCCTGGATCACCCGCGGCAGCCAAAAGCACAGACATTGGAGCAGTTATTGTTCATCCTGGAAACCGAACATACGCGGAACTGCTAAAGGAGTTCAAGAGCAGTGTCAAATTGGAGGAAGTAGGTGTGGATGTGCAACACATCCGAAAGACCCGTGGAGGAGAATTGCTTCTGACCGTTAACGGGGGAGCTGACAAGGCTGAACCGTTGAGGAAGGCCCTGGCACAAAACCTCAAAGACACGGCTGTGCGCTGCACACGTAGAATGGACACGGTACTACACATACACGACATTGACGCCATCACCACAGAGGCAGAAGTACAAGAATCCATTTCCCGCGCTTTGGGAGTGAGCGCTGCAGATCTGCGGGTCACGTCTCTTCGACCCACTATGACGGAGGGACACATAGCCACAGTTGTCTTACCTTCAGAGCTGGGGCGCCGCCTTACCCAATTAGGGTCGGTCCGCATCGGTTGGTGTTCCTGCAAGGTTCAGGAACGGGTTTTCATACCCCGCTGTTTCCACTGTCAAGCGTTTGGACATCGAGCAAATAACTGCAGTGGCCCTGATAGAGGAAAAGCTTGTCTTAATTGTGGGAAGGATGGTCACTTGGCTGTCAATTGCACTTCCGAGCCATATTGCCTGATGTGCGCCGTTCCGGGACATAGAGTGGGCACCCATCGCTGTCCTAAGTACCGCAAGTTAGTCAACGCTGCTAGGGCCCAACGTCTTCGCACAACGACCTGACAACTTCGCAAATGTTAACTGTCCCAGAGACGACAGAACCGGCACCAGTCACGTTTTCTGTCGCTGCTAAACCACAAGGGGCTATACGGATACTGCAAGCCAACATCGACCGCGGCCGAGAGGCCATGGATTTATTATGCCACATGGCATCCGAAACCAGTACGGACATACTGATCATGGCTGAACCAAACAAAGCTAAAACCGATCCCACTATATGGACCACTGACAACGCAGTGGATGTTGCTATACGTCTCTATAACAACTCTCTGCCCTCAGTGGACAGGGGAGCAGGAGCAGGATTTGTTTGGCTGGAACTGCCTTCCTTTCTGATCTACGGCTGCTATATTTCGCCGAACGTTGACCTTGCCCGGTTTCTTAGCTTCCTTCACGACCTACGAACTGACATGCGTCGTCGCGCTAAAGGCATTATCGTGGGTGGAGACTTTAACGCCAAATCGCCTTTATGGGGCTCACCAATTGAGGACTTCAGAGGCCGTGCCTTGGCAGAATGGCTTGCTGAAGACAATTTAGTGGTACACAACCGAGGAACAGCACCCACCTTTGTACGACGTGACAGTCAGTCTTACATCGATATCACTTTTAGCACCAACACCCTCTCCCAGAAGGTTCTGAATTGGAAAGTTTTGGATACAGAGACCCTGAGCTATCATCAGTACCTTTTGTATGATGTCGCTGATGCTGGATCCCATCCATCGGACCGCTCTTCACGTCTGGTATGGCGGGTTTCACCACATGGGCTCCCCGCTTTGGTGACGGAAGTGGGCCGCCTACTGAATGCGCATGATGAACGGACCCTCACTGTTACAACATTCTCTAGGATTCTACAGCAAGCCTGTGATACTGCCTTTCCTCGAAAGCCAACCAGGCATTTTCGTAAGCCCGCCTACTGGTGGTCTGAAGATATTGCTGCCCAACGTATACAAACCATACGGTCCAGACGAGCGATGGTTCGCGCGAACAGAAGAGGCGACGAGGCCCACAAACGTCTCTGCTCGGAACAATACAGGATAAGCCGCGCACTGCTCAAGGAAGCCATATTGGTTGCCAAACGTGCTGCTTGGCAGGCCCTCCTGGATGAAATAGACGATGACATCTGGGGCCAGGGCTATAAGCTTGCTACGAAGAAGCTCCGGACATCACCGCCGGCCCAGCTGCCTGATGATCGCCAGTTAGAGGTAGCTCGGACCCTCTTCCCGGCACATGCCTCCATCTCCTGGGCTAAGCACCCCGTGTCTCCCGATGAGATCCCTCCATTCACTGCCGAAGACCTGAAAGAAGCCATGGCCAAAATTCGAGTCAACAGAGCCCCAGGACCGGACGGTGTGCCCCCTCTGGTCGTGAAGACGATCGTCCAGAATTACCCAGACCGGTGTTTGGAACTATTCAACCGCCTATTGAAAACTGGCAATTTCCCGGCTGAATGGAAGCAGGCGCGACTTCTGTTGCTCGAGAAACCGCAGCGGGAACAGGGGACTACCACCTATCGACCCATCTGTCTCCTGAATGTACTGGGTAAACTCTTTGAACGTCTGGTACTGGGACGCCTCATTAGTGAAATCGAACGCACCGGTGGATTAGCTGAAGCACAACACGGCTTTCGCATGGGACGGTCCACCCTTACCGCCCTGAGGAAGGTGCAGGAACTAGCGGAGGGCGTCCAATCACAGCCCCGCGGTCGACGTCCCAAGTGTGCTCTTGTCACCCTGGATGTCAGCAATGCCTTCAACTCTGCACCATGGGGAGGCATTTTA